>CM043016.1:69354163-69954163 GCA_023690525.1 Holotrichia oblita | reverse complement strand
TATTAATTAATATATTTTCTCTTAAAAAAGTGATACACTTAGCCCTTTACGTATGGAGAAAATGCATATAGAACTGACGCGACAGTTTTATTTCGATATTTAAAAAAGCTAGTACTCAGAAATCCTATAAATAAGTACTCATGATGAGTCAGTAAGTGCAATTACTACAGATGTGAACGCTATCAGTAAGAAGTTTTTAGGAACGTGTTTCAAAATATTCAATGACGTATTCACTTTTGTTTACAAAACGATAGTATGTAGTCATTCTGAACACCTATACAGTAATGGACTTTTTTAATTTAATAGAAATCGTAGCAAAAGTGTGTTCTTTTAAAAAGCGATGTATAGGGAAAGAAAATAAGAAAAACAAAAGAAATGTTATATACATATCTTGTGGTGTCTTAGCAGTGTTGCCAATTTAAGATTAGAGGACATGTGGTTTCTCACTTTGTATAAAACATAATGTTATGTGAAAAACTTTTTCAACTTCTAATACGCATTTATTTTTCTTAATTATAATTGTTTTGGGTAGTTAATTTATATGACCTTGAACATGGATTATATTAGGTTCGCATTTGTACATAAAAAAATAAATCTTACAACCATTAAAGGTAAGTAGAAGGTGAGTGTGAAAATTCTTTAAACAAAACACTAACGAAACCTTACCATGCCTTAGTTACTGGTTACTGGTAAAGTCGTCGCGTCATAGATTATAAATGTACGGAGGGTTAAAAGTCTTCTAGATCTCAACCGAGATAAAGGTGGCAATTAGCGAAAGAAACAGCGGCTACTAGCCGTTTCGTTTCTCTCTTTGTCTTCAGTGTTTTCGTTTCGGAACACCTACGAGACAGGAGACAATTATTTCGGGATAACATGCAAATCAGTGAGAGACAGAGACGAGAATGAGACGATGCCGACAGTAAACGACCGATTTTAATGAACCATAAAATTTAGGTAGCGGTGACAATGATGACGATGAATGAATCCAACATATAACTAACCGAATGAAACGAACATCTTAACTGGTTCTCCACTGGAATGATCTATACATACAACAATGTGTAGGCTATAAGGTCACCGATATTTTGAATCTTGGTGGAATCTTTTTTAGATTTTAGAATGAGTTTTCAATATTGGCTTTGTGTGATGATGATTGTGTTTGTACAAAAATCATCTAAATATATCCCCTACCTTGTACAGTAATGAAATAGGTTTTGTAATGTCAAATGCATCCCCAAATTACACTCTTGATAGAATATATTGCTGTTTAAAATTAAAATGAAATACTGTTTATAAAGATGTGGATGAAACAAAATGACAATCTTTTTAACAATTGTCTTTATATTCGTATCCCACTTCCATTTTTGGAGTAACAAACATATATAGCGTGATTATCTTTTAATCCCAGACATCTTTCCACTTGTAGGTTAATAAAACAGGAACATATTGAAAACCAATAAATAAATAAATAATACTAATATTTTAATAGATTGTTTAAATTATAATGTATTAAAAATGTATTCGAGCATAAAAATTATGATAAACTCATCAGTGCGATAGTCTTTTTAGGTATCTCTGTGTGAATATATCTATCATCAATATTGTAACATGTTTGATTGTAAAATTACTTCAGAAAGGCGTTTTAATTTCTTTTTACGAGAAACTGACGCACATGAAGTCCTAACTATTGGCAGAATAGTACCTCTATAGAGTAAAATATTAACTTTCTCTTAGAATGACATACTGGTGATACTGTTCTTGAATACACTGAAATTGATACTCAACAGTGTACCTAGAAAAAGACGGGAAGAAATTCTTTAAGCAGATATGCTACGCACTAATCCTGTCTGAAACGGTAGGATGTTGTTAGAACGGACGGTAATCCAACATTCCGAGGCAGGCGGTCGGCGCCTGTCTTATCACACCACAACAACCCGTCTGCTGTATCATCACTAGGTCCGAAACGAGCACCTTGTAGGACTCCCCGGCTTCATTGGACGTGCCACGCTGGTTGTCGTTTCATTTCGACGTAAAAAGGATTTTGTGAAACTAATTGACTGGCTAATATGCATTGAATTATTTCCGATTAAGAATCAAGTAGAAGATACTTTAAAGAAAGCTATTAAACGAGCTTTAGATATAACCAAGGTTTATAATAGTCGTATTAATTTAATAATGAGCACAACAGCGAAATCTTTACATTATAACAAGCATAAATTTCTTCGATTAAGTTCGTAAATTTGAAAACATTTAGTCTTTCAACAATCAAAATTAATTAAAAAATCTTTACTATATTCATGTAATTACTGTTATCATATACCAATTCTAATAGAAAAGTTTTATTAATTTCCAGAGTGTACTCTCAGTTTGGATATTGGATTAGTATTAAAGTACCTTAGATCCGGAAAACAATTATTAAATCGAAATTTTGTTATGTCAAGACATGTTTACTTACAAGTTTATATGACAAATAGAATAACAAATGATTAAAATATGTTGTATTTTCGAAAAAGATTCATTTATTTATAGATGTTGATTGAAACAGGATCCCGAAATTGTAATACTAAACTCAAGCTTTGAAAGCTGTGGTCATAGTCCTTAAGTCTAAGAGGAATTATTCCAAATGTGTAAATTAAAATTACAACTTTTTCGTCCTTCGCTCACGTCATTAGTAAGATAAATCTCTAAAACTAACTACTGCACGAATTACTCTTGCCAAAACATATTGTATAAGTACAATGATTGAATATTTATATCATAATGGTAACTCAAAACAGCGAAATTTTTATAGATCTATTAACACAAAATTAATAAATAAAAGGAATACGTAAAACAATTATAATTCTTTCTAAACTTAGTAGTGAGTGTTAGATCATCCATTCAAAATAACATCCTGATCTTCATACTGTTTATCAATCTGGGCAATGTTGAAACAAGAATGTCATTCCAACACTGCCAATATTCCCTAAAGATTTTCTATGGGATTCAGATCGGGCGAGTGAGCAAGCCATTGTAATAAATTGATTTCCTTTTGATGAAACTACTCCTTTGTCTGTCTGGAATTATGGATAGCAGCATTGTCTCGCTGAAATATCCAGTCGTTCGTTGGGAATTGTTTACTAATTAGAACGGTATCAGAAGCATTTTCAGAGGTGCTATATAAGAATTAGAATTCATTCGCGTAGAAGTAAAACATATAGTGGTTTTATTGTTATGGGTGAAAGCCGCCCAAACCATTATACTGCTGCTACCAAAATTTGGAACCACCCGATCAGTCCAAGTTAAATTTCTTCTAGTCAGAAAATATGACGTTGTTCCACTCATGGTCCCATCTCATATGATCTTGCGCGAAATTTAAGTCTTGCCTGTTTATGTGGTTCTTTTAAGGGGGTTTTAGCGTCTGTTAGTTACCGGCAAATTTAAATTACATTTTATTGTTGCGGTTGCATTGCCAGAAGAGACTAATCGAAATATCGATGAGCGCTGCTTTCGAGTTAGTTTTTGATTACTCTCATTAGGGCGACTTTTGCCGCAGAAATTACCCAACTTTACAAAATTGTTGATGAGATGATGAGATCGTCCTATTTTCTTAGCTATGGCTCGGTTTGAAACCCTACCTCTTTATAACAATTTATTTCTGTTTTTCCTCCTCAAACAACTATTTACCTCTTGGGATTTTCTTAACTGATATGCATGTTTTGATAAGAAATATATTTAAAATAAATAAACTTTTGAAGATGTTTAAAATCTCTTTTACAGTGGAAGATAATGCCTGAGTTCATAGGGTGTATGTCTATATAAAACGGGAATTATAGAAATTTCGCTTGCTGATACGTTGATATGGCAGGTACTTCCCCTTCATATCTAACCGTTGCCATATTGACTGTCTACTATTTCTTTACGTTCAGGAATGTAATTCTACGTAATTTCCAACTCATACCGTTGCTAAATGTTTATAGGAGAACTATAAAATTAGATAGAACTAGAAGTATCGCTGAGTATAGGGTGAGTCGTGAGAAATCGTCCAAACTCTAGCAGTGTACTCTACAGGTGAAAATAATGTAAATAACTGAAATGTTGATATCCGATTTTTATTCATTTTCGAGTTATAGCGCAATTAAAAATAAACAAAATATCATACGTTAAAGTTTTGGTATTCTATTGGTGTTATCGTTCATTATAATATATTTTCAAAAATAATGCCATTCATTTCTAAATATTTTCTACATCGTCTACCAAGGGCCCTGGTTGCGCGTCTGATTGCGTCAGGTTGATGTTTGATATTGTCACGTGTGCATCACGAGTGTCCACTTTTACTTGATACACTTCATTTTTTTACCAGCTCCATAAACAATAATCGAGTGGCCTGGGGTCTGGAGACCTAGGAGGCCACCCAATGTGACTAACACGACCAATCCATCTCCCTGGAAACCTCTCATCCAAATGTTGCTTTACTGCACGAGCGTAATGCGCAGGTGCTCCATCGTGCTGGCAGAACATTTGGATGCTAATGTTTATGGGAACATTCTCTAGCAGTCCGTGCAGTTCATTTTCTGAAAAATGTAAATAGATATCAGCCGTGAGGCGATTCTCGAAAATGCAGGGACCAACTAAAAAACCATCAGGGACCAACTAAAAAACCATCGATCAGATCACACCACACGTTTACCGAAAATGTTGAAAGTTATTTTCGAATGTTACGTGCGGATTTTTGTCTGACCATACATGATGGTTATAACAATTATTAATACCGTCACGGGTGAATGTTGCTTCATCCGTAAAAAGTATACGCGATACAGAACGAGGATTATCATTTATCCATCGACACAATTCCATACGTCTACGATAATCATTTGGTTGTAGGTGCTGTACTCTTTGTACATGGTACGGACGTGAGCCTTGCTCGTGGAGTGTTTTATCACCCTTGTTTGTGGAATACCCAATTGAATACTAAATCTCCGGTAGTTGCGTCTTCTTCTACTACATCCAGAATATCTTCTACTTCTTGTCATTGTTGTCGACTGCCTCGTTCAGATATTATGTTTACACTGGGAAGCTTTCCGGTCTCGCACAATTTGTTGAATACACTAATAAATACATTTTTATTAGGATGTCTGTGATGTGGAAACCGTTGACGATAATCATTAGCAGCTGTAGCATTCCCATTAAAAAATCCATAAACAAACACCATATTAGCATATTTTAAATTAGAATACGTGTGTTGCATTTTATGTAGTTTGTTACACTTTAGTTGTACATGGTCGTACAAACGTCAAGTCAATGTCACAATACTCGAACAACAATGTTATAATTGACTCCAAGGTATAGAAAACATTTTTTATGATGGCAGCGCCCTCAATATATCAACAATGAACTAGAGGTGACATTAGACGCATACATACATAAACAAATCAAAATCGGATAACAACATTTTAGTTTTTTACATTATTTTCACCTATAGTTTGGTCGATTCATCACGACTCACCATGTATAGGACGATCCTGTTACAGGGTACATTGGCGTGATTCAGATTTGAACGAACTAGTATCAAAAAGTGAGATTTAGATATTACAGATGGGTGAAAATTAACTTCCTGTTTCAGTACCAATTTCATTGTAAATTTGTCAGTTTTCGCTGTGATAACCATCTTGTGATTTTCAAATATAATAACTATGCAATCTTTTCTTGTAATGAAAAGAGATTTTTTTATTTACATGACATAATATTTTTTTATTATTGTTTTTGCTAGATTCGAAAACTATGTTATTATAATTAACATACAATACATCGAAATAAGTGGGCGTATTGATAGTTTGAACCACAAAAGACTTTTTACCAATAAAGAACCAAGAATCAATAACAAATATATAATTCAAATCATCATACGATAACACCAATATTTCGGAAATTATTGTCAAAGTAGATACATTTTTGTTTTATCCTCAATTTTTTTGAATATGTACTTCCTCTTATACAAGTTTGAATAAACTGAGTTACACACACAAGTTACTATACTATTTCTAGTAAAAATTTGAAAGTAATACTGAAATCGGAAAATAGTGATTAAATTTAGTCAGCAAAGATAGAAGGTACAAAGATATGAGAGCCTTTAAATATCAAAAGGTTACAAAACATGTGTTAATATTTTCACAGCTACAACCACGACAGACATGCTGTCATATCCATGCTATATTATTTTCAGGATCTTCACTCCAATATATGCAAAAGCTCGATGTAGTATCTAACACCACAATAAACTTCTGCAGGAAGCTGACAGAAACCGTTGGTGAGTTACGCGGAGGTCGACCATAATATAACCGATAAAAGGAATGACATTCTTCGGTGCCATAACCATAAACGCGATAGACGCCCGGTAAAATGCGGCTGCGAACGCTTGCTTGGCTAATGGCTACGCGCGTTCCTCAAGAGACTTGCATTTCTTTTCATTCAATTTATTGTAATGCGATATCCAGCCGAAGTATATTTTATTTATGTGTGAGACCACGACTGCGTACACGAGCCCGTATCACAAGAGACTGAAGCCGACTTATTTACATAGCTATTGTGCTCCAGTAATAGCCTAATTAAGTCAACATAGAGGAAATGCGCTCGATCATTATCGGAGAAATCGAAGTTGCAATAAATTTGCATTTTGTTTACTTACTTGAAATTAAGTATTCAAATCTTAAAGATGTGGTATAGCATAAATTTTTTTATTATTATATACAGGTGTAATTCGAGATATACATTGTGTTGTACGATATTGGTCTACTTGACAGAATATATTGAGCTTTTTAATTTTTTCGGTGCTGAGAGAAATAATGTAGGCCAACTAGCTAAAGATTAAATAAATTGTCTAAAATAATTAGTTAAAAATTAGCTAAATAATTAAGCTAGCTGAATAATCTACATAGAATTAATTTTTTCAGCTAATTTCGGTCTTGATTTGGCCACTGTAATAGTTGAAAAAAAATATTTATTACATATTTTGTTTTATTATGTAAGTACTAATTTTGTTCGATGAATAATAATAACTATTTCTCTCAAATATATCTTACACATATTTTTAGATGGATTTACCAAGGGTTAAAAGACTATTAGTTAAGGTTAAGGTTAAAAGACTATTCGCTTACAAAAGCAGCATGACTAACAAATGTACTATTTATTTACACAGTCAAAATAGATAGTTATTTACTTAACTTAGATTGCAAAGAATAAATACAAAAATTTTGACATTGGATTACAACACTAAATACATCCAGATTCATGAACATGTATACATGTATTTCAGTCTACTATGACTTCATCAGTGCACGACGTGATTTCATCTGTCAGGTTATTAAATCTTATTACGTCCTCGTAAAAGGTTCGCTTAATATACAGTCCAGAGTAGAGACACCATGATATTTACACAAGTCAGAAGATTTCTTAAGATGATGGATCAGACTATATGAAGCTATAGTAATTGCAATTCTCAGTTTATTTCAAAAGAAACCGCAATCATACCGCAACAAGGACAACTTCAGAGATAAACATTAGTTGTTGCGGGTTGAATTAAGTGAACACGGTATTCAAAAAAAAATAAAAAGATTCCTTTGATTGGAAAGCTGCAACTCTTTATGTGCTCCTACTCCTAGATTTCAATCTAATGAAGAATGTTAGGATCTCCAAAAAACAACAACTCAGTAGCTGCCGATAATTAAGACGATTTCACAGTAAGTGCGACCTTTGGTGCTGAATCTGCATGTATGCAATTTTTTTAAACAAATTAAGTTAACATCACAAAACTGTATCTATTTACATATCTATACATCAAATTAAAAGAATAAGATACCAAGTATACAATTTCAAATAAAAATGTCAATTTTTCTGCTAGCAAACTAACTAGTCACGAGCGGAGCGTATGGAAAATTTATCGAATAAAGTAAAGAACAAGAGAGGCCATCGGCTTCATTTGGCTATCGCCTTGTTAATCTCCATAATTACGAGCTCTCGTTATCTTCCAGCTAGCCGTGACAGGGTATAGTGCGGGGGTTCGCGGGTGTCAGTCCGACCGCACCGACTTGCTCGATATTTATGCGCTTTGCGAACATTTGCATACACAATTGTAAATTATGAAAATCATTGTCGTCAACCTGGACGACGAGTCGCAATCCAATTGCTTGAATGTATACTGATATATTTGCGACTATACGTAATGATATACAGTGCGTTTCATTTAGAAGTGCTAAGATTAATTATTTGAAGATTGTATGAAACTATGCAAGAACACACAAACGAAGTTTGTATATTACTTTGTGTGTACTAACAAACGGACATTGCACTTAATTGTTTTTATTTCTGGTGTTACATAAAAGAATTTTGAAGCAATGATAGAAAAAACTAAAGAACTGCTATACTAGTATATAAGGTACAATACATACTAAAGCGTTTCATTCCATAAAGGAAACATGATTTGTAACTTGAAAACGAGATGGTAACAGATCAAAAAAGTATTATATATTTTGATCACGTATAATTGAGTTGCTTTACTAATGCTTTCACAATTGATACTACTGATATATTTTTCTAATAATACATTTTTCTTTTCAGATACATCCCTGGATTAGTATTGGCACATCAATGAACTTTCTGTAATTAATTGTTCTAGTTGAGAAGAGAAGCTAGCATAGATAATATTGTCAATTTACTAGAAGCAACTTATGTTGGATTAACTAAAGACACCGTTGGTTCTGATGACTGGTTTATGGACGGATCCAAATTCAGTAAGAGCACAGGAGCCGATATTTATGGACTGAGCCCAAGATAGAGGATATCTTTAAGCCTGGGGGAGCATGCAACTGTCTTCCAGACAGAAGTATTCGCAATAGCACCTTGCGCAGAACAGATTGCAAAGGGAGGCTGCACGAAGAGAAAAATAAACATAATGACTGATAGTCAGGCCGCCATCGAGGCAGTTATGAACTCTATGACTCTTACCAGGTCAAAACTGGTTAAAGATTGTAAATAGCAGATTGCTCATCAAAGAGTTTCAGACGTTGTAATGACTAAGGAACACAATAAGGTCACAATGATCTTAGTAACATAAGTAGGATTATTTCTTAAAATAGTAATAACAATCACTTATAAAGTCGAGTTGGTTCCTTTCCTCGTGTTGGAATTCTAGAAAAGAATTTTCTCTCCAATATTTTTAAAAACTAAATGCTGAAGTGCAAGCGCGATATAAATCAAACCACAATTTTGAGTATACTAAAAAATCTTTCGTTTATGGTTTTACAACGAAAATAGTAGAGTATCTATGCAGATTTATTCCAGAAAACATGAAATTTTTAGTTAGGGTCATATTTACGTTGTTGAATACAATCTGCAATGGCAATCGGCAATGAACTTTAGATTGACCATGGAAATAACACTCCTCAACAAATTTCAGCTTTTAATTTTGGCATATATATTTTTTTATAAAAAAACTAAATTTATTACAATAAAAGGTATATGGTCAAGTTAGCTCCAATTTTGTTTGGATTTTAACAAACATTACAGGATTGCTGGTACTGTTTTACCATTTCCAAAATGTATTGATGATAGTTCTCACCACTAACTGTAAGCCAAACAAGATACTAGTTTAAGGCTACTTTCCTTGACATTGAGGGTCCTGTCAACAGGATATCCTTTCTGTTAATTGACTTTACAAAAACGAACAGTTGTGGCAACGGTAGGAAAGCGGATCGGCACCATAATTAGAAACAGGCTGGTCTATGTATCAATTAATTCTGCGCTATAAACCTATAACCTATTGTCTGACATTGAAATACTAGGCTTTTAGTCACAGGACAATGCCGATGACATTGCCATCATGGTTTGCGGGAAGTTCGAGGACGTGGTATCTGAGAGGATGTATGTGGAAAGTTCGTGGCTTTGGCACTACACCAAAGAGAAAGCCCAAACGTAAACGAAATTTCCTAAATTCCAGTGTCGATTTTCGACGACTCGTATCAATTGACGTAAAATATCTATGCGGTATTTAAATGCTCAACTGACGTACAAATCATACTTAAAACATCTAAAGAATGAATCTGGCTTTGTAGAAAAGTTTTTGCCAAAACTTGTGGATTAAAATTGTTGGGCTACGTTCGTTGCAGTTGGTGTTGTAGTTAGACGCAACCTTCAGAGTTTACAGAGTAAAACAATGTAGATGCAGGGTTTACTGACAAAGTCAGCATTTTTAATTAGATAGAACAGACGCAGTCTACAAGAGCGAATTAAATCGCAGTAGTGAGAAAGTAAAAGCTCAGTTGTCCTGTAGGCTCGTGGTTCCTCGAAAACTTCGAATAGCACGCTGTAAGGGAGTAACTAGGTTGAGGGCTAAAATCGCATGGGAACACACACTAGTCTATTCCCCTAACTGCTTTTCGGGATCACCTCGTCCATGGAGGATAAAAGAAAACGTCGCCTATATTTGCCCGAAAGGCAAAAGTTTAAGTGAGCTTATTGGAATGGATAAAAGTCTTAATAATCTCCAAGAACTAGAGCTACGATGTATCCTGAAAATTTCAAAGAGGTTATAAAAATTATGCAGTCGACTAGCCAGTCATATTGTAGAAATCACCGAGGTTTTCATGTCTGTTCGGATAAATTAATTCGTGTTTCTCTTGATAAGAAATCGATTGCTATATTCCGTTAAGCACGTTTAAATTGCAAATGCGTACATACCAAGTTAAACAGACTTCTAGCATTTCTTTCTAGTTAATCTTCGATGGATCAAGGTCGAGATCTCGTATATTAATAATAATGAATATTTATCAATCAGTAAGAGCAAATTACTAACTAAAAACTCGTCGCGTTTACAATAACGGCGATTACGTTGCGACAGAGATAATGAAGTATCCCAATAAAATTTTGTTGCATATATGTATGTATGTGCATATCGTCTTATCAAAACTGATTAAGATTAACAAAATGACCATCAGAAGAAATTTACTGGTTTCCTCGTTCGCGTTTTAAATTAATTAAACGATTATCATTAACATATAAGTATGATTCAAAGAGGAAATTTCTTTCCTATATAATTTTCCTTGAAATTTCTTATCAAGTGCATTAATACTGAAAGTAACTCTTGTTTAATAGCCATAACATTAAATGAGGATAAACAAATTTCTAAACGTACCTGAATAGTAATCGCAGGCACTAACTGTAAAAAACTGTATTGATATTTCTTTTGCGCATGCAAATTAATGAAATAAGGAAGAAATTATACATCTATGCTTCTTTTTTTTTCTTTTTGGACGGTCTGCAGTTAGATAAACATATTACGATTTGAAAATCTCTTCTTAATTATAAATAGAACTATTACAAAAAAACGAAAGCATGTATACTCTAAAAGTTATGTATTATAAAAGCAGTAAGCGCCAAAGAATATATAGGTATTTATAAATGAAAACTAATTGAAGTCAACTTGCCGATACTACCACATAAGTAAAATTCTTTGATGATCCAACATGTTGTAGTATACTTTACGTAGAGTACAATAAAATTTATATAGCCGTTTAAGTGTTTCTAACTCTGTTATCTCTACGTAAGAATCAAACGAAGTAGACATTTTGTGTGGGTAGACATTTACAAGTTTCAGAACATAAAAGCATTGTTTTACTCTTGTTTGTGCTACTGTTGAGAAGTAGTCACACAAATTTCTTTAAATTAATCTAGTTACTATTTTACAAATATATATATTGAGCGAGAGAACGAAGTGACGTAAAATAAGAAGTTAGTTAATTTGGTATTGCGAATATGTAAGATACAAATATGTAGATACTTTGGTAAATGTCTGCAAAGATATTTATGATCATTTACAACCGTGATAGCTATTCAAGAAACCATTTTATTTAATAGCTCCATGTGATGGTCCTATATCTGTTTCATACAACTGCTGTACAGAGTGTTTTACAACAGAATATCTTCTATATATCGAATATTTTTAGAATATGCCTTTAAAGACAACGAAAATGCCTTAAAATTACTAACAGAAAACGCAGGCGTATTGTATCTACGAAATTTGCTAGTGCAATGTCTGTCCGATTACTTCATACCTCAGAAATAATTAATTGCAGTGCTGATAAGCAAACTGATATACTCTGAAATAAACGAACTGATTTCTTAAAGCAAAATAAAAATCAGCCTGACCGCAACAGTACCAATTAGAAAACTCGACAGACCATGAAGTTTGCAAAAGTAGAAAAATTTCGTAAATCTTTATTAATGTCATTAGATTGCAGGATATAACTACTTAGGAATATTATCGCGCTGGACCCCCATCCGTTAAATTGAATTGAGTTACGAATTGCTGGCCGCATCCTGCATATCCACCAGATCCGCCTCCGTCCGACTTCTTCGTGTTCCCAAATTTGAAAAACTGTGTCGGTGGAAAGAAATTCGGTACAAATGAAAAAGTCATAGCCGAAACGACTGTATATTTTGACGAGATTCCAAAGATTACACTTTTTGATGTTTAAAAAAATTGGAAAGCCGCTGGAGGAAGTGTGTGGAATTGCAAGGGAACTATGTATGTTGAAAAATAAAATATATTTTTAACCCTAAACAACTCTTGCATTGAAAAGTCACTCTCCCGTCAAACAACCCTTGTATTAACACACCTGGGGTGTAGTATATTTCATACAAACGGTTACCAAAAAATTGCTTTTATGATCATATCTAATAAGTGCGTATAACAGTGCGTAGTGTTTCAACAAACGTAACAGTTAAGCGAAGCATTATATTATTTTGTCAATGTTTTTGTTAATTTGGCAATAATAGATTTCAAATTTCTTAGAAAATTTTTAGTAACAGTGATAACATACATAAAAGTGCTTGATCTAATGGATCAGGTCAAATAGCAACGTTAGGAGAAGACTAAAAGCTTAGGAAATGTCAATTTGATTATTCGAACCATTCAATGGGTACTATTAACTACTGCCCTGATCTCTAGTGCAAATACATATTTAATGTCGAATATCATGGAAAATTATTAATGATAGACAAACATTCAGTTAGGAACATTACCATATCTACGTAGGACATAGAATGAATTACAAAAATAAATTGTCCCCAAAGATAAAGCCCTAGCTGATAAAATGTACATATATCGGTAGAGCGTTTTTCGACCCTAGTTGAAGCTGCTGCTAAAAATGAATGGAGCCTTTGCTAGTAGATCGCAAGATCTAGATTTGTATCAATTGAGAGAATATTTGATAAATCGACGTTTCTTCTCTTCTTCTACTTATTTTAAATGCGGTGTACCTCAAGGTTCAATTAATGCACCAACACTCTTCCTGATGTAAAACTCCCAATAGGTTACTGCAATATACTGACGATACAAGAGTCATAGTGTTGAATCAATCGCTAGTGAGGTTTTAATTGGGTTAATGTTTCTGAATGGTGTGGTGTGTGGGGCCGCCTTTCCAAAAAAACGTATCTTATGCTGTTTATATACTTGTTGCAAAGTCTAGATAGTTTTTATGGTTGAGTTTAGTACAAACTCACGATTAATAAGAATTATTAGTATTATACGAGTAGTCGAGGGGATGTAAAGGCTGTTACGACTTTAAGCAGCTTAAAAGCTGTTTACCGAACAAACATCTGAACAAAAGTTTCCTATTAACATATTGACAGGCCTTTAAATTATTTCTTTGTCCATCTTCCACAGTAAGTAGGACTGTATCTAGTAGCTTGACTTTTTATTTCAATTCAGACAACTGTAGAATTTTATTACCTACATCCTTAAATGGAAAATTAGAACATTACTCAGATAAAAAGCTTTAGCCCGAAGCAATTTTGTCGAAAACATGACACGTTTAAAACGAGTTGAGGTCAAGTAGATTATAATTTGTAGAAAATCGTGCAAATTTAAAAAATGAACAAATATATAATTACACTCGAAACACCCAGTGTAACTAACAAAATTATTCATGAAGACCTACACTATCTTTAAAAACATATTTTTTGAGTATGGTTACGACACTTTTGATGCATCCTGTATATCAAACCTCTAGCATCACATACGTAGGTGTAAACAAGTGTATTGAAAAACTTTTATTACATTTCCCAACGCGAATATAAAGCTGCTAAATAGCGCAAGAAGATGTGAAATAAAATAAGCGATTGCCAACCAGCAATAACGAAACAAAGAGAGCTAAAAGACGAAAGGGAATGCTCGAAACGTGAGTCCGCGTTTATTGGAAAACCGACGACCACAGTCCAGGTCATCCCATAAACGGTCTATTGACACAAGATAAGATTCACTCCGATACCGAAAATACCTCCGAAAAGGTGAAACTTCAACACGAAAAAAAGAAAACAAACGCAAGTATAAATAAAACAAACACAACCGACATACTTGGGGAGAGTATGGGAGATAAAAAAATAATAGTCGTATATCCGAATGTATATAAGTAAGCGATGTCATTTCACGTTCCTTTAGTAAATTAATTGACAATTACGCTGGCGAAAATATTCGCTAGGTAATTAGGAATGGAATGAATGAGAATGGAGAATTAAAGAGTAAAACAGGAGAAATAAACATGTTGATATGGTGACTATGTTCTGACAAAGAGCCCGCAAAATCCGTAAAGTGCTAAACAAATAAATATAAGTGCGAACCGGTACCAATAAAGACCTGTGAATATGCTGAATAGCATAATAAGAACCACTAAAGGCTGTATGTGCTTCAGCCTTTTCTGTCATTATGGCGAACTTTTCGCATCGAAAGTCAAAGAAAATGTTTATGGAATAGATCGAGAATGACAAGAACAACGAAATTGACATCTTATTTTAGAATTCTAATTTAAAAACAATTGATAATTTAAATAAGATAAGCGGTATATTATTCAGGGTTGTTTTTGAAGTAACGAAGATATCAGTGGGGCAAAAAAGAAAATGCTAATAACGATAAAATGATCGATTGATGTCGTGGTTGGTAGTTAATGATGGAGCAATTTTCCGGATAAATCGTGATATTATTTCTCTGAGTATGGTGAGAGTGCTTTAAGAACGCAAGCATATGAAACACAATTAATCTGCATTTTTATATGAAAATTCCTCCGCACTCACAAAAAGTTTTAATTTATGTAGGAATTAGTTAGATAGTAATTTATTATCAGAGCGAATGTATCACATTGAAGCAACAAAATGCACATCAGAAATAATGACTTTGTTTGGTTAAAAGGTATTTTAACTATTATTTTGACTTACTACCTTTATGCTTGCGTGCCAATGCACCTTAAACGTAGGACATTCATATTAAATCGCTTAACCAAGACCTGAGTGATTTATTTGATAGGAAATTTTGAATATTGAATGTTTCGGCTAGGTTAATAGTTTTATAAACTTGATAGCCACAGAGCTAAGAGCGGGTGTCCATGGATAGGGCACTATTACAGTCCGGGGTTCGAATCTTGTCGATGACGCCTGTGAGAATGTCTTTTTGGATTGGTACTTCAGTTTAGCTACAATTCGCTGTTGGGACATAATTAACAGCTCCGCATTATTTACTGAGAAGTAATACTGTAACAAACCTATAGAAACACATTTCCACATGCAATTTATACAGCAAGAAGTGCAGTAGGTAGTCTCAATAAGCAAAAAAAAAGCTTGGGAACCTGTTGCTACTGCACTATTCATCAAAAATATGTTTTATTTGAATTAATACGTGTTTGACAATGAGAAATATAATTAGATAAGTATTAAAGGGTTTCTTGAAGAAATTGATAAATACCGGAAATATAATTGATTGTTCAAAAACCGCACGCTTTAGTATTACAGGACTGTCAGTCCAGAAATTCTGATAACGAAAAATCTGTTTGATATGAGAAAGTTATCAGTTACATGCATGCCATAATTGCTCTATATGAATTAGGAACGGGTGAATATTTGGAGCATTTTTCGAACAAAAATGACAAATTTTAACAAACAATATAACCAGTAGTAGCACAGTGATTTATTTTTCCAAAGCTGTTCCATTTGCAATACAGATAACATTTCCTTATTTTTGGTATGTAAAACATCGATTATTTTCAAAAGGCTATAAGAAAAGAATAATAAACAAATTGTATTTACCGGTTTAATATAAAAAGGCTAGTTCACATTTTGTTAATAAACTTGCAATCTGCTACAACATCAACCCAAGAAAATTATTTTTCTTCGGACAGAAAATTTACAGTGTATGCACAGTGTTCTATATTTGAATACAATATAGATAAAATAACAAGGGCCACATCTAGATTGGATATATCTCTTAATGATAGCTTGATGCCAACACACTTTTGTTTGAAAAATGTTTCAAAATTTTATACGGTTTCAAAAATATTTGGATGTTGCGGTACATTTAAACAGCCCAGCTATTTTATAATGAATTAAAATTTTCTCCATTAACAAATTTTATTTGACAAAAGTCTTGCATTCAAATCATTGACAAAAGTCTGACCAGATTCATGTAAAGACATTCATCTTAAATAGTAATATTCTATACGTCGGCACTTTACGCATTAGAAGAGGGATGGTTTCTACTAAAAATGCTGTGACTAAACAACGTGTACGTGGTTGGTCTTTCTTTGCTTCCTTAATCCAGATTTTACGTTCTTAAGAATAGTTTTTTCTTGGGTTAGTGGTCTATTAATGAATTATACTTTCTGTGTAATAAAACCTGAACATCTCGTTATTTATTTATAACATTTTCAGAAGGAAGTAAAGTAAGGATATAGTGATACCCTAAATTAAGTAATTAGTCAATCAAATAAAACTTGTTACATTAAACGTTAAACAGACAATGTGTGCGAATTATTATTAGATTTCTGAAACTAGTTCCAGGTTAAAATACAAAAAATATATGTAGGTAATAATACAATTATGTTTAAAGGAAAAGGTCTAACGTTTAGCGTTGAATTTTAAAATATTATAACATTATATATATGTATATATAATGCATTTTTCCAACCGCTAATTAATTAAACATATTTTTATTTTTAAAAATATGTCGACCGGAGGTGAAGTCGAACCACCGAGTATGGCTGTCGCGGCTCACTCGCAACACCGTTGCGCTACCGGGCGACTCTACACTATTAATTTTTCACAAATATATGTGAACAGATGTAAAGGCCTGGATAGGCAACAATTTTAACACGGAAGTATTTATTTTTCTTGGCGTAAGTAGGTACTTACGCCAAGAAATTAACATTATTAAACATTACTAACATTATTAAAAGGACTGATGATCTTTTCAGTTTTTTATACTTAATAGGATTGTCCAGCCTTAACTGGTCATCAGAGATATTTGAGACATATTTGTCAAAAATGCTTCGGGTAGACATTGTTGGCAAACGCGTCAAACAACTTCTGGGAGTTATGCAGTAGTAGTCTGTTGTTGCTGACACTATTTAATTTGTTGGTTTCTTCGGATGATTATAATAGAAATTAACGTATATATCGGATGAAGCAGGTGTTTGGTACTAGTCTAAAATTATGCTGTTTTTAAATATTACAGCAAGTTTGTCTAGAAAGATAATATATTATCAATATCTGTTTTAATGGTGAATTTAGTATGTCAATGAAAGGTAGAGAAGCGCTTGAGTATGTTATCAGTGAGGCCATAAGGAATAAACCACCACCAGTATACACAGGTACAAATTTGACAGAATAAAATGCAAGCCTCTTTTTTACAGTTTTTGACTCTAGAAAATTGTTGCGTGAACTAAAATCAGAGAATCTATTTTCGTATTCGGTTATAATTTCGCGAGCAACGAACCTCCGTTATTTAACTTCATAGTATCCTTTTCGGTATCTTTACTAACTGTAAGTGTAGAAAAAATGCGAAATAGTCGAAAATGTACTCCCTCTCGGTGAAAGATTTGTTATTCGAAAAAGTGCTGATATTATACAAAACGCGTCTGAAAACTATGCATCTGCCAGTTTGAAAATGATAAAACATTACCATCATTTGTGATGAAAGACTTACGTGGTGTTGGTAAAATTAGATATTGAAAACACAATTTGTTTATGAATCAAATTCTAAAACAAGAAAGTTGTTTAAAATAATTGTTAAAAATGTAGTGCTTACCTTTGCCAAGTAAAGATCTAATATTAATTTAACAAATTTAACTCAATGCAATACATTTGACTAAAACAATAGATTTATAGAAGTAAACGTAAAGTTAAATTAAACTCATCATTTTTTTCTTGTAAGATATGAACGTATAGACTTATTGAAGATAAGCATAATGTGGTGTTGGATATTGAAAACAACAATTTTTTAATTGAAAAAAACCATGAAATTTTTCAAACATAAAAAAAGTTTTATTTTAATTGTTGGACAAGAAGTAAAATATTTGTTTCCAAACAAGTAGTGAATACCTTTTCAATAAAATCGTTTTCGTATTATCTAATATTAATTTCCAAATTAAAAATATTAACTCAATGAACATTTCCACAAACATAGTTCATTTTAATAAAGCCAAAAAATCATTATTTTTAAACCTATTGATTTAATAAAGCTTTTAACACGTGAGTTTGTGCAACGTAAACGTTAAATCAAACTGACACGGATTGTTTGTTGAATCCGAGAAATGTATTTTATTTTTTTTTTTTTAAATCTTGATTAAGTTTTGATTTTGACAAAAATTGTCGTTAGTAACAATTAAAAATCGAATAATATAATAGCTTCATTTTTGTTATTGTAAAAATTATTCATTATTTACTTTAATCTTCGATTTTAAGTCTCCAAATTTTTTTTGTAGTGTTATGGAATTTGTAGCATTATTATTGAAGATAAAAAATAAAACTAATCTGCCGGGATTCGAACCCTAAACAATCATTTGCGTCATTAAGCAACCATTATTTGACGCATTGTTAAAATCCTTATTAGGAATTCACTTCCAAAGATTTAAAAATAATAATTTTTTGTTTATAAAATACCTAGTTTTTGTATTTTTTGTTAATTGTTTGACAAATTTGAATGAAGTATAAATAATATTCACCGAAAACCGATTTTAGGTATAAACCCTATGTATATCTAAGTATTTGATTGAAAATTAAACGATTTGTATTATACAAAATTACTAAACAATTTTATTACAGCTTTTAAAATCTGTATCCGCACCTATGACGTAGTTTTGGTCACGACAAACAGGTAATACCGGTGCGGCATGTTTGATCCTATTAACACATCTTACGCTCAGAGGTACTCCCTTGTCATAGCTGAGAGCGCCCCCTCATGCTCCCACACACCATTAATAAAATCCCGACTACTAATTATGTCCATCGAGGATATGCGAAGACACATCACTTATACGCACATAGATATTACCAGACCTTCGGGAGTTAAAAAGAATATGTGAAGTACAATGATGAGTGTGACGGTGCTTTACCATTCTCTTCATAAATGCAACATATATAATTATATACGATTTTTTCATTGTTTTCCGAGCATAATAGTGAAATGAGGGTATAAGCGTTAATTAATAAAATCATCCACATTATATACTTATAATATGTAGAGTAATACCTATGTATATTAGAAGCTGTAATACAGTAATACTATTTTTAAGAACACAGATAATAAAGATATGAATATATTCTTTCTTTGAGTTTCGAATGTAGAGGAGATTAAATAAAATACACAAATTTTGTGAAATGGCAGATGTGTTTGTAAATCAAATTATCTTATCTTTACTTCACGGAGCAATGAAAACGGTAGAAAAGGTAGAGAAGATTTAAAATCTCCCTTTCCGATTTCTTAAGATGAGATTACCGATACTTTGTATCAATTTGTATCAAATTGTGGTAACCAGTTTTGTGCTAACTCATTATTAAATTTAGGCTACTGCAAATCTTCTGTAAATTGTGTGCATGTTTTCTATAAGTGTGTAAAAATGAAAGAATTTATCATTTATGAATAATCAAGAACGATCATTTAGTTTTACAATACTGATGGAGTTATCAATTATGCATAATCAATTACGTTGATGAGTATATAGTGTTGACTTAATGGTGTACTTTAAAATTTAGGTTTAATATACTTTTAAAATACTTTTGTACTAAGTTTTTACTAGTGATGAGGTGGCATTAAGAAAGGCTGAACGATAAAAGTAAATCACCATTAGCAAGTAGGTAATATTTTAATGTTGGAATTTTTATACAAGTGTAACTACTATAGATGATTCACTTGCTAATTCTACTCCAATTCAATTCTAATAAATCATCAAGAATTTGAATAGTTTCTAAATCATTAGTGTGATGTTGTTCTTTGCTTCCTTTTTAGCTTATTTATATACATTTCACAAAGCTAACGCTAAATGCTAAATCAATTGTAACGGGAAAAAGTAAAGTTTGTATTTTGGTCTAGTATCTTCAATCTTTGACGGCCTCTAAATTAGCTTCAACATGAATTTCGTTAATTAATTTGCTTGCAGCGGTAATAATTTAGTCATCGTTTCGATCAATGATTCTCGAAAAAGTGATACAGGTCATAACCTTTAGATTGCATAAGTTTGCTAATAGAATTAATGTGGTTTTCACGGTGGTACTAAATTACAACTGAATATAAAAGTTAGGCATTTAACAAGCAATATGCTTCCTGCAGATAACTGTTTGTAGGGTACATTACTGCGCAAAGCAAATTTTAAAGCTGTGCCTAACTTATACGTGTACACATACAGAATGTTACAAAAAAATAAGTCAATTCGCTAACCAGATATTTTTTGTGCTAAAATAATGGAATTTTCTTTATGTCACCTCTTATTTGAACGTTTCTTCTTCTATATACAAGATATCAAATTTAACTTTTTAAAAAGATATTTATTAATATCTCGGGTGTGTTTTGAGATAACGTTTTCACGTTTCGTGCAGACTTTACTCTCATCTACGCACATTTTTTGTATTTCTAACAAAAAACTTTAAAGAACTAATAGAAAAGTAGGAGATGTGATACCCTTTGACGCCTCTAATTTTTTTAACGACCGCCTATCGCTTTAACACCCATTTTTTATAGTAGACTGATGATTTTTCTAATTCTTTCTCTTACGAGATATTTTTACTGATTTGACTATGTGTTATGTTTTTTTTTCCATATCAACGCTTTAATGGTTAATATAAAAAATGTATTAAACGTTCCATGTGTCCATCACCTTTGCATATAAATGTTTTTTTTTATAATTGAAAAACACAACAAATTTTGGAGTTTTTGTTTAATTTTAGTTCATTGCTTAGAAAAATATTAAAACTGAAGTAAGGTACGGTATTAAACCAAAAGTAGTATCTAGGTAAAAATAAAATAAATAACATTCTTAGGAAGCATCAAACCAAAATTTTGCAAGACGCAAAAAAGTTAAATCATCAACTTACTACAAAAAATGGATGTCAAGTCCATAGGCGTTTATCAGAAAAACTGCGAAGTCAAACGGTACCACATCCCCTATTTTTTATGTTAGTTCTTCAAGTTTTTTTTTGTAGAAATTATACAGATGATGCTTACAAGCAAAAGCACCCAAGTGGTCACCTCCGATTTTGATAAAATTTGGTAGGGACTCGTTTTTGGTTTTAGGGGGTGTAATGAGGGCTCAAAGGTACCCCCAAAAATACATTTTTTGCAATATTTCGGAAACAAGAAGAGATATCGACTTCGGGTAAAGACGAGATTCTCCCTTGTTAGCAACGCTACATTTTAGGTCGAAAAAGAACAGTGGCGCACGCGCGGGGTCGTTAGGGGTTTGAAACATGTGATTTTTCAAACACCCTGCCCTTGTATATTATGAATTTACTTTTTTTTCTTTTTATCTGTAAACTACATGAAAACATAAAAGTTACGTGTTTTTGGATTGTTTGCTAAATGTCCGTTTTAGGGAAGCTGACGTCATTTTTATATACGCACACCGTAGACTAATTCTTTTTAGATTTTTAGAATAAAATTTATTGCCGCATTCTATTTAAGCTAAAAATTTTTCAGTTTAGAAAATATAAAAATCTATAAGTAATAATAAATACAGTTGTTTATTTGTCGCAGTTTCTATAGTGCATCATCATAAAGTGTCTTGTTCTGTTTCATTGTCAGTAACAATTAATGTCAACCAGAAAATAAGAAAGTATGTTATGTAATGTATTTGTACTGCCAACAAACATAACACAAGCAAAAAGTAATTTGTTACAATTTACAAATCCTTGAATTATTTATTGTTACATCAAATTATATAATAAATAAATATTCTATTAATATACGATATAATAAATATAATATGATTATTTCTTTCTTGGTAACTAAAACAGTTGCGATCCACATTTACAGTTGATATTAGTCTGCATAGTTGTGATAATCGTTAAAGGAATGAATTATGCACAAATATTTCTTGCACCATCCACATGTAATTATGGCCGGTACCCAATAGATATCGCAACTTGCCAACTTCGACTTGTGAAACCAGAAATCGACTGCTGTTGTAAAGCTACCGGGACGCTTTTATACCAAGCATATTGGATAAAGTCACACACTTGCAATTTTCTTCACCGTGATGGTGAAGTTGCAAGTGTGTTAAACCTTGCAGGCGTAGTATGTTGTCTCGTTGATGTAACTGGATAGCAAATGATGATAAAGCAATTGTATCTGATAAATGACGAACAAATTGCTTCCAGAAGCGTAAGCCATAGACATCTAAAGGTTGAATGATACCAGTGGCACCCTTTGGAATTGTTTTTACTGTAACTGACCGAGAAAGTGGAACAGCATCTTCGACTCTTCAGGGCTTTGACCTGACTATGAGTCCATTAGTAAAATGGTTTTAGGGCGGACATGGGGAGCATACACTTTGTTAACCCACTCTAGTATTAACTGGTTTGTAAGCTTCCCCGATTTTGAGGCCATAATATGTATACACATTCGGTGGACGGAACATTGTTTGTTGTACTTTTGGCCCCAAACTACCACTTACCTCTTTCAGGTACACTAATAATGGAGACAGCAACTTGCCCGATGCAGATATTGTCGGTTGAATAGTATAGCTATGGGTCATCGCAGAAACTGAATGCACTGTAGCTTTCACTTTCTTGAATCCGCACTCGGCCTGTGTTCGACCACTATATGCATTTCCAAGTCAAATCCACTTTGGTCAGTGTTGTAAATATTTTCTAATCCATATTCAGGTATTAAACCGTGTAAACTTGTGACAAATAAAGTTGCTTCTGCTGCAATATTTGCCCCATTAATCACTTGGCTCCTTGTTCGGAATTTCGTTGTGGGAAACTATATTGTGGTTTTGTTTGAATGTCTGTATCCACCAATGCGATGCTTGAAAGTTTGGAACTTGCAACTCTTCTTGAGCCACTAATGCCCATCTTTTTATATCCCAGTCATGGACAATCATTCCACGGTCTATAGAACTTTTAAATTGGTTAAACACATGGACCGACAAGCGATATAACTTTTCACGTTTACCCTCCCACTCCCGTCCCCCTCCTCTCCTTCGCTGGTCATTTGCTGTATCCATCGGTTTAGCTGCCGAAGCGACGCAAACTTAGCATATCTATGTTGGATATCTTTTAAAGAAAGCCGTCCTTTCCTTCCACTTTTCCAATATTCAACAGCATTCTGTTTATACTGAAAATCTATATCGGTAGTTTCCTGCGGTGGACATCGCTTCTTCTATATCATAATTTACTTTGTCGTCTTCCTCAATATCCACTAGTTGTGGCCCAGGTAAGTAAGTAGCTTAAATACAATGCGGCAATAAATTTTATTCTAAAAATCTAAAGGGAAATAGTCTATGGTAGGCGTATATAAAAATGACATCTTCCCTAAACCGGACATTTAGAAAAAGGTCCAAAAACACGTAACATTTATGTTTTCATGTAGTTTACAGATAAAAAGAAAAAAAAGTAAATTCATAATATTTTCGAAAAATCATATTTTTCGAACCCCCTAACGGCCCCGCGAAAAAGAACAGTGGCACCACTGTTCTTTTTCGACCTAAAATGTAGGGTTGCTAACAAGGAACAATCTCGTCTTTACCCGAAGTCAATATTTATTCTCGTTTCCGAAATATTGCGAAAAATGTATTTTTGGAGGTACCTTTGAGCCCCTAAAACCAAAAACGGGACGCTAAAAAAAATACGGGTCAAATATATTTCGGTATTCTGTGCCCCTAGCAAATTTTATCAAAATCGGAGGTGACCACTTGGGTGCCTTTGCTTGTTAGATCAGAGTAATTCAATTAGAGTTACATCAGCAAAGTCCCATTGTTTTAGCCTAAAATATATGACTAATGGATTGACCTGCTTTTTTTGTAATACCCTGTACAGACAAAAAAGATTTTGAAAAAACAAATACGTGTGTATTCAGTCAACCAAATCCTAGTTTTAAATGGCGGCAGAGATATATTTATTTAACACCAAAGTATAATTTTGATAACGTTATTTACTTAAGATCATCAAAGACTCATATATTGTATACATTTCTTTCCTTTTGACAATATATTTTTAATGTAAACAAGTACTTTTTTTGAATTAAAAAATATTTACTTTATTGATGCCCGTAATTCGAAGAAATTCGTTAATTAAATTTAAGTCAGTCAGTTCGATTTGTGAATGCAGAGTACATAAAAATCTACTACACTCTTGTGCTAATAATATTGTTATCAAGTATGATAACTGCCTCCTCTTCAGAACGATCTCGAGACGCCAATTTGGTGGTTTTTGAATTTATCCTGAGAATCACCAAATATGATTTCGTTTGATTTCACTCAATAATAATTATATACAGACAGGTATACTTAGACAGGTAAGTATTGATGATGCTATTTGGCGTAAAATTTATTCATATATGCTCGATCTACTAGAGTCGTTCTGTAAGGTGGGTTTGTATAGATTACTATATTATAAATAGTTTATTTGAGACAACAAAATCAGTGGCAATATAGCAAGTATCAAACAATTATGTTTGTCTATTCGAAAATATTTAATTTGTTGGATTCAAGAAACATTTTGTGTACTTCTTGAGATCCTACAATTTTATTATGAACCTTGCGTAGTTTCTATCAAAATAACTATAAGAACGAAATCATAAAAATGCCATACGATCGCAAAAATAATGCCATCTTGTAGCTTTAAAATTAACAAATGTAACAGACTTTTTTTCTACATTTTCAGCATTTGCACATCAAAAACGTGATTTGTATACGGTAATATACCCGTTTTATTTCCAAGTGATTTCTTAGCTTATCAGAAAAGTATGAATTTCTTAAAGATTCCGTTTGAATAAAAAGACCTAGATGTAAATTAAATACAGCAGTTCATGTCATTTATGTGTGTAACACCGTGAAATTCTGTGAGATCATTGAAAGGATTTTCTAGAGAAACTTTCTAGGAAATAACGACTCAAACGAATTCTTTTTCAGATGTGGCATCAAATAAACGATATTTTATAAATCCATTAGTGGTGGCTTAGTACAAGATTCTTTGTATTTCTTTGAACTATATTAAAGAAATTTGCACTTATAGTAATAACTTGGCCCATATTACTTACCACCAAATTATTACAATTTTTACTAGATAGCATAAAAAAAACATGATGATTTCAATTGTTAATCCTCCTTTAATATCATGATCATTTCACGAACTATTATCTTCATAATTTTTCGTTTTGGGTGGTTACCCAGTTTGCCTGACTTTCGAGTAGACCTTGACTATACCACATTAACAAATATCATGAACAATAAACATATAGATGTTACTGTATTTTTATTGCAAAATTTCAACTACTCAATAGTGTAAACATTTCAACTACTCAATAGTGTAAAATTGCTGGAAAATGTTCGTGATATTACAGCTATAAATAAATTTGACGTGACTGATTGAATCAAGACTTTGTGCTTAAAATTCAAAGCACCATTTATAGACAAGTATAGTAGCTCAAAAACAAGTTATGTAGAAGATAATTCAGTATTGTTGAGCGCGTTTGTGCTGAGCCAGCTCAGATTTTGTAGGTACCGTTTATCGAAGGAGACTCTTAGACTGTTAGAATTAAGGTCACATCATATTCATTTTTAGCTATTGCTTCAAGATTTCATTGTCACAACTCTGTCACCAAAAATAATAAAATAGTAATAATAATTTTCCATAAAAGTACTAAAAAGATTGATTCAATCTAGCATCTTACGAAAGTTGTAAAAAATCAACTAAATATACAATTTGTTCTGAAATATGGCTCTCATGACTCCATAAATTCTCATCTAATTTAGCTAACGATTAGAAAATATTACATCAATATGAATAGAGTATCTTTTCAATATATCACTTTTACATTGATCTTGCTAATTACAGACCGTTAAATAAACTTTCGTTTATTAAAACGAGAAAGTAAAGGACAGTAGCAAGGATCAATAATAATTTTACATAACCTATAATTACGAACTTTAGTTTTGCAATTAGTTCGCCGTATCCAATTTAATAATCTGTTTCTGTAAAGAAAACCAGGTCTCTTTTATCAATGTAGGTAGGATTTTTTTAATCATTAATAACCATTAGTAATTTGATATCTTTGTTTATCTTCATCTTAAGAGTACTATCGAATTTGGATCATTAAAAATTTAATTAAAGTGTAGATATATTAATTAAATGCACTTTATTTACTTAAGATTCTGATTCAGTTAATTTTGCAGATATGTATGTTAAGGATGTTTCCGAATAGGTTATGCTGGTTTATGTAACTCTTTTTCATAATTTAAAACTGGACCAGATGTGGAAATGTTTTGACTTTTTAAAATGAAAATCAAGGATATTTCAATACCCAAATCTGTTGAATATTCATTTGTTTTTAAAATACCCAATTGTTGATGTCATTTAGATTTTTATATTAAACGAATATAGAATTTTATGTGCGTCGAAAAAATTATTTAATCGAATTTAATCGGTAATAGAATTTTATCAGCAATCATACACTAGTTTTAGAAACGAGATACCACTTCGAACAAATAAATGTAACTAATCACATCGTTTCTAACATTTAGTAGCCATTTTATTGATTTATTCCTTAACGTTACTGGTTTTCTCATAAATCATTTTATATTTGCTCTAGTACAGTAACTACAGCAAATATTTCTAAATAAAACAAGATGAAATTTTCTTAGAACACACAACAGCTTTTGAAATTAGTATTTAATGTACTTTTTGATTTCGTATGCTTCGCTTGCTAGTTGTATATACTATTAAATTGTTGTTATTCTTCTGCTTATATTTTTAGAATTAATTTTTATTATCAATTTATTAGTCGCAATCATTAAGAATATATTTAATTTAAGTTTATTTGAATAGTAGTCATTTCATTTGAATCTTTGACAGTGAATGCACTTTCTGTATTAATGTCGTAGCTTCTCCAGTATTTTAAAATGAGACGTCCTTGGGAAAAACTTTGATGCATTCTTAATTAAAGTCGACAACGTAGGAAATCAATATATAATATATAAATAAATTCATGGTAGTGGAAAGAATGTCATTCAAAAGAGGAAAGTCTTTTCTGTGATGGAAAATTAAAAGTTTTTCACGAAAGAAGATCGGTACAGATAAAGGTTTCACGAAAAATAAATTACTTTAATTTATGAGTAGTAAAAGTAAAATATATTTGACATCATAACGATGACTTTAAAAAGATGACCGACACCAATTGAGTAGAGTTCAAAGGGTATTAATACTGTTTTACATCTGTGCACAGTGAACGTGACATGGTATTAATTTATAAAAAATTACATTTCGATTTCATGGTAAACGGTATTACCAATAAAATTATATACTGCTATTTAGTTATGGATTCTTATTAATTAATACTTGTAATTGCGTTTCAACAATAAATTATCCAGTATAAATTTGATTTATAAACGTACATATGTCCTTTCATAATACTAATTACATGGTTGTTAATATCCAATCAATAAATTTTCCGCAGGTGGTACTGTAATAATTACATGTTCACTGTTAAAATTAATCTTTATAAACTACAAAGAATGTGCTGAATAGCTACATATTTTTTTACAGACTTAAAGTATTTTAAAGAACCAACAACACTGTTTTATTCTTTAGAGTTGCAAAACATTATTACTTTCTGCAAGTAATATATCGTAATTGATAGCGTCAGAGTGGTGGAATCTGGTTATAAAAGTTATAGTTATTACTTTGATTGGAAAACGATTTTCCAACATGACTAGATGACATTCCTCTTAATGTAAAAGAATGAATGAATTCGTTAAGGCGAAACCTTTCTTTGATGCTGTTAAAAGTCATCTTAGAAAAAAAAACAATGGGAGTCAATGCCTTCTTCTGGAAAGCAATACCTGGAAAATTGAACCGAAGACTTCCCACCAACTAGGATTGATTTTAGTAAGCTGAATATTTACGAGCCCATTCAGATACCTACCATCTCAAAAAGTTGACCAAAGTGGATGAAAGCACACGTCCAGGACTGAGACGGTTTCGCGTATACTTTATAACTACGAAGCACTAGTCCAGCTAAGGTTTCAGCATCTAGAGAAAGCGATTCTAACGCTATTCGTTAAGAATATTGGATTCAATGGATATCAATGGAATTGGCCAACCACAATAGATCATTACACCGCAATGAGGAGAGGTGTTTGGAACCTGATCGACTAATATAAATATTAATACAATAGGTGCTCATAACCTAAATTATACGGATCGGCAAATTGGAAGAGGTTTAGCAGCTGCTTTTGGAAAGATTATCACAGTGACCGTATTCAGAGGTGCTGTATTTGCTCCCAATGTACCCAGTGATGTGAGAGATTTCTGGGATTCGGGGTTCAATTCTCCAAGGGGATGGTGACAGTTTTCTCGGAGAATTGTATTTTGATCGATCTCCCATTTGCTGTTGTGAGCAAACTGATCAACAGCGTAGAATTATAAACGGTGAGGTAGTACAGTAAGAAGGCAATTGAACATATTTACACACAAAATACAAAACAAGAGTTGGAGCGTACAGCTTCAGACGTTGCTGCAACTAGCACCAACTATAGATAAAAAATTAAACGCAAATTGAGTAAATAGATTTAACCACTCCCCTATACGGAAATTCTGAGAGTACAGAGAAAATTTCTGCGCATTACCAATTTTTTTTGTATGGAACCAGCCACTTCGAGAGGCCTAAAATTATATGGGGTGGGAGAGTGGTGGGTGAGTTGGCTTTCGGAGTACGCCTGTTCATGGAGAAAGAAAAAATAAAACATTCATTGTTTGGAGCATAGCTTCAGGTGGCAACCATATAAGGGAGAAAATTGATTTGCTGAATGATATCTGTTGTTAGGAAATCAACCAACAGTACCTCAATCAATTAGGTTGGAAGACTTACAAAAAAAATCTACCGGTATGGCAAAAAACAGTTAAATGTGTACCAAAATGTAAGGATAGTAATGAAAGCTCTTTGATCTATCCTCTCTTCTTTTTAGACATCGACCTGCGATTTTGGTAAGTGATGGTGAAACACCTAAGAAGTTAACAGTCTTGAAATCGTTGTAGTTTTCCTAGATATTTGAAATGTTCGATCTTACATGTAATTTTTAAGAGAAAAACTTAAGTGATTTCTACTCAAAGCTTCTACTTTTTCCTCAAATTTATCAAAACCTTGCCACTTTACTCTCAGACATTTTGCTTTTTGTTTTATTTGCATGTTTATAGTTACAATAAAACCGTTGAATCGTGTAAATCAGCGCTACTCAAACTTTTTTGCGTGGCGGACCGGCAATTTTTTTCAATTGTTACCTATGGACCAGCTTGGATACTTGTAGGGTATTAAAACACGTAATGTTTTAAGTATTTAGGCTTTTATTAAAATTAAAAAAAAACCATAGACATTTTAACCTAATTTGATGAATAACTTAGTTATCACGTTTATAACTAATGGCTACTGGCGAACGTACGTTGGAAGTGAAAGAGAGAAGAGAAAAACAGTAGAATGAGAGAAATAATCCCAAAATAGGTATCATTTAATGTTCGACGGGTAAAAGACTGTTTGTATTGTATGTACGCTCCCTCAAAAGAAAACGTCTTCGTCCTTCCCCCGCACTTTATCGCGGACCGGCAGCTAACGAGCCGCGGACCGTCACCGGTCCGCGGACCACTATTTGAGTAGCGCTGGTGTAAATCACAATACTTTTTGATACATGCGCTGGGGAAATATATTTCTCTAAAATTACTATTAACGATGCTAAGCATGTTTAAAGAAAATCGTAAAATTTAGTTTTCTATGAATATCTAATATGAAGCTATGAAAGTTATCGGAGAAACAAAAGCAGTTTTAAATCAAACTTGTAAAACTGCGCATCTTTCCCCATTTAAGCGTTTTTCTATCTCTAGTAGTTTCTGAGATCCCAATGCGAAACATTAAAAAAAACTGTCCCTGTATACACCAACGTTTTCTTTCTAATTAATTTCTTTTCTGTGTCTTTATTTATCACTATTTACAATGACGTTTTTCTCAGTATAAATCTATGCCATACCAATTGCTGATTATAACTTCAAAAGTTTCAGTACACAAATTTAGAGAATACTACGTCAATTACCGGCAAATAATCTTAATGTCTATTTTATATAGCAATTCTGTCTATATACGATTTACTTTTATCTTTACTTCGCGCACGCCACTGCCACGAATTTTATACACGTCCGACAAGCTATAACATCTTCCTTTTATCACTTTCAAAGAGTGCTATGTATAAATCCACGTTGTAAAGAGCGATTTAATGCGTATAGGTGCGTATATAACCAGGTCCGCGGTACTAAAACAAGAACTGAAAATCTAAAACGCGCCCTAAGTGCAAGACCGAATTCCCCATCAACTAAAATTAAACAAGCCGTAAATTCGAGCGTTTTGTTGCTCCAGGAACCCAACAGACACGGATGTTAAACCGTGAAATAGATCCGGCACTAAGGTCAAGGCATTAGTCAAAATGCCAAAAGACTGTTGACGTATATACCTCTTGTAATGTAGGATAGAAATACAGTCGACCGGAAAAGTTTTCATGCATAATAATCTGCTTCAGTAGATTGATTTAATACAATGTAGATTTGTAAATATGTTGCAAAGTAACGTTTAATAATAATTGAATTATTTTAATTAGCTTTTTACGTAGGTGTTAAAAATAGTATCGTTTCTTAATGTGTTCTAAAAAAAATCTTGAAAGGTTATTTTAATAATTTAAATGTCGTTTTGTGAATGAGAATAGAAATGTTATCGTTGTTATATCAGTGCCAATCATTGCAATTCAAAATATGAATGGAAAGGGTTTCTAAGACGGTATGAAGGAGCCGAGAAGTCTTTAGGAATCCAGTGAAGTGGTTGTAGATAAATTGCTTTGTATCCTGCAGGAAGATTTTATTGTTTAGGAATATTCAAATATGTTGATAGCGTTACCATAATATGTCATGCCTGACAAAAATTAGACTCAATTCTTCCTTTACAAAAATAAAGAGGTCCTACTAGTTGAATATTGTTAAACAAAAAATAAAATAGAATAAATAGCTAAATATTTAGGAGTGAAATTTGAGGAAATGCTATATTGAAACTGCTACATAGACAAGGTTATCCAAATAACTTCAATTGTCTGCGGGCTGTGCTTTCTTGAAACTTTAAATCAAAGATGGTATAATTATTTATTTCACAAGTTAATTAACGATTAGATTCTGGGATACCAGAACAATTACCCAGTTTTTGATTCCAGTAATACTACTATTCTATTTATGTACATGAACATAGAAAATGAATAACAGATTGTGAGGCACTTCTTTACTGAGAACAGGTTGGTCAAATAAAAAGCTGATTTATATTTTGAATTAGGCTTACTATGTCGCTATTAATGTAAAATTAATTTTTATTATAATTATTTATTTTGTGTATTTTTATGTTTAATTTTTATTTATATAAGTTTTCTCCTGTCGCCTATATTACACGTCCGTACTATTAGGTTGTAAAAATTTCATTCATTGCTTTATTCCTCTTAAATCCCAGACGTCATCTCCCAGTTGGAGACCTTTTCCTTTCTTTTCAAGACCTATAATAACCACACTAAAGGTGTATAAGCTATCCGTTATATGAGAGACAATGAGTAGGAGGCCTTTAGGTCTGTACGACGGATTGGTGTTGTTACATGTTCGAAGACTCTTGACCGTGCGTCCTTTTTCAGTGATTTATTGGGGTTGAGTGTATATATGTGGCGCTAGTGTCACCCATAGTGAACAACGGTAGGCGACAACGCTTTAGGCGCCGGCGTTTGTTTCTGTTGCCGCTCAAGATCCCATCCAGACTAGACTGTGGTTTCTTTACTTCCATCTGTACTTGTATTACGTTCGCTCTTCAAATTTCAGATTGTATAGTAACGCGCTGTACTCTTGCGGTGCTTTAAGGGCGAATAGTGATGACTCGTTCATTACAACGGTCGATGAGGCTTACACATCAATGGAAACAATCGGATATAAGGTGATTTGCATACCAATTCGTCGGATTTTTTCCGATGACTCGTCCGCTATGTCTATTAACTTTATTGATGATAGTGCTTTACAGATGAAGTCTTGTCTTGCGGTAGAGATAAAAGGAATGCGTATATAGTTGGTGTTAATTTATAGATTCATTCTTGGAATTAAAGTAAGAAAGTTATAAAATTAACGATAGATAAAAAAAACTTTATATATAATGAGTATTAAAAATAGCGTGGGTTTTATGACAAATGAATACGTTAAAAGTGTGACCTACCCACGTTTTTCCGTTTAAAATGTTGAATTATATTCATATAGAATTCGTACAACTTTATATTCAGTAGTTGTCGGACAAGTTTTTATAATTATTCTACTAATACTACAATTGATCTTTAAATCGCCAAATTTTCTCTGCTGTCTTTAAAAGTTGATGTTAGTTTACCTAGTAGATACACTTCTATAAATGCCTTCACCACATTTTACTTCCGCCTTAGATCGATATTTCTTGAAAATTGAAACCATTCGATTAAAATGCAAAAGAGAAGTCGAATCTACCAGTTTACTATACGGCTAATGATAAATGCGTCATATATCGCTACGCCTACTATTATGAATTTATCTAACAAGAGATTAATCAGCTGTTAGTTTGCTAGTCCCAAAGTCTTTCTGACATCGTTAGTGATTCGGTCAATATTGGCAAATTTCTTTCGGTCATAAACTCAACTGCTGTGAGTTTGGTGCATAAATGTGGGAATCCTGGCCGGGTTAATAGCCGATAAGATCTACAACTGTCTCAACCAATACAACTTAATTGCACGCAGTTAGCATGGATAGATAGAATTTACAATGGGCACGGACAAATACTTTGTTGTTACCAGTTCTTTAGTTTCTCAAAAGATGCATGGTCCGGGAATACGTTTTTTTAAAACGGTTGTATTATGTCGTTTGTGGAGCAGGCAAAGATGATGGTGACGATAGGGAATATAGATCAAAGGAATTTAACATAAATATTGCCATACCGCAAGACAGTGCGTTGAATCCAATAATTTTTTTGCTGTTTATTAATGATTTCTCTAATCATATTAACGAGGAAACATTATTTCTTTATGCAGACAATACCTGTATAGTGGACTCAGATGCCAATAGAGTACAATAAAAAATTTAAAAACTTAATAGGTTAATAAAACAACAATTAATTAAATACCAATTTATTCCAGAACATATAATATATTTATATTATTAGTAATTTGACACATATTAAATGTCAATTTCTTCCACTGAAGAAGTCTTTTTAACGAAAACATAATATTATATTGTAGAGTGGAAGTACTGGCTGTACAACGCCAGCAACGTCGGCAGCCAGAAATCAAACGATGATTTAACAATTCTCCATTTAATATTCTAAGCTTGCGAACGTCAACGTTGACGTTCGCACGCTGCTTAACCAGAATTTGTCGTTTTTACTGTCAGACATGTCTTATCTACTTTAATTATATTATCGATCATCAATCGATTTTTAAAATCAATGTAACTGTTGTCTAAACATTCATTTCTTAAAAATCTTCTAATATTTTTTAAAATGTGTTCCGGTATATGTTAGACTACATGTTTAATTCTAATGTTAGCATCGTTCTTATTCACAACGGTCTCTAAAGAAGGTAAAAACTAATTACCGAAAGCTTAGAATATTATATGGAGATTTGTTAAACCATCGTTTGATTTTTGGCTGCCTATCCCAATAGTCGTTCCTTTTGACCATATTATATGTTCTGGAATAAATTGGTATTTAATTAATTGTTGTTTTTTTAACCTACAAGTGGAAATATTTCAGGAATTGAAAGATAAGTACATAAAGGTGAGAAAATAAATATATTAATAAAATAAACTTATAATTAATAACGAAAAAACTGGATTTACTCAATTCAACTTTAAATATGTCACTTTTAATAACAACCTGAGCTGGGACAAACAAGCAAATAGTGTTTGTACTAAACTTAAGTAATGTTATTCTCTTTTACTAACATTAAAAAGCGTTTTAAACAGGGATGCAATCATATACTAACTGTGACTTCTGTTTATTATGTGTCTAAATGATTAAATTATATCTTTGTCGCGATTTTGAATAACGTTAATCATGAATATTGTATCATGATTAACGACACAAGAAATAAAAATAACATTGTTCTCAATAGACCATGCCATTCTTGTTATGAGAAGTTACTCATTATTTTTGGTTCCACCGTATTTAATAAGCTTCCTCTAGAATTAAAAAAATTGTAGACAGCTTGTTGTTTTCAAGAGTGAATTAAAGATGATGGCGCTGTATCTGTTTCCCAATATTGCAAATAAATGTCTTCTATGTATTAGTTGACAATACAGTTGGAGCTCTTCTTCACACGAGTCTGTATTTCTTTAGCAAAAGCTTCGAAATAGACAGTCACTCATCATATCAATTACCCATCGAAAAAATCTACCAGATCTACCAGATTCTTAAATAATGTGAAGGAAGGAAACTCATTCAAATTTGATATTACTTTATTTATACCAGTGCCAAATCTAGTCCGAGTACAGGAATATATGTTCATGGCTCCTTAGTTAATTTTGGTTTGATAATTTATTAGTGCTAAGTTCAAATTTCACTTCTGTCTTCATCATTCATCTCAGCAGTCACTCTTTAATTGCCTGACTTATTTGTAAATGCGTAGTTTGAATAACGATTTTGTCATTGCTAACGCTCTAAATGCATAACCGAATAGACAATAATCCCAATTTTAGTTTTAAATATCAAAATTATTATCTGAACAACATTAACATCTTCTGGCAAGTCAGACACTAAAATAGTCTACACTTCTCCTTGTCATTTGAATATTATCCGATGATAGTGCCGTTAAATACTGTAAACTGTTATGCATAGAGAGGATACCTCGTATACTACTGTATGAGGTGTTTAGTAGCGCTATCTGGATATTGAAACCTCTATTATGGTGCGAACAGGGCCTGGAAAAAGAACAGGTACCATTGACAATCGTTTTATTGTCCTGAACACATTCAGCAATCGTAAATCTAGAATAGTTCAACTTGAGCATTGCAACCTAACAGTACAAGCGGTTGATATACTTAAGTGAAACGACAGTTGAATGAAGTCTTAAAAGTACTGGATTTATTTAGAGAAGACCTGCCACTAGATCACAAATTTATATCACGCAATCGAAAAGTCAATCGGGAAGTCGTACTTTTGTCTGTCATCGTTTGATGATTAAAAAAACCGTGGCGATGAAAAAAATAAATATTTTTGAGTGTGTGGCTTTTTGTGGATGTTCTGTCAGAGTGAGCATAGAAACGTATTATATCAGTAGAATATGGAGTTCTAAGTAGTCATAAGTATCTGGTAGATATTTTCCAACAGTCATTTGTGTCTCTCTCATAGCATTGTATCTAAAATCTAGATATATTTAGTGTAATGTAGTGCTAGCGTCAAACTTAAATGGAAGAAGTATGCCCTTTAGGTAAAGCTGACTGTTGCTTGTTGCATCAAAATCGTCTTGATCGCCAAAAGTAGAGCTGGAACTAAAGTACAACATTCTGCTTCCCTTGCTTTCGGGAATATCTTCATGGTACAAACTGAAAATATGGGAGGCTGTAGATAGATGTATTGTTTTTGTACCTACATAGTTTCGTTCGTCGGTATTCTACGCTTCTGTTTTGTTTATGTCTATTGCTGACTGAAAATAATCCTCAAAAAAAAAGAAGATGGTTTAAAATTTAAATCAAAATTTTTAGAACCAGATTATTTAAAAAGGTAAAAATAACTTTGTAGAGTTGAACGTTTTAGTTTCGAGACTGTATACACTAAACAGTGTTTATAGTCAGTTTTTAGGCTTAAAAGTAAGTGTACACAGCAACACGTGTTTTGATTTCTAATCAAATTGTTTGTCAAACAGATTCGGCGAAATAAGCAGATATTACCTACTACACTGTTGTAAACACAAATCTGTGTTTACTATTTTGATTACCTACTGTTAATTAGGAAACTGTTTTTGTATCTCCACCACATACATCTACAGGTAGATAAAGGCTTATTGCTCATTCAAAGCACCGTTTTAATTTTTAATATCTCTGTATAGATGTAAACGATTTTATCACATTGTAATTATTGCACATATACAATATACACAAACTATGAACAAGATATTAGATATAATCCCGAAAAATATAGAAGAAATCAGCATTATTAAAATTAGATATTACATACTTATATTCATACCTAGAAAATAATCCCAAATACATATCAATCTCATAATATTTAACAGCCTTTATACCAAGATCAAACCCGTATTTAAAGCCTAATTCGTAGATAAACATATTATTAATTATTGACGTATTTCAACATCACATGTCCGAAATGCAAATATTAGGCAAAATTGTACACAGACACTAAATAACTTGAAAGAGAAAAGGTCAAACTGGTATTATACGTCGAAAATGGTTTGCATTATAGTTATACCTGCGATCCGACGGTAAGATACAATTTAAATTTATATATGGTGATCGACGTGTAAAAAGTTATCATTTGGAAACATTAATTTTCAAGTAAGGATTGCTAAAATTATGGCTTGAAGGAAAATTATGGTTAGACAAACAAAATTTCAACGCTGATTTATTGTTCACACTTAAGGAATTAGGCAGGAATTCTATAATAAAGACAAGGGTGACTGGTTTCTTACGGACACCTTTCTTTTACAAATATACCGCTCTAGACGAAGCATGCCAGACAATTTAATCGGTGACTATTTTTCAAAAGGAGGCGCTTAATGTGCCGAAAAAGGAATTTTTGATGAATTCTTGTGATGTTCAAGATTTTTCCGGTAATTTTAAATTAACCTAACTATAATTTATAAATTACATATTAGTATATGCTTTATTTTTAATTTAGGCCTAATTATTATAAGGTTATTTATTGTATGAAATTAGCTTTATCATACATATTTAACGAGCACAACCGAAAATAATGTTCCCATGGCACTAAGGAGATAATTCAACCAGTTCTGCAAGTTACAGATGCATATAAATGCGAATAATATTAAATCCTTGCCTTTTATTTACTTTGCGTGATGTTAAGGCAAATACACGACATAAAATAAATACATTATTAAATAAGTAGGTATATATTAATTTAATTATGTCTAGTTTCCACGAGTAAATATTCTTCTTTAATGTTGTATTTATTATTGTAATTAATGGCAATTAGACTGTAGTAAAAATAAATCTGAAATGTAAATGTACAGAAATCATATAATAATAATAATAACTGTAATAATTAAACTGTCATACTGTCAGTACATCACCTGTTTGTAAAATAAAATCAGCATTCAAGTATTTCAAATAACTTGATTGTATCTTTAAGATGTTATTCCAGTTATCTCCTGATTTATAGATTGTTTTTAAATCTCAGTAACCAAACTTACACTACTTCACATAATTATTGGTGCAACAAATTTTACGTTTTACAATTTTTTGATGAGTATATATTAGGTCTGAGGTGCTGCTTCTAGTTTTAAATCCACATTTGGTTTTTCATTGTCTATTCTGTCTATATTTCGTTGTAATCTTCCGGTCTCTGCAAGGTAATAAAAATTATGAAGACCTAAGAAAATCTCTCTCTGTCACAAAATAGATATTGTTTGGGGTAAACAATTATGTTCGGCGCAAAACAAACTAACTGTCCACTGCAAGACACATCGATAAAACTGAAGATTTGTGGACTAAAATATTATACGTGAGTATTGAACAACTACATACGTATCGTTTGAACACCGTCATATATGGTACTGCTTCAGCCAGCTTTTTAGCTACCAGATGTTTGCGTTATGTTGCTGATTTACATAAAGATACTTGCCCAGAAGCTTCTGATGTTATATCCACAGATTTTTACATGGATATACAGTTCAAATTCTATAGAGCATGCTTTTCAACTTAAATGCAAAATGTCTTCAATTCTCGCATCTTTTGGTTTCGTTATTACAAAATTCTTAATTCTTGAATAACACGTAATCTAGGCTAACTGGCCGGAGGGGAGCGCTAAATTAGATAAACCTTATATTTGTGTTTGAGTACATGGGGAATACGTATAAAGACTTAAAGAGTACTACACTAGACTTTTGTAAGTTTGAATGAAATTAAATTGGTGCATAAATTTGTCCAAAATTATTTGTTTACTATTATACATATATAAACTTATTCATAATGAACATACTCTTCAGTACAGCTTAAAGTAACATTAGAAAACATAAACCTTTATTAGCTGCTCTTCGGTTCTCGGGTTCTCTGCCGTGTAGAAAGGTTGTGGTACTTGACGTTTCGATCATCTTGTCGTGACACTTCACTTCTGAAGAAGATCACGACAAGATGATCAAAACGTCAAGTACCACAACCTTTCTACACGGCAGAGAACCCGAGAACCGAAGAGCAGCCATCAACAGCGGCCGTGAAAGCCTGAAGACTACATAAACCTTTATTGTATAAAATTGGGTGATAGCAAACTTACTTATACCTTGCAGTATAATCTCCGCCCCTGTCTTCCAAACCAATACAGTAGGTCCTACATGCTAACATTTAAAAAATCTCGGTATTATACCAACTTACAATTTACTCGTGGCAAAAATAACTTTCAAGAACCAGAATATAAAATGTCAAGTAGGTGATACATACATCCGACATGAGAATACATGATTAAATTTGAATCTAATGCATCACCTTATTTAATACTTAGTACTATCACAATTATTTGTATAATAATAACCTTCATTCGTTAGCTAAATAATTTTTTCATTTTAGATAAACAATTTAAATAAGATTTGGATCAAGAAACAATCACTTCATGAATTGAAAACATAGTGAATGTAAACCGCTGTTTGGACAACTTGCTAGTACGTTTTAAAGAATTATCTTGTTATTTATGTATCTCACTATAGATCTAAATTTATTTAGAACTGTGTAACTGACCACTATTTGTTAGTGAAGCAAGTACGATAATTATTAGCGAAACTAAAGCTAATTTGGATATGCCGCTGTTAATTGGCTAGTTAATTGAATACATAGTTGTGACTTAAATTACTGGTAACTGATAGTCACTATTTAGCAACTAATTTCAGTGGTTGAAATTGAAGGTCAGTTGCTAAGAAATTTTTTGCAATTCTGAATAACAGACAGTTGGGGCACAGTTTCTCGACCTTTATACATACTAGTCTAGACGCTGTCACTATTTTGCATATACATAAGTCTATAACCGGTTTTTTGATCATGTAAAATTGAATCCCAATGGATATAGGACGATTGCTAAAATAAAAAAAAATCACTGCTACAACATTATCTAAAGAAAATATTGTTATAGGGTAATACTCATTAATTTTTCCCTGTATTTTTTCGTATAAGCTCCTTATCAGTAATAATTGAAGTACCCGCAACAAACTTGTTGAAATATCAACATTTTTATGATTTGTTAGATATAACTTTAATAGATTTATTTAGTGTAATATTAATATAAATTGCTGGGATTTGAACGTTTTCGTTGCAAATCTACCTATTATTAAATAATGATTGATGCATTAGTACTATTTATTTCGTTTTGTTATAGCAATTATTACTTAATAAAAAATTATTTCTACGATGATACTGGAGTTTGTAAATTTACAAATAGAAAAAGATTGATAAACAAATTGCGTAGCTACAAAACAATTATATTTGTGTAGATCATTTAAATAAGAACCCTTCAAATTAAGTCGTATCTATCGAAATTGAGATTTTGTTCACCAAAAACTAGTGGTATTCATGCGCACTTACAAATAACAGTTTTACCCACACAATTTTATTCTACAATAATATAATGAATGAAGCCATAATTGTTTGGACTTATTTAGGAAGATAAAACTACCGAGTTCTACAATAGCCATCTCGAAGCGCATTAACTCCAGAAAATCCGCGGATTGCTTTGTAAGAGCAATCTCGTTTGAATTTCGTGATAAATTACATAAAATACATTCTTCATAATATAGGTAATTATTCAACAACCATTATACACACAATCGTTAGCAAATATAGAAGAAGTCGTGACTGGCAACGCCGCACCACCCCACTCTATGGAAAGAAATTTTTAAACACCTTTTGTGTAAGGGTGATTTTAAATTATATTTGGCAATGCGTTGAATAATTTTAAATCCAGAAATCACGGGAAAAATTGGTTTAAACGAATACTTGCGCAGATGGCTATCAAATTTATATCGAAATATAGTTCTGGTAAGTTCGTTGTGCCTAAAATTCTATTAAAGTTATCTATAAATATTTTAAAGTGATACCTAGTTATGGAATAAATATTTTTCAAATAAGGTAAATAGTACTGCATATATAACAAATTTAGATTTGGAAGTTTAGTAGACCTAAATAAGTTACAGAAAATTACGAAGAAATTATACAATTCGTCATAGTAGACTCGTAACTATTTTTTTAAATGAGATATTGTTCTTAGTATTCTTGGAACTGCATACCTTTCAACAAACTAAAATGACTGAGTCTCCTGTATGTACGGAATTACTGCAAAATACCATGGTTGAATTCTTGGAAATTACATGCATTTTGTGTATTTCCTTTAGTTATTTATAGTATGGCAGTACATGAGTACATCATGCTTAAATTTATGTCCTTTTACAATATATAAAATTACAACAGTTATCGTTCCTGAACGATACTTCGAATAAGTATAAAATATTCTAGGCTTAGATACTGATAGCCAATTGATTAACACTTCATATTATAAAATAAAAATTATGAAATATACACACAAAAACAAACAGCTGATACGCAGGTGTCCCTTTCGCATACACAGATCTGATTTAAAATTTATAAATTATTTAAACAAATAATAAATATGTATTTTTAATATATGTGCGATAAGCATATTATGTGTCTAGGTAATGCTTCAGATGGCATCAGGATGACCTTCAAAAGTTTGCACGTTAACAAAAAACGAAATCCTGTATATGTAATATCTAACGTTACAAAGGCAATTTTTTAAACAATCATAAGAAGTACTAATAATACTAAGTGCTATGTGTTAATTAAACTTATTGAATGTACAATCGCGTAAATTTATTTCTGATGTGTGATATTATTGATCCCGGATTCTTTGCGTTAAATAAAGATAGTACTAGGAAAGTACCTAGTCTGTCATGGTACGAATAGATATAATGTGTTGTGAAATCTAAGAATTAATATACTTTTATAAACATAATTGATCATATTGGTTTTCATCTGTTAATAAGGAATTTTAATGCAGATGGAAGTATGAAAATATTAAAAAAATAAGAGAAAGTATAGGTAGTAGTGAAAAATTGCTCAAATCTTTCATTTCCATAAAAGGACTGTTAGAAATATTTCTGAATACATATGATTTAGCATTAATTCCCCCTAGAAAGTTTAGAATGTGTGAAAGTTTAGAATATTAGACAAAAGCTCACAATAAGTTCGTGTCAAATGGTGGAAGCAGATGCTCAAGAAATTCAGACAAAGTTCAACTTTAGTCTACAACATGTACCTATGTATGTAAGTAAGTTGATGAAGAAACTTGGATTCGTATTTATATAAACCAGAAAGTGGCCCAGAAACTATCTTTTGGATATTTTAAAAGTGTGCCAAAATGGTCTTTTCATTCACAAAGTGCTAAGTAATAATGCAATATTTTTTTGACATATCTTCACCGCAAAAAAAGTAATCCAAAATTCGGGCATTTTGCGCCTAAACAACAAAATTTTAGATGGCAAAAATCAAAAACTTAAATATCAACTCCATTTAGTTTTCAACCTCTTTGTTTTAGGATCATATGTATGCACATATATCAGTAGTGCTGCATGGATGTGGAGTACCACGACTGCAAACATTTTTGAAAATATATCAAAATAATTCTGGTGACAATCAGATTTTTTGTTTAGGTATTGTATACTTTGGATAAAAAAAAGATTATTATTGGATCATGGTGTAATGTTAAACCCGTGTAAGCCCAGAAGATAGATACATTAATATTGAGGTCTCGTTTCAGTTTCTAATGAAAATTTGTTATTATGGTGGACAGTATTTAATAGAATTTCTTCTGTTCTATAATTAAATTTCATCAATTTTAGTACAACGTAGTAGTAACAAAGTAGTTTGATTAGTAAAATAACAAAAAATGTACAGTATCTATTAATTTCTCAAAGAATGTTTAATTCTCTCTTTTTCCAAGGAATTAGAACATTTTATCTTACACTGTAGTTGTTGAGTAAGATATGTGTGAAGCACTGAATAAATCAGTGAATGACCAATTGAGAAGTAGTTTTGCATTCACTAAAGAGAAATTGGTTAGAAAACTGGATTTTTTCAAAAGCAATAATAAACTTTGTCTTCTCATTTTGAAAAGAAATATCCTAAGACCAATGTTCCAATGAGATTTGAGCTAACCATACACAGTACTAATTGTGAGAGAATACCTACAGTGCGGCGGCAGTATTTATTGCAGAAGAGATATCCGAAATTGGTTTACTAACCGTTTGTTAAACAAAAATTCATCTTGAATGAATCTTCAAACACAAAGGTCACAGGTGCGTCGGTACCTACCACTGAGGAATACATTTTCTTATAAATTCAGTCTTCGATATATATGTAGGTACTACTAGATATAGCTTTTGCTAAAATTTGCCCGAAAAAATATGCGATGTCTAGTTTCAGTCTTTAGATTACTGAGATTCATTTATTATTAAAGTTTAGCGCATTCAAGCTGGTGCCTCCTCGTCTCAGGTCTTTACCAATTTTACAGCCCCATAGCACTAAAGTAGTAGTCAATGAAAATTCAATCGCGGCATTAATTGGACAATAATTATAGTTAATAATAACGTAGAAGTCAAAACCTTTGACTTGAATACACATGGACTACAATTTAACAACGTACCTATTAACTATGCTTGTTTGGCAATTAATATTTTCTCTACACGAAACTGAACCTACGGAATAAAATTATGGGAATAAGCGAGAGTCTTGAACACTGACATTTTCGAAACATTTCAGTCAGAATTATTATGCTGTAACACAAATGCTCGATGATCCAAGCCAAACGCAGTCTTGTGTGAATATTGTATGAAAAAGCAGAGTGGGCCACTACGGGTTACAGCAAACGCTTCGAAAAAGATAATCATCAATCGCTTGATGAGAAAAACGAAATTTTCTAAGTAGGTATAGTTTACCAAAACCAGGTTGTTTTAGGTTATTGTTGAAACTTAAATATTAGTCTCCAACAGATGATTATCAATTGTCAGTTCTCGCAGGTAATTATGAATAGGAATTTGCAATACTTGATACGAATGATAACTTGTAGATTCCTTAATAGTTCATTCTATGTTGTTGAAAGTGAAAGTAAAACTTGAACTGGTTGGTTCAACGTCCACTACGACATGTTGAGGCAGTTATGACTCGCAAAATATAAGATGTTCTACAAATATACCAAGTGCTATTGTTTCTTCATTTAGAAGACCGTTTTCGATATAATTCTCGTTATACTATTCAGTTATGGTACTTGCGCTATAAAACAATATTTATTATAATATTACCAATAAATCCTGAAAATATGCGTGAAATATGTGTAAATTGTTCGGCAAACATATTTAAATGACCCAAACATTTTCTTAAATTAGAAAAAAATGTATTTTGAAGAGTTGGTCTAACGTAATTGGCCCGCTTCCAAGATAGATTCCAAATGTTTAAAAGTTTTATGGCCAATACAATTGAGATTCTCCTACCTACACTAATATCTCTTTTTTGCATATCTTAAACTACCTATTGAAGTTATGGCTTTCAATCATTTTGTTGCATGTTATCAATATAGACAACTTAAACATATCACTACTAATAAACGTTGCATATAATACAATGATGATCACTATAATAGAAAACCAAGGCCATAGCTATCGAGATTTTCAGAATAAACTCAGTACTTACTGCTTTGGGTGTCGATAGAACAGGAATCATTCAATGGATGCGGGTTCATCACTAAACTAGGTTGCACCAGACCGCGATGGTGCAACGGTAGTTGGTGCATGGCCAACCCACCTTGCTCTGACATCACCATACGAACGGGCTCGTTTGTAAACTGTTCACCAAAAACTATAAAACTTACAGCGAACACGCAACGTACAGGTTATCATTCACCAAAAAGTAAAATCCAAAAATAGGATACAAAAAATAAAGAACTGCGTCAACGACTTTTGCGATACTATCTCTACCTAAAAAATCATCCTGTATATAACTCACTAATGTACTCGTGCGCTACGCGATACTGATGATGCGACATGTGTACGAAGCAAGTTCTCCGAAATATATCCTTTTACGTATCCACTGTTCGTGTCATTCGAAAAAGTTTTTCTTTGGTCCCCCCAAAATAAAAAAAAACTGGAGAGATAATAATAGTAGGTATGTGGCCCACCAAATTCGATAGCAAGTTTTTGGGGCACGTACAGCAAAACACACCCACCGATCACGGCCGTCTACAATCAACTGATAGCGTACAGGAAAACTCGGGTAAACTCGGCTCCAGTAGATATTTTTTGTTTTTACTCCCACCAAAAGCGACCACGCCCACAGCCAACGCACAGGATGAAACGCGATTGGTCCGTTTGGATGGCACTGGCGTAGCGAGGCGCACAAAATGGTCGGCAGGTAATCAATAATAACATTCACCCCCACCATTTCCCAGTGTCAAAATTGCCTTCCTTCTTTGTCGCTCTATATGTAAATTTAACCTTTAAAGTTCCACATGACTGGTCCCTACCGTGTGTTCTTCTTCTCTTCTTATTCATTTCTGTAGTCTTTTTTATTTAATTTCGATTTTTTCGATGTTATTTGCCGAGTTTCTGCTTCTCCCTTTTCTTTTATTCCTTTTTGTTGGATATACCTGTTTGGAAATGGATTCCGTTCTTGCTCGCTTCTTTATTTCGGCAAGTTAAATAAAAGCGAACACCAAAAAATCATATATTTTCCAAATACACAGCAGTATTTCAGTAGTATAGTGATTTCATTTATAGCTAGAATTAGTAAATTTTTTAAGTGCGTGCGCCGTGTAATTAAATGATCTTTTGGTAAAATATAATTAGTGAAGGATTGCGTATTGCAAAGAGGTTTACTTTTAAACTTACGGATTTAAGCAAAACAATCTTTTTATAATAGAATTCTATTGTTTAGGTATTTTGTATTATTGGCGCATTTGTTCTGTTAGAAGAAGGCTTTTGATTAGAAAGAAAAACTCCACTGTTTTAAGTACGCTCGCTGATAATTGAATAATATAAAAACATCACACTTTTTTAAGAATATAAAGTATTATCTTTAAAGAAGTAGAAAAATTTTGATTGTACAATTAATTGTGCAATGAAAGTTACTGGCCTAAGTGACTTCAAGTAATAATGCTGGATAAGGATAAGCAATATTTACATAATATAGTGACAAGACAAGGTAAGTTTATATAAATTTGCCGGCGACATCTATGTTTGACAAATGCAACATCTTCGCAAGCAGTACTATAAAGCAGCATGTAGGTGTCGATGTTCTATTTTTATTCAAGTTTCTCCAGTATAGAAACTTTTGGAACATTTCTTATTTTCATATATTTTCTTTATATAATATGTGCTTGGAGCAAAACTGAATACTTTAGGTAACCATTACATACCAAGTCAGGTATCTGGTATTACCCAAGACTCTGCCATTATTATCTGTTTTTGTTCCTTTTTCGTCCTCTTTCATATTTCATTTCAAATGCAAGATATGCAAAAATCAAATAGCTCGGTTTGATGATGATATACTCTTTGTATTCTGCAGTAAAATATTTAACTCCAAAACGAAGGCTCCTATACAGGACAGCCGCTATAGAACACCGTATTTGTTCCCTTATATTACTCGAATCTGTTTATCATTGTTCAAACTATAATAGGTAATACTACACAACACATCCAGAGCTAAGTGTTCACTATTGCTTGATTCTTTATTATATTGGAACTAGGAAGTGAGTTAAGCAACTAATTTGGTTATATTTTTTATTCTGATTGAGATGGTGAAAAGATAATAACAATGGATTATTTTGAGGAAAAGATTATTATTATTATTACATTACTATTGTAAAACTAAAGATAAGAAAATAAAAATCACTTTTCTATACTTTTAGATAGCTGGCAAATTAATTACATAGATTTGTCTAGAAATTGACAGGTAAATAGTTGTTTGTGATTATCTATTCATTATTAGTAAAACGTTATTTTGAAAATGTTATTTACTTAGGTACTTGTACATTATTTGACAATTATCTAAAAGTGTTTTTTATTTGCTTATTGTTAGGTTTAAAGTAGTAAGTAGTTTAAGTTTAAAGTAATAACTAAGTAATGATAACTTTTTGTTTAAAATATTATTTTTCTTAAGAACATCTAAAAATATACCTACAGGGCGTTCCAGAATATTTAATTGTTTTTCTGTTCTCACCATATCAACCAGAATAAAAGATATCACCAAGTTGCTAATTTAATCAACTTTGTAACTCCAATCACAAAAAAGTTAGCGATGATGAACAGTTAATTTTGGACACGGTGTATGGTATTATTATAGTTTGAATAATGATAAGCATATCCAAAATATCAATCAATCAATCAATCAATAATTACCACGGTGTAGAGCGAGAGAGAGAGAGAATAAAAATATATCTACAATTTTTTCGTCGGATATTATTTGGATTTCTTTTAAACTTCATTTCAATTATGAAGGGATTATAAATGAAATTGAGTTCAACAGCAAACTAAAGCCTGACAGGTAGTAGATCTCCTACAGCTTACCACTTAAACGTAGCTAAAACCACGAGACCGTATTGCATACATTATTTTTGTCATAGGAAAATATTTATTATTTTCTAACTAGAAAAAAGTTTTCATTCAAGGAAATTCTTTTTATTTAATAGAAGATATTATTTCGTTTTGGCAACAAAAGAATTGCTTGAGTAAATATTTTTGTTTTGCTTTGATTTGTTCATAATTTCTCTTTTATGCGGAGTCTTAGGAGTAAAATGTTTTATGTAACACCTACTATACTATCTAAAACCTATTATCGTTTAATTGCAACTTATGCAATTATTTTTTGGTGTTAATATAACAGTATATATTGTATATATTTTGGGTCAGACCGTTTGGATAATTCTGATGGATCATCATGAGTATGAGTGAGATCATAAGGAGTATAATTCGAAAGAACAGTAACAAAATGATTACACAGTTTAAATTTTCATGTATACATAAAAAACTAAACTTAAAAAATTAGACAACGAAAGTCCACAACTATGAAACAACAAAAACAAAAGAATTTCAAGTTTTAAGTGTGTAAAACAAATGCAGCAATTAGCTTGTAGACTGTAGACGATAGGCAACTCGAGTTGTAGAAAATACCGATACTTCCTCCGTGTCGCAGTTCTCTTTGAGTTGTTTACGCACGTTTTACAGCAAATCAGGGGTTAGTTCGTTTTAAATAGTAGAAGTATTTGGATGTTTTGCCTTGGTACGCGATAAATGCTGCGATAGTCTTAAGACGTTTATACTGCCAGGTATTCAAAATGAACACTCGTGAAGCTAGATCCATCATCTGCCTAAAAAGAACAACTGAACTAATAATATTACCACAGTGCATTTAGCTGGTTGTCCGCAAAAAAATCCAAGCACCAAGCAAGAAGAACTTGCTACTTCTATTGAGCAGCATACATGGATGTAATATTGAAAACAATTTAAGAAGTTACAAACAGAAGATAGAGTGAAAAAATCACTGCTCACTAAAAAGCTCTTAGAAAAAAAGTGTTACTCAACAGTTTCTGCATAATAATCAAAATTTGGATAAAACCTTGTAAACCATTATTTTTTAGAAATGGAAAACAGTTGTGTTTAGCGACAAATCAAAATTTAATTTGATTATTTCCGACGGTTTACACTCCGGGTAAGTACAGATAAACGTCGGAACTGCAAGATGAGTTTCAAGCATGACAGATGCCATTATGATATTGTGGACAGATTTAGACACAAAAAATATTGGAAACAACGACCTGAAATACACACCCAAGCTGATTAAGAACTACCTCAAAGATAGTGAAACTTACATTCTTGATTGCCGTGTCCAATCACTAGATTTCAATCCTATCCAGAACCTGCTTGGTAAACTTAAGTGAAGCGTTTTATGTCAACGTTTTCGTACCAAACCCTGCAAACGGAATGGAATCCCGGAATTCATTATTAATAATTTAATACCGTCAATGTCTCGCAGATGTCATAAGGCATCACATTTCTAAGACATTTTTGTAATATTGTTTATATTATAACGATAAATTATTTGGATTAAATTTGTTGCTTTCGTTTTGCATAACGCTGTATGTAGGAACGAGAAAGTCCATTGTAATTCTACTTGGAAATCGTAATTTATATATTACATAGACAAAAATATAACTAGAATTATAGTACTGATTCCCCAAACTAGTGCCTAGTATAACATTTTTACTGTTGCAGTATTATTGCGGATGTTACTAAACCTATATACATACTCGTATGTATATGTAGGTAGTTCACAATATAACAACAGCACATCTATATATACTAATTGGAACTATATAGTAAATAATTATGTTAAAATTAATGTATTGTTATTAAAGTAAATATTAGCATTTACTAATTAAATAGTTAATTATACTTAGTAGATATGTTACTTGTATGGGATTTTTTTAGTAATATGAATTTACTGTATTATTAAAAATATTAAAAATTATTAAAAATAAAGTATTGTTATCAAAGTAACACAATTTAATTAGGTTGTTATATAATAGTGTACACTAGCGGTTTCGTGGTAAATTCACCACATCATCAGGTTCCAAAATGATGCTACGAAAAGTGCTCTAATATGCATAAAAAATTATCTGTTGCCTGATGATGTGGTGAGAATTTGTGAGATTTGGACTTTTTTCTTGAATTTGTTGGTTTCTGATTAAATTATAATTGTTTAATAATACTGTATTCTTAGTACGTACCATACATAAACGTTATATACATATATATTTCTAATTAATTAAAGATTAGCCATATCATTTTTTTAATGACACAGATGGATTACTAAACAAAGAAGCATTGCGTATTGCATAATCTGTAATATATACACAAACAATAACATAAAACTAAATTCGTATAAATATAAAGAAAATTTATAACTTACGGATTATGGTGCGTTTGTATATCATATATGTATTTTTATATGTATTAGAACTAAATATGGGAGGCCTCGGTTAGATATTCTGCTTCCACGGCGAAAATTTTAAACAAAATGGCAACTGCTGTGGGTGTAGAGTCCAATAGATAAAAATTGTCATTGATAAAAATGTACATTGCATTGAGTTGATTTTTAGATATAACAAAAAACGATACCAATAACTCTCGCCAAGTTCTTTATCAGTCGGACAAGAATTCTAAAACATAATTCGCGTTACATACAACATATAATTTTCTAACAAACATACGATGTCTTGAATGTCGTAATTAGTTCCGCAACTCCGAAATTAGTTAAAAATTTATTTATTTTACATTACAAAATTACAGTCATGTAAACATAGTGATAAATTATACGCATGTTTAACCCTAGATACAATTTTCCCACCCCTTATCGCAAAATGTTCTCGAAGTAACCATTACCTTTTGTGCATGTACTAAAATTAATACTTCAGTGGTATAATTTTTACTAAGTTATATTGTTAGAACTACTTTTAACACAAATTTTCAGTAGGTATTTGGTACTACATATATGTACATATATTTTTTTAAGAATATGTTGTTGACTGTTTATTTTGCGCTTTGTAGTTTCTAATGGACAAATTATTTCTGGGACACCAATGAAAATATAAAATTAAAAAAAATAACATATTAGGAGTGTCATTGTAAAGTTTCACGGCAAAAAGTTGAATCAAAATAGCGCAAGTCGACCCAAATTGTGAAAATACAAAACTGGAGTATCGAGCCATTATTAAGTACCTGTATTTAAAGCGGTTAAGAGGTAACCAGATTTAAGAAGATACGTATAATACCTTTGGCGATTAATGTTCTTCGTCTGCGACTATGAAACATTGGATTGCAAGCTTCAAAAGGAGTAAATTTTTCATTGATGAGCGATGACCGATCAGTAAGGCCAGTTTCTGTGTCCGTCCCCGAAAATGTTGATGCACTTCATGAAATTATCTTCTTAGACCGTCGAATAGGGCTAAAATGAATATCTACATATATGTATATCTAGTACACGTCAATTTGGACATGAGAAAAATTTCTGCAAAATGGAGCCCCTAAATGTTGACCATTACGTTCGATCTGTGCACAGTTTGAAAATGATGAACTATGGATGAAACTTGGGTACATTTCTACGACTCAGAAACAAAGCAACAATCGATAGAATGGCGACACTCAGGTATTTCAAGGCCTAAGAAGTTTCGTGTTCAAAAATCTACTGAAAAAGTTCTTGCTTCAGTTTTTTTGGGGCTGCCATGGAGTAATGATGACTTATTTCCTGGATAAGGATAGAAAAATAATTGGGAATTATTATTCGACGTTACTGACCACTCTACGAACAAAAAAAATGAAGAGAAGACGCGGAAAGCTGTCTAAAGGTGTTTTGTTTTTGCAGGACAATGCCCCTACACACAAATCGCATGTTGCCATGCAAACAAATCGTAATTTAGGGTTCGGCTCCGTCCGACTATCAAGCTTTTCTTCAACTGAAAAAGGTTTAGAAGGTTGTAAATTTTCTTCCAACGCCAACAAGTGATAAAAGCTGTGGAGGCCTGGGTTGCAGAGCAAGATAAAAATGTCATTTTGAAAGATCTAGACCCGTTGCAGATTCGTTGTAGGTAATAAATGTATACAATTAAGAGCAGCGTCTGTTGAATAATAAATTATTTTGACTTTCAAAATTTGTTTGTTTCTATAGTAGGCTAAGAATTTTTCAATACCTCTTTGTATACTTGGTACACCCTTTCGGTTTCACCAATATTACGAAATTGCTGTCCATGTATGTTACGGAATTAAGTCGTAGATCGTGCAAAGTAGGCAGCCAGAATTCTTGGCCTAATGTAAAAGAAATAAACTTGATAAAATTTAATTTAATTAAAATATTTAATTGCAACTACTTAGGAATTATTATGATCCTTAAAATGACGTTTCCAAAGATCTTTTTTAAACTAGACAACTACGTTTGGACCAACTTGGATGAAATTCCTGTTAGTTTGCTGCAACAATACTATTATAGAATATCCGAAAGTTTTGCTCATATCATTAATCATTCGGTTATTACAGATAAACTTCCCTCGGTTCTAAAGCTAGCTGATGTTACTTTGATACATAAACGTGAGGATTCTACCAGTATTGAAATTTAGATCAAGTATATTATCAAAGTTCATATCTAGGGTAGTGGCTGATAATATGTATAACCATTTCAACAAATACAGCATCACCAGCCGTCAGCATAGTTTTGGGCCTGGCTTCTCAATTGAAACTTTAATTTTAGAATTTGTACAATGTATATATGATGGAACACATGCGAGCGAATACTTTGTTTTAGTCATGTTTAACTTAACCAGAACTTCCAAATAATCTTAATATGTGGTTCTTTAGTTTCTTAAAACGTTGGCAATACGTGGTCCTTTGAATGCTTGGATTACGTCGTGCATGGAGTAGAGAAAAAATATGGGGAATATGGGTCATCTAAATGTTATATAACATGATTAGAGGTATACCTTTCTCTTGATAACAATTTAATGACCATGTGATACTACTACTACTACTACTGGTTAGGTACTAAAGACTATTAGGTACTCTTTGAGCAGTAGTACGGTTATTGGGTGACGCAAAATAATCTTTAATTTATAGTGTACGATTCTAAAAACATTCCTTCTCTTCAATGGGAAAACTATTTTGTGTAGCACATTGCGACGAAATACTTATAGATGTTTTCTTTTTTCCTAGAATAGGTGAGATATTCCGATAAGTGGTTCAATTGCAATGCAAATACGTAGGTATTGTTTAAACATGTTATACGTATGTGTAAACAACATTATGTCAACTAGTACACATGATTATTTCATATTTTGTTTAGAAATCATTCTAGGAAAATTGGCATACATGGACGCTGTCAAATACGCAATAATAGTAGTAAGTTTTATATATACATGTATATATACATATATGTATAAGATTATTATGTATTATGTATGCTATTATTTATGTAAATGTCGTAATTATATACATATTAGAAATAGTAATCGTGTAATCTCAGTAAAAATGGGTTTTAATTCAGTTGGTTATCTAGTGTAACTGTAAACCAGCTTTGCTTTAAATACGAACATATATCTATCCAAACAAATACTTTATTCTTCACTTTTGAATCAGAAACTAAAGATATATGTGTACGTGTCCAAAAATATTTAAATTTAATTTGCTTTACAATTTTATTTAACAGAAATTAAAACAAATCCTAAAAAAAGTAATTCTTGAATACAATTTACTGATTGCAATATTTTATGGGTATGTATATATTTCTTTTAAATAAGTAAGTTGGCAATTTTAACTAATTTAATTAAATTTAATAATAATAATTGACCTAGGTTTAAGTGAAAAAAGTGTAAATGCCAACGTGGTATACATACTTACGCCACTTAAATCAAAATTAAACATTTCCAAGATGATAATTAAAAACCATTTGCTATTTCATTTAATTATGTAAAAATTAAAACGGGTTACCTTTAAAATTGATACGGTTCTAAATTATGATTGCCCTTGTTTAAGATATACGAAACGAAGAAATGTTTAAATTATTATGATTGCTTTAATCACCGAATTAAGCGTTCCTATTTAACGAAGTATGAACGATTAAAATAATTATTTGATAGTAATAAGCGTTCGTATTAAATGTTTATTATACGAAAACGAACTGAATATTGATATCGTTTAACGTGCCCTTAACCCGAAACATAGGTCCAGTAGACCAACGCTAAATTTATAACGTTCATAGCGGAAATACTGTAAACAGAATGGGCGTATGCGCTCATATACCATTCTACCAGTTAACCATACGCGTTTGTAGTACAGTTTGAATTTTCATTGTGCTATGTGAAGTTTGTGGTAGTACTCTATTTAAAAACGTGCAGGTCTGTGAGACCAGTTGTTACGAATTACGGTTAGTAAGTAAGAGGCCCTATAGACCAGTGTTTCTAATTGTGCACATCATACAGAAAAGTGAGTTTATATGTAACTTATACTATACATATTTGTTACAGAATAATTGTGTTTTTAGCAGTTATAGATAAACCAGGTCCTAATAGACATGTTACCCGTATACATTTGAATGATCCAGATTATGAAAATCAGATACACGAGATGTTGCTGGCTGACGGAACGAATTTATACTTATCAGATGAAGAATCTGAAGAAGTAATAGATGATTTTGACTAAGACCCCGACTATCTTTTAGAGGATAGTATTGATTCAACTGATAATGAATCAAAGTCAGATGATGATTTCCTGGATATAGAACCTAGCAATGATGCTACACGAATGGATATCGAAGCTGCTTTTGTCGAAGGACAAATAGCATCCGATGAAGTCACATACTGTGGCAAAAATGGCTTTCAGTGGATGTCGACTGAACCAGCCAGAAATACTAGAACCAGAGCGCATAATATCATTAGAAGTATATCAAGGTTGACTATAGTTCGCAGAAATTTAAGAAATAAACCTTCTAAAGCAGATATTTGGAATACACTCATCGACGAAATTGTTTTACGAACAAATGAAAAAATGAATTCTATAAGGCCAAAGACTAACAACAAACCTTCCTCGTGAACTACGAACCCATATCGAGAATCGTTTGGGGATTGCTGTTGCCCATCAAATCCACAGTCACAAAAATATTGTTCCAGATGATAGATTTGCCAAGAGAAAAGTTTGTAGTATTTGTCCATCATTGAAAATGAGAAAAACAAATTATTGTTGCATCCGTTGTTCCAAACCAATCTGCCTAGAATGTAGTCGAAAAGTGTGCCTGACATGTATTCGCAATAATCAATAATAATAATAAAGTTTAATGTGTAGTATATTTGAGTTTTTAATAATTAAGGTCTCCTAGACCTGTCGTTTCGGATTAACGTTGAAATTTCAATGTTTCGGGTTAAGGGATAACGTGTACAGAACGTTTAAGATATTGGATAAATATAAACGTATAATATACTTTAATAGTACGTTACACAGTGTTGTATTAGTAGATTGTAAAAGATCGTTTGTGCTCGTACTAAAACTTATTGATTGATACCGATGCAAAGAAAGCAACTTATGGGTAAGCTTTCAACGCCATCCGTCATATTGCCAATTTCTACATGTTAGTTTGTAATGCATTTTTGTTTTTCTATTTGTATGCTTAATTATTAAGTTTGGCACGTAAATTATTTATTGTTATTATTTACTTAGTTCGTATACTTTAAACAGTAATTAACTTAGTTGAAATGTAATTATTTGAATTGCATAATAATTATAGTTCGTTAGCATATTTTAAATGCAACAACTCTTTTCAAACAAGACTTTGATCATAGTGACCTGCAGATAATTAAAAGCAGACGAATACACTTAATTTCATTGTGGTGAGTGCAGCTGTAGCGGCTTCCTAATTTGTAACACTTGTAAGGACAACGACTAGAGCTCTAACTGCATAAATTGTGTGTGTAAATGTATTTTCATGGCTTTGTTATAACATTACTTCGCTGTAAATAATTATAAGTTATTAATTATGTCCCATCAACGAATGGCCGCTCATCCGGGGTATCGATCTAATGAGTGGTTCCACAAGCGCCATTGATAAGATTCGAAAGCCGGATCATAAGTACTGCAGTTACTTCTGCGGCTATCGACCTGTTAAAAAATTACATTAAAGTATTACATTCAAAAATGTGATTAATGTTTACAATGCGAATATATTTTAGTTTTTAAAAACCTTTAGATTGTGGCTTAAAATTAATCACTTTAATTTGAGTACAGGATCCCCTGTTATAAACTAATCTTCAAATATAAGAAATAAATTCTCTTTGAAAAACTGTCAATAATTTTATTGTATTCAATAATTGTAGATTATCAACTATAACTTATTGTATAGTGAGTGTTCATGGTTAGAGTTTTTAAGACGGTTAAACGTTTTTATTATTGATTTTTCCTAAAAAAATGTATTCTTTATAAAAAGTTCTGCTTATCGAAAAACTCCGAAAGCCACTTTTAAGAGGTTCGATTTATGGGGTGTGATATTTCTGAATTAGAAGATAAGATAAAACATGTATCAATTTTCATTAATAAATTATACAGTGCTATCGGTTTCGAGGTCTAGAAATATTTTATTTTGTAACGTTAATATTAAATTATATACAGCGTGATTGACTGAGACCGACCATTAGAAAGATTGGGCCTCCTAATGATAACAAATTTCCGAAAAGTTACACATACATATAGAGTAATTAAATTTATTCATTATGAATATTTTAAAGACGATGGCACTTCCGGAAGTACCGGAAATTGACATCAACTTTCTTATTTCAAATAGAATGATATGCTATTATTTGCATTTTAGAAATCTAAGCGTCATGTTAGAGGGACTTTTACTAGTATTTCCTATACCTAGGCGTAGTTGTTTTTGAGATTTTTTCGACTTCTTCGAAAATTTTTGAATTTACTTTATGATTTTTAATAGTATGTACCGTCACCATTTTTGGAGAGAAAATTCTGAAATTGAGGTTATGAAAAGAGGAAATCTTGACGTTTCTTAGAATTAGTGGATTATAAAATAACGGTTAGATTTCTTGTATTGCCGTCTTGAAAATATTACTAGATTTAATTACTCTATAGGCGTATGCAACTTTGGCAGAAATTTACTCTCATTAGGAGGCCCAATCTTTTTAATGGCCGAACTTAATCAATGACCCTATATATACAGCTATATTTGTCCTAATACTTAAAATACAGCAGTCAATTGTTAAAAATTATGTTCGTATTTAATAACACTCTTCTTTCTTATTCTCATGTATTTGAGATAAACATGTCAGCTATAAATGTATAGACAATATAATAAAAAAACTATATTGAATTTTATTTGAAAATGACACCTGAAGTATAGACAAATTATTCTGCTAATACATATTCATATATACCTAGGTTTATGAAAATTCTAAATTGATCTCTTCTTTATTATGGCTGTTGTGTCAGTTTTTAATTTGTAGGTATAGTTCATGTGTTTCTAGTAATGTATGTCTATAGGATTTGTTTTTTTAAGTTATTTCATATCATTATAATCTAAGAGATGGCAATGTTCGAATAGAAGTCTACCTACATTAAATGTTATTTTATTGTATTTATTCTAACATTCACTTTTCTTCCTGTTTTTGCTATATATTTGGCATTGCATTTTAAGCAAATAACTTACTCCGCTTTTGTCAAGTGTATTATTTTTGTTGGTTTATAATTGCGTTAATATATTCTTAGATTGTAAAGTATAATTGGTTGATAGGGCCTTGATATATGAATGTACTGTAGTTTCTATTATAGTATTTGATAGATTTTGTAGCTTTTGTTGGATTTGTTTCGTTATTTGGGCAACGAATCATATAATGGTGAGGATGATGTGATGTATAGGTCTTCTATAGACAGGCTACCCACCGCCCCACACGTATCGCGGAAGTCCAATATCTTGGTTGATAAGAGAAATAATTGAATCTTTTTTTATTTCATGTGTCTAGTTTCTTCAAGATCTGCAAACCTAAAATAATGCCGATTATACAGACTGTTCCATTTCCTCTGTACAGAAAGCAACTTCGTTTTTTTTTTAATACAAACCTATCACTTATTTTGAATCCACATGAAAAATAAAAGGGACTTTATGTATGGTATTATGGAAAAACTGACGGTGTTTGAGATATTTGGCTTACTATATTTTTCTAGTGAATTTTCGTCAATAATATCCCAAACTATTTTTTGATCAAATATTAGGTAATAATAGTTCTTGAAAACATCATGTCAGAAACTAACCTATAGGATAAGGGTTGTCCAGAAAATGTTGTCGAATTTGAAGAAAAATATGAAAAATCTCCGTTAATTCAAATAGAACAGCGTGTATATTATTAATCAGTAAAACGCAGAATTAAATATTCTACAACTTTGCTATAGTGTTCCCTACCTAAGTTCAATACTTTAGACAAAAATGCAGTATTACAGCAAAAAGTGAATAAATTTATGCATTACTTCAAATTTAGTACATTAAAAAAAACCTAAAAATTAAAAAATACAATTAAAAAAATTGTTCGAAATGTTTACTGTTTAAAAAATAATCGAATAAGTTTTAGTATCATTAGGTTCTTATGCATACTATACCTATTTTGCAATAGTTCTTTGATTGTAGTAGGTTTGTTTTTACAAAAGCTGAAACATCTTTATCACAATTATGAATATGAAAATCCTGATGCACGACAATCAACGGTGTTCTAAAGTGAATCTGAGATGTTAAACGGGCCGATAGCAGCAATGGTTAGGCGGCTGACTATCTTTATGGCGGAACGATAGCAACCGTGTTTCAATTTTCTGGAGGGACAGTGACATTTTTTCAGAGAGTTTAAATCCGGATCGACTTACCATTCCTTGTTGGGAGCAAAGTGATTAACAGCGCGGTATTATAAAAGGCGATATAATGCTGTTACAAAACCATTTGAACACAATTTACACACACAAAACTACACCGCGAGAGTTGCATGATAGCTAGACAAGTAATACAGCTTACGGAGTGACTGCAACTAAGCACACACCACATAAACAAAAATCAACCAAGATATTGGACTTCCGCGTACTAGGTGGACAGCCTGTATATTAAAGTTAATTTTATTGACGAATTTTGATAAGGTAACATCTAAGAAATTAAAGGAAATTATTTGATTCTCTTTCTGGTGTGAATTTAATCTATTAGAGTATTTTTTATTGATGTGTTTATACAATTCTAGTAAGAATACATCGGAGTGATTTCAAATACTGTGGGCTCGTAATAAAGTTAATAAACGCCGGTTGATGATGAGCGAAAGCAATAGCCGTAGTTTTCACAAGAAATACAATCTAGAAAATTGCTGTAGCTACCAAAAGAAAGCTCAAAACTTTCAAAATAAGAGTGGGACATGTAACCGTAAAAATTGTGTAAAATTTCTACTAAATAGTGTACAGGCGGGTTGAGTCAGATGCTGTAACGGCAATAAACACATGCAGTCGTGTTGTCACAATAGCACACCTATCATTCGGATACACTTGCATGTATGTAAAATTACATACATGCAAAAAGGTATATATAAAGCAAAACGATACCTTACGGCTTCACTTCCATCAACTGCTGACGGTCTACGATAGCATTCTTAAAAAATGATCAGAATATTTCTTACTGTATTAACAATCTTTCATGCATGCTGTGAGCCAATAGTATTTTTGTACAACTCTTATAAATAGTGTGTAGGTACTTTCTCTCCAGCAAATTGTCCGCAACACGTAGTTTAGAAGTACATTAATTGGAGTTAGTTTGATGTTGTTTTAGTTTTAATAAGTAAGCTGGTTTTCTTCAGAGAATTCTCTCTACACTCTCTAGATATCCGCTCAGATATACTTATTTGAATTTTATGCCAGAGAAGCTTACGGTCTACGCTGTTATTGTCCTTTCATTTTCACTAACTTAAGTTAAATTAAATTAAGAGTTGAAATCCTATGCGTTTTCCAGACATTTGCTCTAGAATTGTAATGTGCTTTTAAATAGTTTGAATAGGAGTCGTTAAAATTGTGAGCTCCTTCTTAGCGGACAACTAATTGTTTTTCATTGCAACAACAAGGTTATATACGTTAGCGCATACTAAATGCCATTAACTTCCAACTTGTAGCTCTCGGGCATGATTCTATCTACCATTGTTTGTGTGTATTTATAAAAGTAAAATAAAACCATAATTAATCAAAAATTACATCGGTATCACCAAATGCCACAACTTTGATTGATTAATCGGGACACGTGTTTCGAGAACGCGATGATGAGAACCCACGCGTTCTCGAAACACGTGCCCCGATTAATCAATCAAAGTTGTGGCGTTTGTTGACACCGATGTTATATTCGTTTAAGAATTCATCGTTGGCGATCTATATGCAGGATAATATCGATTATGTATGTATGTATCTCTTCCAGCATTTAACATTTTTCGTTATATTATAATTATTGGTAAAAATCTTTTGTTTTAGATAATTAAAGAAAATATTTACTAATAAACTAGCATTAGGCGCTTTCATTAGTAAACCGCCCATCATTTTGTAATGTTTCTTACTAAATTTCCTGTAGTTTTGGCTAGCTGTAAGTTGTAATAACTTTATTAGGTTTTTTTCTGCTATGCACTTATTTAAGGTGGTTCTGATAATATTTATGTATGGGTATATTAATATATAAATTGGTTATGTGAAGTCATATTAGCATATTTTTTAGTTCATTTAATTGGAATTTTTGTACCCCAACTTACATTAGTTTTAAAATACAAATTTAATTGTGTGTTATGTTGATTTGAAAATTTCCTGGTATTGCAGAAGATATTATTAATAGGTATATAATATGCGTATATACATACATGCATATTATATACCTATTAATAATATTTCTACCAAATTATAACTTAATTTTAACTTTCTACCGTTTGCGTTATATTTCATTTGTAAATTTGTTTACTTCTAATCGTTTCAGTTGTAATTGTTGACTTGGACAAGGATATTCATTGCATTCAAAGTGAAAGTTTACTTATTTAAGTTTATATATCAAACTTTAAAGTTCTGTAATTAACTTTCAGAAATTACTACTAGTTTCCTGGTAAGAATAATAAATGAGTTTATATAAAGCCAAATCAATTTAAGTTAGTTTCAGTGCATCACCAGTTATTCACAATTTGAATTACGATTTTATCTATAATAGAAATTCAATTAATTTTGTAAAATAATAATAGTGTTTTATTAGCCAAAAAACAAAAAAAAATACAGATAGGTATGTATGTAAATATAAAGGTACAAAAATATATAGACATCAAAACTAAAGAAATACATGTAGGTACAGATTTGAGCTAATAGGCTAATAGGAGCCACACATGCAACATAGAAATGATACAATAAAATTACACAAAAAGAACATGAAATAATGAATATAAAATAACAGAAAACTAGTATGAAATAGTTGACAATATTTGACAAAGCTTTCATCCACGACTCAAGGACAGGAAGTGCGCCTTTAACCCACGGCAGAATGACGGAATAGATAAAAGTTTAAGAAATGTAGGAATAGAGTTATATAATTTTACAATGTCGTATCGGAAGGATCTTTTGAAACATTCTAGTTGATGTTGTGGAGGTGTCAACAGGCCCCTACTCCTAACATTAACGTTATGAACATCTGTTCGAAAAACAATCTTGCGGTATAAATCACTAGGTTTTTAAAGTAAATAATTTTATGGAAAAATATAATAGAATGTAAAGAAATTCTATCACGGATATTAAGCCAATGAGCCCATTTTAGTGCATGAGAAACGCGATCATACCGACGTATACCATAAATAAACCTTAAACAAGCATTCTGTACTCGTTGTATCCGAAGTTTACCAACGCTGTCAAGACAAGGGAAGTGTAAGTACATGGTCACAAAAATTAAATTGAGAAAGCACTAGAGAAAACATTTTACGCTAAGAATCTTTATTTCCGAATATCTTAAGTTTGCTCTTTGAATAAGTTTGGAGACGTGTGTTGATTAAACACTGTTTTTTGATGGGGAAAAATACTGTTGGAGCCAAACAATGGCGGGGACTTTGCACTAGGAAAATCAACTATTACTGACTGATATGCTGAATTTAAACGCGGTCGTACAAGCACCGATGATGCTGGTTCCGGAAAACATAAAAAATGTCCACAAAATAGTTTAAAAAAACCGTAAAATGAAGTTGCGTGAGATAGCTGACACCTTGAAGATATGAGTAGGTAGTGTCTTTACAATTTTACATGAAAATTTGGGCATGCGCAAGTTGCTTTCGAATTAGGTGCCGCGTTTGCTCACATCGGACCAGAAACAACAACGCGTCGACGATTCAGAGCGTTGTTTGGAGCTGTTCAAGCAAAATAAAAATGATTTCTTGCGTCGACATCTAACAATGGATGAAACATAGATCCACCACTACACGCCTGAATCAAAAAGGTCGTCAGCTGATTGGACAGAAGCGGGTGAAAGTCGAAAGCCGACTGGCAAGATTATAGCATCCGTATTTTGGGACGCGCATGGAATTTTGTTCATCGACTATTTTGAGAAAAGCAAAACTATTAATGCGTATTATATGGCATTATTTGATCGATTGAGTGCAGAAATCAAGAAAAAACGACCCTCCGTGCAGAAGGAAAAAAGTGGTGTTTCACAAGGACCATTCAGCGTGTCACAAGTCGATGAAAACAATGATTAAATTGGATGAATTACGCTTTGAATTGCTTATCCACCCACCGTACTCTCCAGATTTGGCCCATAGTCTGGCTTTTTGCAGACATGAAAGAGATGCTTCAGGGAGAGAAATTTGGCTCAAACGAAGAAGTGATTGCCGTAGCTGAGGCCTATTTTGAGAGTAAAGACAAATCGTTTTACATAAAGGCCATCGAACAATTAGGGGAGGGTTGGAATGAATGTATCACTCTTGAAGAAGAGTATGTTGATGAATAAAATGGAATTTCAAAAAAAAAAGTTTTTCTTAGTTAGACCGGAGACTTATTGAGTGATGTGTTAAACGTTTACATTAACTTTATGAGTCATAAAGTTAGCGTATTATAGCTTTGCGACGAATTGTGGATTAATCTGTATGTGATAAAAATTTTTGCAGCTCCTTTAATAAAATTTTTTGAGCTCTTAATATTTTCAGAATTAAAATGGTCAGAAACTACAAACAGAAAACTGATCGAGTCACTTACTTTGCCGAGAACCTAGAAAAAGCTGTGGAACATAGCAAGCTATTCAACATCGCTACAAGTACACTGAAGGATAATATCAAACGTAATAGAGGTATGAAAAGTACTAGAATGGGAAGACCTACAACTTTATATACCAATGTTAAAAAAGCTTGTGCAAATGGAATTAAATGTCTTAATAATAATGAGGATTTAGACTAAGCCATAAGGAACTAGAAGTTGTAGGCAAACATGATACATGAAGTTGATTACGGTTTTCCTCAAAACAACGCCGACCCGTTTATAATATATCCTTATTTTGATTTATTGAAAGATACATTAAAAGAACTAATTTTACAAACTAAAGTTACCAAAACATAGCAATAATTTTTAACAACATCGTGATTTGGTCGTTTGGGGTGTATAACTTAAAATGCCACAGAATGGCAATAAAATTATCTAGGTCAAAAGTTACTCATAAATAAGTTGGTTGTAATGGCGCGAACTATTTGGAAAGATACAGATCGAAAAATTATTTGGGAAGACTGCGAGAAGCTAAGAAGAAAGACACTCAAAAAATACACTGTTAAGAAAACAAGAACAGATTCACAATAGATTACTAGGAAAGGGCAGAAGTCTTGCAAAGAAAGGAATCTACCAAAAGACAAGTAAACTATGTATTTAATTAAAAAGTAAGAAGAAGGATGGTACGATTCAGAAATAGATGAAGATAACAATTTGCATGTAAATGATGAAGAACGCCATTTCAGAACTATTTCTGATATATGCAGGAAGCTGGGAAGTTAATGATAAATGCAAAAAAAATCTATAAAGGGACCATAAGCTTTATTGCTGCATAATTATGTAATAACGCAAGCAATATTAAAAAAAAAACAACTTCTCTAATAAAACTAATTCAAATTATACCCAGAAAAAGTGACAAACAACGCAAATAAAATTGAGCGAAAGTGTGAGATTGTTGCATTTACCCTACAAATACGTTAATGTATTCAACTCGGCATATAACGTACTATGGTGTACTTGCCCAGATGCAAGGGCACTTTTTCGTTAAAAAATTATGAAAAAATCTTAAGGTCGTCTGGTACATTTAAATAGTTTTTAAAATTTTCGTGTAATACGTCATGGAAACTATACATATACGTGGAAAAATGTTCTGTCCTCTAATGTCATTCTGAAGAATTTTATTGACTCTGAAATTTAAATCTAACACTTTCGTAGGTGTAAGTATATAATACACACGATCATATTGCGTTCTAACTTGATAGACATATTTTAAACTTTTACAAAAGTTATTTCAACGATAATTTTGTCTTCGTAGTAAATCTATAGAATGAAAAATATAGTAAACGACCACACCACGTAAGCTTAGATTCAATTAAATTTTGAGCAAATCTCTAACACTGAAAAGATATTTTTCTGAAATAATTTAGATTTTTTAATATAATCATATTTTATGTTTGTAGCAGCGAGATAATTTTTAACGAGTAACGAATTTTTCAATCATTTATCACACTTTTATTTACCAGATTCACATGTCACTTCAGATTTTACACGCTTCATTCATTCTCTACTATACAAGCGTTCAAAATGTGGAGACAGCACAAAATGTCGTATCGATTAACGTACGCTTCGAAGATAATTACATATTCCATCGTGCGAAATCAGAAAACACGCAGCTTAGTACTTAGTACTCCGAATAAAGTCTGCTATACACTGACAAAGACTGCTCCTTTTCAGGTATTTTACGTTACGTTATGTAGACGACAAACAGCTTGGTTGCACTGACAAAACGACGATTGTCGTGTAATTCTCGGCGCTTACAATGGCGTCGAAGTTAAGCACCCGTGAAAGCTCCGAAGTACGGATTTAGGACCGTACCCGGTAGCTGAACCATGAGCGGGGACAACCCGTAGGAATCCGATTGCATCATTGTCTTCTTTTCATATTAACAATAGTTAGATATAAAAGTGGCATCACCAGGTTTGCTTGTTTAACGCAGCGTATGATAATCGATTATATTAGTCCGGATTATACCTTCTGATGTATCAATATTGTTCATAACTGCGTAATAAGCTTTTGATCTTTGAACACTATTAACTGAGTATGGAATATAAATTCGAAGAGGGATACATTTAGTTCGCTAAATGTAACTGAATGTTAATTTTACTAAGCACGCGTGAAACATATCCATGAACATTGTTTATGCAAATCGTAAGAGTAGTAAAGCTGTTTAAAGTAGCAGCAAGTGTAACTTTATTCAAGAGTACGTAAATTTAGGAATTTTTTTTAAAACTTTTTCTTATAATGACTAGCGAGTCAAACGCTTCTTATATATAAGAATACTTAATTAAATGAAATAGTTTGCTTAATTATATTAAAATGTGTAATATAATAATGAACAAACAATTTATTTATAGATGTAATTTAATACTTGATATGAATAAATGAAATAATGGTGACCTAATATTCGGTATCTAGGGGAGGTCTGCCGAAAATCATACACTGAGATAAAATGACACATTCGATACCTAGTTATTTTAATTGCACGGAACTATAGAACCAAAAACGAACGAGCGAACGTTCATCGGTTGCTACATTGTCGGCTAAACAGTATTGGTTGTCATAGCAGCCGTTGTTTTGCAAGCGGCAGTGCTGTAGAATAAGTTAGGAGTACAAAAATAAAACAAAATTATGTTATATTTGACGTAAAGGAATGATAAAAGGTCCTAAATTCTCACAAATATGTATATTGTATATATTGTGAGAATTTAGGACCTCTAATTACTCCTTTACATCTAATATGAACTCACGCAGAATCTACTCCGACAACTATGTTATATTTGTTTGTAAGAATTCGTTGTCGTTATTCAAGTATGTTGCTTATCAGCTATATTTTCTTTCAGATGGAAAAATACCAGTGAAAATGACAGATAATCCTGGAGTGATATCTCAATGCAAACCATTATTGAAGCAGTTCAAGCAAAGACGATTGGACGGTGAAAAGCTTAAAAAACCATCGAAGAGTGAAAGAAGGAAAGAATAGATTATTCAAAGAGTAGTAAAAACGTTTTGGGTCGGTTTCAGATACCGAAAAGGAGCTGCTGGATCATATTAAACTTGTTTAGTCAAGCTATGTTCAAACGCTGATTTATGAACTTTTTAAAAATTGGTCCTAATTATTGATTTAACTGTCAAAAATACAATTACATATAATTTTTGGAGTGTGCGTAATTGCAATGTAGAGAGAGTTAGCCCCTTTTAAAAAAAATATCCTTCTGAAAAGAATCAAACAGACTATATAATATGAATGATGAATCGGCATTGTTCACGGTACAAGAATCACCAAATAGTTTTGCTACCATCGAGAAAAAAAGCAAGTCGTAACCACTAAGGGAGTAGAAAGAAGATCATATGTTGCTGTCGTATGTACGATGAGTGCAACTGGCCACTGCATTCCACCAGTGTTTATATTCGCTAGAAAAATATTAAAAAGCGAACTTATTGATGGTGTTTCAAATGGCTTGTTTAGACTTGTGTGAAAAAAAACTAAATGACACAAGTATTTTTTGGTAAAGTTATCAAGCACATTATGAAATACGTCAAACCATTGCCGGACAATAAAATTTTGTTGATAGTGGATGGTCAGCCATAACGAAGTTTCTATTCTGTAATATGTAATAAGAAATCGAATGATGATATGCTTACCTTCACCGTGCGCACACCATATGTAACTACTGAATGTACCTTTTTTCTGGCATTCAAAAACCAAGTTCTTCAAAGAGGCAAAGATAAATTCAGTGACCAGCGATTCATCTCATCTATAGAGTTTAGGGTAAGATCTACCACATAAGTAAATCGTAAACACAAGATAAAATATTGTAAAAACATGAGAACAGCTTTCATGGTACCAACATGTATGTACATACACAACATACATTAAACCCAGTCGTCAGGTATTTTTGTCAAGGACTATGTTTCAGCATAGCCGATATATTTGATTATAGTCGCCAAAAGTTTGATTTTCTTCAGCATACAGAACATCTTGAGTAGGTAAACTGTGTGCCTACCGGCTCAGTCACTCGACGTGGACACACTGTATAAGCTGTATTTTGACAGCTAAAACCTGTGTAAAACCAATAAATTGTCATAATTATGACATTTTGACAAGTTTTAGCTGTCAAAAGACAGCTTATACAGCGTGTCCACATCGAGTGACCGAGCACACAGATTATCTACTATCTTGATATTCGGACTCAGACGAAGCTAATGGACAAGATTGTTATGATGAACGTTGCCTTCTCATCTATTTTCTTTTTATTGCGTGCAATATTTTCTGATGAATTTAAAAGAATTGCCTCAGTTAATGACTTTGTTCTAAGTTTTCCTACTTATCTGACTGGTAAAGGATAAATGACATGTAGCATTGTATTTGGTGAAACTTCCAAATTGATAAAATTTTAGGACATTCATATTGCAATGCTGTGAGATGTTACCACTTCGGCTGTATTAACCTGTAACCTATTCATTCAATTGTTTACGTCTGTTGATCAAGACGAAGAAAGTAAAGTTTCAGACCACAACTGTTCTTCAAGGAAGGATTTACTGGTTCTAGGCAGTATACGAGGAAGCGGAAACCTTGCTAAAACAATGTCTTTCTTTTCTGCATATTTTAATATTTTCACTGAATTGGGGAGTGTTTGTTGTTTGTTTGTTCCATTGAAAATACAGAAGGACAGAAGAAATGGTCTCTGAATCGTTCCAAAAGTTTTCCAAAATGTTGTTTGTATAAACGACAATAACAATTCTTTTAAAACTTTAATGCCCTATGTCTCCAAAAACCAGGCATTTTCGGACGAATGTTTATGGAACTGTGACACAATGAATGTCATATTAAATTAGCTTTTCATGTAAGTATTCAATACGTTTATAGGAAAAATTGAAGCAATATCTTACGAGTAAGTATATAATAGTTAGTATTTTAGTTTACATTGACATAATTGAAGGGCTGAGAGCAAGAAGTCCCTAAGTGATACATATTTTAAACGAAACTGATATTGGCATGTTATCGAGTAGCTCCGTTAACGTACTTTTGACTAGTTAAATCAAATTTGACCTAACAAATCCTCAAGTGATTATTTTATAATTACGTGTGTTGGATGATAGTAATCATTTGAGAGCATAAAGTGCTTAAACTGCTTGAAAGAAAAGAGACATTGAATTCTATTTGAATACTTCAATTTCATACTTCTGATTGCAGGACTCCGTAATATTTCTCTGGTGTATCCTGATCTATCTTTTTTACATTTCTGTTATTTTAGACGAACTAATAATTAATATAGCAAGTTTTAAAATAGACGAATAATAACAATCTTACAGAAAACACAAAGAACGTAAGCGTTCAAGGTATAACGAATAAAAAGAAGTAAATATTGGCGCTAACTAATCATTGACGAAAAGAACGACACAAAAGAGATTAATAGGAACGTGACGAAGGAGCTAAAACAAGAAACAAAGCAAGGAGACAACCATTTGTGGTTAAAATTAGTGATGGACCTTGGAGATGTAAACTCTGATTGCACAATTTTTGTATTAATAATCTGATAAGTAACCATGCCGAGAATTATGCAGGAAATGATCCCAATAAGGCAATTTCGTGTTTAAATCATTCATCATAAATAATAAGAAGAAGAAAATCGGCAAGTAATAAAGCTTTCAATATTTTGCAGCAATTGCTGTTTTACAAAATCAGAATCGATAATTGTCTTTTTAAATTGGGGTATGCCATGGCTGGTCATTCAATGATGCTTGAGGACAGCTGTTTCGCAATAATAGAAAAAAGAACAAATTTCCGATTATTATATTAATATGATAAAAGATTATTTCAAAAAATCTTTCGAAAGTGGTGGCAAATTCGGTACACATACCAGCAGCGTACGCATGCAATTTTGCATTCAATTTAAATTATAAGAAAAAATCTTCATGAGACGGTCAACCGAGCTCACCGACCGTGGAATATTTATACTAATTTGCAATTAAAGTTTTCTATCATACGTTAGCTAGCCGATCACAAGCGAGATAGCGCTCGAAAAATCTTCTGCTATGTATGTGGTACAAATATGCCATGTATATTTAAGAGACCCATGAAATAAAATAAAAAGAAACAAAGTACATCTGAACTGAAAATTCTATACGTTTTTGTTAACATACCTGTTATGTAATTTTTATGTTATATCAACACTACTTGATTTTTAAGAAATTTTTGAAAATCACAATAAAATTCGAAATCTCTCTCTAAGGCATATTAAAGAAAAAAATTTAATCACCTTGAATGTATTTTACATTTTGAAATTGTATTCAATGTACTTACGCCATTATGTAATATTTCAATTACATTTGAAAATTTTAAAATTTATTTATCTCTAAAATAAGGTCTTTTATCTCTAAGCCCTTCAATTATTGAATAATATAGCTGCTGTATGTACATTGAGATTGACACTACGACAATAATTTGCAGATCTTGCTGAATGAATACAAACTAGGTTTTCAATCTTACCAGTCTTAAATTATTTTTGTTAATCACAATTAAGAAGCATGTAATGCAAATTTAGAGCACCTCTCTTATTACTTACTAGCTTACTACTGAACCAAGAATTCTCTATATTGGTAATGAAACTATACCCCACTTAACACTAAATCTTGAATCACTTATATATTATTATTATATTGAAATGAAAACTGCATTATAGGGGTTACGCTTAGACACTGCTCGCTATGCAATCTCTTCTACCGGTATATCAGAAGATAAGGATATCATTCCGTTGAAAAAAGAAAATAAGTAAATAAGCCATACTCACACACATACAAGCTTATAGATATCTTTTCACAATGGATTGTTTGTCTGTATACCCAGCAAATATGTATTTTCCGATTAGATCAATGAGCCGAGATTTTAAATCATCGGTTTATTTTTTCTTTTCGCTTTCTGTGTGACGTTACGGAAACCTTCAATCAGTGCGAGTAAATACAGCGCCTTGTTATTCGGTATATTTGTTGTTTAGAGATGAGACACGATCCGTTTTCAAATACCTATTTAAATAAATAAAATGAAATCGCTCTATAATATTCTATTATGTATATGTTCCAAGGAACGGAAATTTGTAATTGAATCAATTTCAAACATGATAGGTACAACGGCAGAAATTCCAATTTTTTTCAAGAACTTAATTATCAAAAGTTGACTTCATTTATGCACCTTAAAGCGAAGGAATTTAAACGCTTTTGGCTTTTGATGATTTGTTAGCACTTATTGTTTTTACAGACACTTTTTATGTCAGTCGCCTACTAAATCACATATTGCATATATGCATTGTTGTTGGGCTTTTACAATCAATATTTTTAAACAATGGAACCTAAAAAAATTGAGTTTTAGTCGTTACGTCGTTACGATGCTTATGTGAATTGTAGAAACAAGTGCAACAGTAATTACCACATAGCATGTGTGCAATTATCCGAAAAGGATCTTAATGTGATGAAAGAGAGCGGATCTATCCGTGAATGGACCTGCCCGGGCTGAAAAACAACAATATAACCTCTTCAAAGCAGGAGAAAGTAGATAAACAAGACGAGGAAGATTTAAAAACTTTCATAAGTAAACATATAAATAAAGCAGTAGTTAAAATTATAAGCACTACAATGTTAAATTTTCAAAACGAACTGAAGAAATTAAAAATAGAAAATAAATATCTATTAAGTACAAGAAATAAAGGAATTACCAAGATTATGGTTAGACTCGGAAATCCTTCCCATAAGCATTTTGAAGTTTCTAAAAATCGTTTCAAACAGATTTTAAATCAAAATAAACAAGAAATTGAAATTCAATCGCATATATGTACATGAGGCAAAAAAATTACCAAAAGAAAATAGTATTTTGTCTATCGACGTTCGGTATTAACTTCACAATCAACTTTTATCGTTACTGAGAATACGAATGTAATAACATATGCAGATGCTTTTAAACGAAATTCTGCATCAAATGATAAAATAGATCCGATTTTAATCAACGGAACAGAGAATGATGTTGAATTTAAAACAGTACTACGAATTATCTTACCATTGTAATTATCTTAATAAAATTTTATCTGCACAGAAGAAGCGGTCAAATATGAATGTAATTCAGAATACGTCAACGAACACTGAACTGAAAGGTGTAATGCCCTATTTTTACAAATGGATTTGACATAAATACAAATGATGATATAAAAACATTATATCTAGGAAAAATTTAACTGGATCATAATTTACAAAGCGTGATCAAACGGTAGTCAGGAACTTGTTCAACGACAAGAAATAAAGGAACGTTACAAGAAATGAAGTTAGGCTCCGCTAAATCCTTCCGCATAAGATTTTGTTCGTTTTAAGTACCTCAAAAAGTATGCAAGTTCAAATCGTAAATAAAAATAAACAAGAAATCGCTGAAATGTTAATCGCATATATGTACTATAATTGAGCACTTAAATTACCAAAAGAAAATAGTATTGAATCGACTCAGCGACGTACGGAACACAGAAACCCAAAATCAAAACAATTATTATTACCGTTTCTCTGAAAAAAATATCCAAAATGAATACTCGTCTTATAAAATATATGCAGATGCTTTTAAAATTAAACGAAATTCTGCATCAAATGATAAAATAGATCCGATTTTAATCAGCGGAACAGAAACGAAACAAAATGTTGAAACTAATCAAACAGTTGGACTAAAATAGAATTACAGAAGAAGGGTCAAATTTAAATAGAAAATCACTGTTATAACGAACACTGAACTGCAAGGTGTAATGCCCATATGCAGAACATTTGACGTGTCTATGGAATTTGACTAGATGTTCCACATTGCTAATTTTTTACAAATCGCGATCATGCAAAATCCTGTTGTTTCAATCAGGGATTTATCACAATTTTTTTTAGTTTTTATAAATAACATGATTCGTTTTGAATCAAAACCGGTTTTGTCTATCAGCGCAGTATTTAAAGATTTGACCTCGAAATCTCTTCCCATAAGCATTTTGATATCTTGTTTTAAACATACATCGAAAAAAATATAATTGAGCACTTAGAAATGACTTCATTAATCATTCAATCAGAAAAACAAAAACTAAAATCAAAACATTTTAAAAATTTTTATAAAGTATTTTTCATCAAAACATTTCAAGGAATAATTAAAAATTAAGTCATATAATAGAAGAATTTTTAAATAAAAACAATTTCAAATGCGAATGTGCTGGTTTTTTAGCATTGGATTAATGCCGGAGGAGTCAACTAGGAAACTTAAAAATTAAAATGTTTCCATTTTCTCGGAAACAACCAATCAAGGACCAAATTTTTGTTTTAGTCACTGAACTTCATCAAAACATAAGTAAGAAATAATAAATAAATTAAAATTCATATTCTAAGTAGAAAGAATTTTTAAATCTAAAAACAATTATCAAAAGTACAGTATGCTGGAGATTCATAAACTGATGGATACAACTGAAAAGAATAAAAGTGTTTCTGGACTACGATCGTTCGGATTACACCAAACTATACTTTATCCAACTAGAGTAACAGAAACATCAGCGAGACTGATTGATAATATTTTCGTAAATTTATATATTCCCTATGCAAGTTGTGTAAATAAAACGAGTCTTTCAGATCATTTTGGACAAGGAAGTCACTTAATGTTACTGTGAAAATACATGCGCAAAGACTAAAGAAGATTGGGGTTTTTTTCCAATAGAGAGATAATGAAGTTGCGCGGACGCCTGTAAGAAGTAAATTGGAACACAGTAACTTCGGAACCAAATCCAAACAAATGTACTTATTTATTTATTTCAACGATAGTTAAAATTTACAATAAAATTTGTCCTGAAAAGTAGTGAGACGAAATCTACAAAGACCACCTTGGATAGATAGCGAAATAAGTGAAAAATGCAGTATTAAACGTCAATTATACGAAGTTGTACTGAATAAAATAATTCCTAGAGAATTCTAGAGAAATTATTGTAAATATGTAGATACAACCATAGAAAATAAAAAGAAAGATTGTAATACAAGTCATATATTAACATTTGATAATAAAATAAAAGCGTCATGGGAGCTGGTAAACAGAATTACAGGCAAAAGAAGGAAAAAGCGGTTTGACCTAGAAAATCTATGTGCACACCATGGCATATCACATCTGAATGACTGTTTTGCCATGCAAACACAACGACTATGAAAGGTAGGGAATGCACGAACTATATAAAGATTAATGAAAAATTAATGGTGTTATATGAGACAGAGGCGAATGAGATCTTCAACATCATTATGTCATTAAGAAACACAGAAGCACGTAGAGCGGATACTTTATCAACAAATGTAATGAAGAGTTGTGCAGACTTGCTATGCACGCCATTGTCTTCGATAATCAACACATGGTTTAGAAATGGTATCTTTCCGGATCATCTTAAAGCGACTATAATAAAACCTGTATTTAAGAAAGGTGATGAAGATGACAGTGACAATTACAGACCAATCGCTTTAATCTCAGTGATTGCAAAAATCATAGAAAGAACTATCTTGAGGAGAATGATGGAATTTACTGATTCCTGTAAAATTTTAACAACTTGGCAAAAATGCTTACATTCGTGGTAGATCTACAACAAGAGCCATATTTATGACCATAAAATAAAATCACGCAAATGCTGTCTGAAAAATAGGAGGTTGCAGGAGTGTTTTTACGCTAGAGACTCTGGAACACACTCTTTCCATTGAAATACATACAGAGGCATGTAAATTATATTGTCAAAATCTAACGTTTCATGTCTGCTGGCCTGCAGTGTTTTTCATTTTGCTTTTATTTTTATTTTGTTCTTCATATTGTAATTTTCCCTGAGTAATATGTAGTATTATGCTCGAAAGCTTATTTTTTTAGTCGAAATTTAGGGCTAGATTTTTGGTAGTCTACAATTTCTACTTTCTTTGCTTTTTCGATATTGTCGCAAATCAATTCTATAAAGTCAGCGGATTATTACTTCTTCCTGCGCATCTCATATTCGACAGGAAAGACGCGGTCGGTCTCCGGCGACGGCCGGTATTTGACCCGTGAGTCCGGAATTATATGAGGATCTCCGTGTCGTATTTATGTTAGAGCAGCGTCTTTTGGGTTGAATGTTCTGCGGATACAGGGAGGGGTGATAAAATGCTGATTATAGGTAAAGTAGTTTTAAACTAGAGATAGAATAAAAAAGGGAGTCCGCCTGTGGACAGGTTCAAGGAAGTTGAGAGTGGTGAAAAATAAAGATTTGGTATTACAGAATTGTGTTGTGTTTCCTTTGATTAGTCTACCTTTAGGATAGGAAGACGCTACAAGGTAGGTACACTTTTATTATTATTATTTTTATACTTATAATTAATAAGTGGTACCTGCTAAGAGAGTACTCCCTCTGAGCAAAACCCCCCCCGTCACGATTAAGCCGTGACAATATCAATACCTCGTTATTCTCTTGCAAAATTTATCAGCGCAGAATTTAAAGATTTGGATATCTTGTTTTTAAACACTCATCGAGAAAAATTATAATTATTGTCCATTCCATATAAGAAGGGAACAGATGACGCTACAATCGGAGCACATATCATATAAGTTTGTGATTTGCAAAAATCGCGGTAAATTTAAAATTTGATTTTGATTGATAATTGACTGTCCACTATGTAGAATAACATCTTTACGAACACTAATAAAACACATTTAATGCTTCTAATTGCACTTTTATGAACTTCGTCCAATTTGTCATATTTCATTTGACATATCCGTTTCTTTGGCGGCGCTTCCAGTTAACTCTATATCTCCGATGGCGTCTTTAAACAGTTTTTTGTTGCTAATCCCAATTTCATTTACTGTCCGATGAAGCCTTTGCCCACTTGTTACATGCCTGCACCTTGCATTTTTTGAGGAACCTGTGAGAGCAGCATCAGCCATAATTACATATTCACGTATTGACGTTTATCAAAACCATAAGATGTATAAATAAGAAAATTTAAGCAAAACTGTTCAAATAGTAGCTACCTTCAATAAGTGAATATTATGACACGTGATGTGGCAACTGTCACTGTCAGTGTATTTTAACAGCTAAATCTTTATTCTCCGAGAAAATAATACAAAATTGATCTGAAAATTGAAGGAAATGGGAAGTACAAACATGATGGTTGGAATAATTAATAGTTAGAAATAAATTCCAACAAGAATACATTTCTTCTCATACTAGCTGCAGCTTCTGTGACCTCAATATGACATTTATTGTATATCTGTAGTGTATATTATTACGAGAAATAAAGTATCTATCCATCTATCTATTCAGAAGCTCTAAAAAACCATTTTGTATGAAGAATCAAGATGAAATGGATAAAGAAAACAATAAAGTCTAATAATCGCAATAGAACACAAACGACGCTCACATAATATTACCATATAACCTTTTTGGTGTTTCTGACATATATACAATTTTGACGAATTGCTCTTGAGTAAATGTGCACTAGATTTTAACCAATCACAGACGTTTATTTTAGACCCTATCTATTCATAACGCTCCTTTCTTATTTGGAATGAGGTAGTAGACTAATGGTAGACTATGTGAATGGATTGTTACTTAACCACTTTCACATAATGACATTCATTACTTGACATTCAATCTGAACGTCATAAATTCCATTAAATTGAAAAAATGTTTAAAAAAGTTTTATGTAAATTATCTTTTCAATATTATATGAATTATTTATTTCTGTTTATATTGCAGTATCATTTCGGAGTTATAAACTTTGGTTACAATAAAATGTCAAGCAACGAATATCATGCGGAGTGGCTAAAGTAACAACCAAAAACATTTACACAGTCTACACTAATTATGGTTTTTCTCGATGGCACGATATTTTCTAGTCAATTAATTAGGAATGCTCTTTAGTGCTTGCGATTAGATAAAAGAATCTATATGGACTTAAATGTTGATTTTAAATATTCTTGCCTTACATACTTCGCTGTTGAAAGACTACTGTATGATTGATTGCAAATTGCGAGCCGAGTTTGCCAAGGATAATTTTGCCTTAAGGATTGCCCTAAGGAAGGATAGAACAAAATGATTGATATAGTATAATCCTTCAAATAGAATCCTGTGAAGTTTCAGATACTCCTACGAAGGATTGTTTAAAGCAAAATATTTTTTGATTTATAGTATATGGATTCATCACACTACAAAAATATGAATTCAGCAAATAGTTGATCAGAATAAAAAAGGGACACCAAAAATGCGAAAAACGGTTTAGTTTTATTTGCTTGGCTACTAAATCAGCTGTAAAATGCTATTTACACCACGACAATGTATGTACGTAAATCTCTTTGGTCGTTATTAAGCAATGTCGATATTTATACATATGTATTTCGCAGAATTTGATTCACAGCGATTACTTCTTGTTTCTATACTTCATTAAGTGACACACTGGAGAATGATCTATGTACTATCGCGAGCATTTTAAACGACTCACAGTTCAAGCGTTATGGCCGTATACAGCTATAGCACTTGTAATTAGGGTCGGTAACAAGTAGAATGATTCGCAATAAATTATATATCCTATGATGGTTGTAATATGTCCTACATAATGTATGATTCGTATTTATTTATTGACGAAATTCGCTCTGTTTGATATTATGATTCATATGCAAATTAAAAATATATTTTTATATATAATATTACTATTGTATTTATAGGAAATCTGAAATTTTGTAAAACATTAAGAAATGATTAAAATTAAATATAAATTTAAACAAATATTTATTTCTGGATATATATTAATTTTTTAATAGGGCGAAATATATCTAAGGTAATTATCAGTTGATTTAGGAACATTTTATTGGACGAGACAATTGAAAACGTATTGCACGGCACCTGACTGATTTTTATAAATTAAACATTTTCATGTACAAATTGTTCAAAAAAATCTATTATTAGCTTTAAATTCTTATTAAATTAATATAACTGTCGTATTTATACAAACGTTTATTTTTAAGAATCCGGCAAAACAAACACCGACAAATGCGATCTATAAACAACTATACATTTTTGTATTGTTAATGTAAGTAAATTATACTATTTCAATTAAAACCGACATTTTAAATAAAATTTCACAAAAGGCTAAGAAATCAGATGTAGTATTAGAAGTATACAATTTGAGACTTCCTGTAAAAAGACGTTTCACATAATATTTATATACATACGTTATTATCTATTATCGGCTGTTCAATTAAAACATTGACCACATACTAACAAAATAATATTAAAATCTTTCCATAATTACGTGTCCTAATCTGAAGTTTATAATTTTTGCAATAATTGTTGTTATCAATCCTATTTTCTCTTATTCAATTAATTTTAGTATTCCTTTGCTCAGAATTTGATCAAATATATTCATAATTCGATTACTTCTTGTTTCTATACTTCAATAAGTGACACACTGGAGAATGATCTATGTACATACATCAAAGCATCATATTCTATCATGTGTATGGATTACACGCTTAAGACATTTTCAAAGAATTTAGTGTCATTAATAGCAATTACTACTGATCAGTGATTTAACTAAAACGAATGAGATTCACATAAATTTATTTTATTTCAATTTCTACAGGTATGAGATATTGTCCATTTTTAAACTTCATTAATATTGCAGTGCAATATGACCATGCAGTGTATTTATAATCAGATAATGAAGTAATCAATTGACAAGTTTTCATTAGTAAGTACTTCACATGAAAAGCTATTTTCGGGAAAAATAGTAAAAATTTTGATTGTCGGCAGAGATATGAAACTTTTGATCATTGCCGTAACATAGTTTTAATTAAATTTGTACTTTTTTATTTTTATTAATAATTAATCGTAGACGCACATGTAACTTATTCAATGTAACAGGAACAATGAATGTTATAAATATTTAGGCCTACTGATGCGATGTGTTGACATACTTACAAGTGATTTTTGCATTGAAATAAAACAAACAGTAACTGTGATTATAACGGAGTCATGCATTCATTTAGCAAGGTCCGATATATTTGTTATTATAGAAATTATCCAAAAAACTTGTGTGAAACTTGTAGGTAACATTTTAATTTAGATTTAAACATGTTTTGAAATTATCTTTATATACAAGGTGATTAGTGAGAATGGCCTATTAAAAGTATTATACAAGCGGAACGGAGTTTTAAAACAAAATTTTACAGTTGGATATAGTTGAATATGAACTATCAACTTCGATTTTTTAAATAGCATGCCATAAAATAAATACAAATTCAGCTTCTATGATATATTTTACATATATTTCATGCATCCATACCGTATGCCTAAATATCATTCCTTCTGAATTATTCGCAATTAAAGAAAAAAGTGAGATACCGATCTTACTTCATAGTGATATTACGTCACATAGGAGTAAAAGAGACGAATGAAATTTTGCATACGCACAGCTGATATTGTGTAGTTACACTACATTTGAAGTTCTTCTCTATAACATTATACAGGGTGTTTAAAAACTTAGTTGGCTATAAATAAGTTCAATCTGGGGAAAGTAGATTTTTTTAAATGGAAATGATATATTTTATTAGATATTCTGGTTCTACAAGATATTCTCTTTTGATCTATATTAGGTGTTCCTCTACCTAAAATGGAAGGTGAATAAGTTATAACGATTTAATTAACCTCCGTACCTAAAATGCTCAGATATGTCAATTTACTGAAGCAAGAGTGCTTAGCTCATTTCTTTTACATACTGCCACTTATTTTGACGTCTGTCATTTTGTTAATCGTATTTTCGTAAATCCTACTGATGCTACTGATAGTAACTCTGTATCCTTTTTTAGATCTGTAGTACTTACATGCTTCTGCTGAACTGTTCTAAATATTTCCATAGTCCGTTTTTGATATTTAATTAATTTCCATTTTTTTGTTAATAAAACTATATTCCTAATTTGGGATACAGGAAAAGGCCGTCAGATTGTCATGTGACTATATCTTAACCATTGTATACAGTCTACTTTGGAAATGAACCTTTATTAGCTGTTTAAAAAAGTGTCCGAAAATCTTTTTTTTCTCATACAAGAACCTGTATATTATTTCTAATTTGGAAAGTTAGCACATATTACAATTTAACATTATATGGCATTCCTATATCTAACGAACAAAAGTTTCGATTGACGAGCATTTATTTATTCTTTTTTTAATTAATTTATCGTAGAACTCTTTGGGATAACTGTAGTTTTCTAATATTGACTTTTTGTTCTGAAATCAGGGCGTGCCAACTTAATAGCTGTTTGTTAAGAATATCATATCAGTTTTGTATTTCGTTTCTGTTTTTTTATTTATTTGTGATACACAGTTGGTAGGTAGTATCAATAGAACTTGTGGAAAATTTTATAAGATGTTTCAGATTTACCATAAAGAATAATAGAAAATTTGCGCAAAAAATATTTAGAAGTGTTGGCTCATCTTTAAAAGCAGTGAGAAGTTTGCTTCGGCTGGTGACTTCCAACGAATGTAATTAAATTAATGATATGGCATACTTAAACATACAATATTTGGGTGAATCATATACATCAAAATTTTGGTATAACTCAAAATGCACCATTATAAGTTTACGAAAATCTAATCACTTAAGCAACAAAATGGTACCCAGAGGGTTGTTTTACGGGTTCTTGTTGTTTCGCACACAAGAAAAATTTTTAAGTAAAATAATTTAAATTAATAAATTCAAATTTTCAAGAGAAGGTATTTTCAATAGCCTAGATTGTCATTCTAAGGAAGCAGGATATCAGGAAAAACTTAATGCTTTTTGCTTGCTAATAGACAACAGAAAAGAAAAAGTATACGATATTCAATTATGTACACCTCATATTGTCTCTTATCTTACGCATATAACTTTTGAATGTATAACTACCAGGTGCTTTCGAAGATGTTGGAAGCTTTCACTGATTACACCTTTGCCGAAGAAATCTAATATTCGTGAGTATAGTGATCTTAGACCAATAAGTGCGCTTCCCGTTTTGTCGAAGGTCATTGAAAGAGTTATTGAGCAACAATTACGAAATTACTTATCAGAAAATAAGATTTTACCTGTAACACAATCTAGATTTAGGAAAGGATACAGTTGTAATACAGCTTTAACAAAAATTGTTGATGATATAGTTATGGAAACTGACAGGGGAAAGTGTACATTGTTGTGTTTGTTAGATTTTTCAAGGGCCTTGGACACAATAAACCATGATTTGAGGGCTTCAATTCTACACTAACTTGTTTTGGGATCAACTGCTGTAAAATTAATATATAACTACTTTATCGGCAAAAAACCATGTGTTACTATTGATAACAATATCTCAGAATATATAACGTTGATTCTGGTGTTCCTCAAGGGTCTATTTTAGGTCCATTATTGTACACAATATATACTTTTAATATCTTACTAATTATGCGTGTTACTCATACTGTCATTTTTATACTAACGATACTCAGCTACGTATATTACTCCTTTTGCAAAGAAAAAGATGCGTGCCATAAAATGAATTTAGATATTGAAAGCCTAGTTAGAGCGTCAAAAAGACATTCACTACGCTTGAATTCTAGCCAAACAGAATAATTCTGTTTTGCTAAGATTTCTTCATTTTTCAATAATATATTGAATTTTGAAGCACTAATGTGTTTTCTATGTAAACTATTTTTGGATTAATTTTTCTTCGTTTAGTATTTATATGTACATATATGGGTAGAAAAATCAATCAAGCAATTTTTTATTTTAATTTCTATATACTACACAAAAATGTAATCAAAAATCTCTATTTTTCCAGACAACTATAAGTTATATGTAATTATTTGAAACTTAAAAGGGAAAAATGAAGTTCTTGTGAGGGGAAAAACTTAAACCTTGGAAGTGTCACTATCCACACTTTTCTCGTTGTGTTGTGTAACACTTGTAGATAATAATAAATATGTGAGCCGATAGTCTATTTGAATGAAGTGAACATGATACAAGTTAAACGTATATGTAATGTTCACTTCATTCAAGTAGCGGTATATAAAAATTAGCAATTGTGCATAATTTTATTAACATGTACCGTTTGAAAATTTATTTAATACTACAAAATTATCAATGGAAAATTTGTAATAAGGGACAAGTCAAAGGATCCGTTGGCAGCTATTTTAATGTGTCAATTATAAAATGAGTAACGCTGTTAGATATGAGTGCTAATAAATATCGAAAGCACTTTCACAATAATTGGAATTCAACGGTTAATCTATTTAAAACTTAAAGACATGTTTAGTGGAGTACATTTTAAATATTCGAAACATTATGAAGGATACAAGCTGATTAGGTGAGTTGTAAATTTAAGATGGCTTCTTTGATAATCTCTCGTGGCGCCAGTTTCTATAACAACTTTAATTGTGCTCCTTATTAACAGGTTGATTATTTGATGTTAATCTGACCGGGAACAAATCAATAGACATCAATACTGTAATGAAAGGAGGAGCTTATCGAAATATCTAAACATTAAATGTAAAAGTTAAAATATAGATTCGGTTCCTCCGAGATTATTAACGACAAAAATTTAAAAATCTACGAATTCAGAATTTTATACATATTAGTACATATATCGTGTGTTGCTACACAAAGCACCAAGAGATATATTGACTCATTATAGGTTTAGATGATTAATTAGTCACTAATAACCGTAATACATGATAATTTGTTTTTACGATACATTTTTTTAAAGGAGCAAGATTAGCGGTACTCATGGTTAACTCATTGTTATTTACTGGACTGTCCTTTATGCAATAAAAGTTTTAACATCACCATACTATTCGATACGGTAATCACTGCTTAAAAGATTATAACTCTTAAAAACTGTTTAACCATGTTGGTTTTCAATAAAGATACAAGCACGAGAAGGACTGACGTGGTCCTCTGACAAGGGAGAAAGAGCAAGATTATTTAGGTACATATGAGGAAGGATTAATACTATCGTTTTATATTGCTCTAGTACTAGCGACAGAAATGTTTAAGTTGTCGTATAGTTTAATATTGAAATTGTATATAAATAAAGTCGCTATTATTAATATTTAGTAATTGAGTAACGTGTTTGGAATATATTTTAATGCATACATTTAAATGTATAATACATCAACAATTTGTACCCATAAACAAATAATTTTTACGTTTTGAAGTTAAGTATATTGTGAAAGATACCTAGCTCGGTGTTGAGCAATAATCTTCTACATACAATACCTATTCAAGTAGTTTGGACACAAAAAATTCTTTTAGATTTTTAAGTCAGTTATCGGTGTAGTTTCAAGTGGAATGTGATATAGTGAGTCACTATACGCTTTTAACATTAAGATACGGATTAGAGAACAGCATATCAGGGTTGTTTTCTAAGCTTAGAATATGTATTCTTGAAATAATTTCTTTAAAACCGTTATTTAAGTTAATATATGTGATGGTTTCATTTGCATTAGAAAAAGATATCTACTAGTGCTAATTATTAATTATGCATTTTTATTAAGATAATTTCTAAATTTCTCTAAATTTTATTTAAGATTAAAAGAAGAGAGATGACTTTTTTAACCCTTAACCGATGTCGTGGAGTCCCCGGGACTCCATACAACAAAAAACGTGCTATTGTTTCTTACGTATTCATCCAATAGCCTTCTGCCATGTAGTACCTTCCTATGGTAGGGAAATGTATGTTGTGTGAGCTCATGATCGATTTTAGTCGTTTGCAAGTACTAGAAGTGAGAGCGTTAGAGTCTAAGAGACTCCACGACGTAGTTTGTGTACCTTACACAAAAATGTCTCCGCATTATAGTACTAAGCCCTGCGATCCTGGCTTTGAGGAAATAGTTATGCAATGGCATGATGAGGCGGAAAGTGACTTTTCGGACCAAGATGACAACTCTACGTCACATGTAAACGATGATCAAGAGACTATTATTAGTGTACATAACTTTCGCAAAACTGAATACACTAATCCACCCTTGCAAAAATTTTTCTGGCAATATATATATATTACCTTCATGGAGTGTTTTAGCTTTAGTTATGTTAGAAGATTTCAGAAATTGCTCTTATTCTTTACAACTAGTGCAAAGTATATTATTATATTACAAATAAATGTTTCTTGTTACGCTCGGTCATGATATTAATATACGCATATTGTAAAAAGATATATATTTGTTTTTAAATAAAAATGTGTTAAACTTAATGTTTCCTTACTAACAATCTTTATTAATATGTTTTTTGTCAAAAAATTATTTATACTTTCACATAATGTCCTGGAGTCCGTTGGACTCCACGACGTGGTTTACGTTAAGATTTTTCACAACGTCGGTTAAGGGTTAATAATTAATTTAATACCCTAGGTGTGACGTGATGATTCGGAAAGATATGAAGAATGCTTTAACAAAATTAACACCATACAAACCTAAGGAGTAAAACATCACGAACAAAGTGTATCTAGGGAAATCTACCGAACAGAAATCATTGTTATTACAACGGGGGATTACTTTTCGATATCAGTATATGTGTACAAACACTTTGCACAAAGATATAGAAATAGAAAAAGTCGGCATAAATAATTGATGATCAATAACGAACTTTCGTGAGTTTATAACAATTGATAAACTAACGATATATAAACCGGAAAGCCACAACAACCATTTTTGAATTAGTAAATATCTACTGCACACTGTTAATGTAAAAATTCTTTAAACAGTTACATCATCGTAGGGCTCTATTATAAATTGTTGGTGGTGAATTTATAAGAAGGCAATTTTTGCCTGCGATAAGTTTTGTCAAGAATTAAGATAAATATCAAATTATTATTGTAATATTATGATTTAAATATCGAATGGTGGACGAATATCTAATAATGAATAACTAAATATTAAAACTTATACTTCAAATTGCAACAATTAAAATAAACTATAAGACTTTCTATGTAAATGCACAATAGAACAAATTAGCCAAACTGAAATAAAAATAACAAAAATTCCATCGTTTTCTAACACAATATATTAATCTATATAGTGAAAAATGTGTTAAAAACATTTTAAACCTGTTGAGTAGTTATCTCTTATAAATATATATTTAAGTTGTTTGATGACATTTATGAGGCTCGAATTATATACAAGATCTGGCAATCCAGGTAGCTATTCAGAAAAATTATGGTTTAGGAACTGACTTCCTTGCAAACACAAATGGACTCTTGTGCATAACTAGCCTAAGTGAAACCTATTTAATCCTGGAATGATTCGTCAAACAATTGAAGATAATTATTATCGTTGTGGCAAAACGACAGGAGCTGGATTTCAATTCTCCGGAAAGACGACTCCAATATTTTTCTCGGAGAATTGGAATCCGGTCGACTTACCATTCCGCTGTTGCAAGCAAAGTGGTTAATAGCGCGGCATTGTAAAAGGCGGTATAATGCTGTCACAAGGCCATCTGAAGACAACTATACGCACACAAAAACATTACCGGGAGAGTTTCAGTAATGGTCAAACAACCCACCACAAACATAAAAAAATAAAGTTTTGACCGCTTCAAAGGAGAAATGTCCGTAGAAAGTCAAAAGTTGTAGTTCTGTAAATCTGTAGCATGCAAGAAAGAACTCAAGAGTATCCACTATCTGAACTGAATGGGTATTAGTCAGTTATTTGCAAAGAATACTAAAACAAATATTTGAAAAAAAGTTCTTTAGTGACAGTACATTTATGAAGAATAGAGAACCAAATTCTCCAAGCTGTAAATATTGTGCTAGAGAAAACTTACCGATTCCTATCATGACACTAAAACACAATATTCAAAAAGTCAATATATAGGCAGGAATAACAGATACACATACAATAAGACGTATGCGTTTCTGTCATTCAAAATCAATCTATGGTCACCAGTGATTTTTTTGAATATTGTGGTATTAATTATACCAATACATGTATATGTGTAATTTTTAGTAGTTGCATATGTAAGTGTATAGCAGTTGCAAGTACGTTAAAGAATTGAACACAAGATTATAGGAAGTAATTTTATTTTATGGTATGTATGTACCAACATTATGCCCATAAATACAGGCTAACACCTTGAACTATGAAAGCCTATTGATAGGAGAAGGTGGTGGGGGTTAGAATTAAATGTATCCATTTTACTATTGTCAACTTTTTATATGACAGGAATGTCAGTGGTCATGTCAAATACTTTACCGAACCATCAAACTTTATCCTAGGAATACACAATTAATGAAAAAGTGCAATTTATAAAGTGGTTTTATAATTTGCCGTAGTATTTGATATAACCACTGACATTCCTGTCATACAAACAGTTGACAATACTAAAATGGATACATTTAACTTTACCTCCCACTACCTTCTCCTATCAATAGGCTTTCGTAGTTGAAGTTGTTATCCTGTATATGATTTAACTGTACAATAATACGAATTAGTAATAATTTTCTAGGAGATCTGAAGTTGTAATAATGTAAGTATGAGCAGCTTCGCTCTACAGCCTACCACCCCTTTCCACAAGTAATTATTAAGGAGAGTCTAAGAAAAAATTAATTGCTTTTAATTTATTATTTTTTAATGAACAAAATATATTATGTAGATACAATGGTCGCCTATCAAGTAGTGTTCATGTACTTGGAAGAAAATGAGATAAAAACAAATTTAATATTTTGAATTGTTCGAGAAACTATTACCTTTTGGCGCTGGCACTACTTTTATCTTTTTATTATAAATCAATATAATATATTTTGAAAAAAAAACAGAAATGTTGTATCAATATACAATTACTCGTTTTTGAACTCCATCCGCATATTCCAAATTTGAATTGAATGAAACTTGGCTGGAAATAAAATTTTTAGAGGAGGAGCCAACGCCACTTTGATATTTTCATAAAAAGTAATAGGTACATGAGTCCAATTGCCTAATATATGAAGATAGTTCACCAATAATTATTGTTTCTAACATACGAACAAACAACTGACACAAACGAAACAATTTCATTTTTTAACATCTTTCCAGAAAGCTTAATATATTTTGTATTCCTGTTTAAGTAATTCCGTAAGAGAAACATCTCTTTCTTGTTTTATTGGGCGCTCATTTACCGCCGTCATTACTTGTTCATCGTCTGAAAAATGGTTTTCCAGAGATTCTTTCAATTTTGAGAATATATGGTATTCACTAAGATACAGGTTGGTCGATTTAGGAGTATTGTTGAAAAATATTGAACCTAGCATTGTGAATGCTAGCCATTGAAATATTGCTTTTGTCAACAGGAGCGTTATCTTGGTTAATCAGCACACATCGTCTCAATTTTCTACTTTCTTTATTTTTGATAATCTCTCAAACATTAGGTATTAAATTTGCGTAATATTTATGTGTTCTAGTACGTCCACGTGTCGAAAAATCGACAAAAATAATCCCCTAAGAATCCCAAAAAAACTGCGGCAATATTTTTCCAGCAGATGAATCGATCTCGGTTATATGCGTTTAACATTTTGTGGCTAAAACCATTTTGTGATATTTTATCACAACTTCCGCTTCAAAGAAATGATATTATGACACCAATAATTGGTATTTCGAATCACAATAATTTTTGATGTGCCAGTCAAAGCCAACTAATCTACCGGCAATAAATACTGTACTTCCCTCATATTCTTCTCGACATTATACATGTGGAATAACAAATTCTTAACCAAATCGAAATAATAACTGCAATGTTTCAAAGTTTCTTCTGGTTCTGCGGAAATTTATCAAAATTTACAAACAATTATTTAGGCTGTAATTGGCGAGCGTATTTTGATCCGTTAGTGGTTATTTTGTAGCACCTATTTACTTTAACAATTTGTTTTATTGATGTTTAAGTCAAATTTGAGTAATCAATACTTTTCACACTGAAGAACCAATGTCTAAATTTTAGACCATTTAATTTTAAATAAATTTTATGTCAACTTAAATTGCGTGCGTTACTAATTCTAATTTATATCAAAACTTCATATTTCATTAATTCAACCAATAGAAAAAAGTTGTATGAACATACACAGACGATACAAAATCAATGAACTTACAACTAGTTTAGAAAAATTGAGAACATCACCTTGCTTGACAACGTACAATTGTGTGAGTGAACATGTACGCATTCTACACACATATACACGAAAACCAGCTAATTTCTTTGCTCTGTCGTGCTTCAGCTTTCTGTCGGAATATCTTTCTCTCGTTGTTTCGAGTGGCCGATAAGAAGGTTCGAAACGCACCGCTCGCCGATCTTTTGATGCGATGAACAAGCCGCTCTAGATAAGATAGCGTCGACTTCGTGAATGTATATCGGTATGCCTTTGACTTTCTATACGTGTTTCTCGTGTGAACTTTACCGGCTAAATATGCCGATGCCGACGGAAATGTTATGAATGTATGCGTGCCCTGTGTAGATATTCCTGGGGAACAGATGCATCACTTGCGAAATCATAGTTGACTATGAACAGATGTAAGTAGTAGTTATGCACACAGTGGTATGCAATCTCTTCCTAGATTACAACAATTTATTGTAGAAATCAGGATCTGTAACTTGGAAAGCGCTACAAAGATAATAGTGTTCTCGTATTGTGTTGAAGTAATGGAAAGTGTATTAATTGTATAGATTAGATAGGTGCACTACTTTTATGCAACCAAAACTGTCGACTTTACTATTCAGCGTCCTAGCTAAGATTATGTTACATTTATTAGAACAACAACTATGTTTAACGCTACAGAAATGTAAATTAGGCTGAAACAAATAAATAATAAACGATTTGCTAGTATCTTTGGTGTGACAGTACTCCAACTCGCAGAACTTCAGTGCCATTGTAATAAACAAATGGTATTTCAACAAAAACAATATGTAACTACAATAGCAATGATATCATGAGCATCTTCAGCACATAGAGCCGATTTGTTAGCACAGATTTTCAAATGTTCAGGATGTATTTACCCTTTTATTGATTTTGAATAATGCTTACAGTGACGAAAACAACATTTTTGGTTTGTAATTCTTAATTGTAGGTAACTTTTTCAAAATATGAGCAGTGACGTCTTTTATAACTTGATTTGCGTGACAACCTTGATGAAGAGGTTCGTGAGTTTATTCTCGACCAGCTTGAGTACTGAATTGAATCTTTATCATGCATATCTTTAGGCAAACGACATAAACACTTTCTGGGTTTATATTTTTTGGTGTCGGTCTTTTGCTTTTTTTATCTTCTCTGGTCGATTAGTTATCTTAAATTCATTCCTCAAATTTTTCTTCTACTGTTAGATCTACCCAAGCTACTTCAGTGAATGTGATTCGCCAACAATGTCTGCAGTATGATAGTCTTTTATACTTATCCACATGTTACATCGCTCGTGATAAACATTTTTAAACGAGTTTATAAAAGTTTGATCGAGCGGTTGTAGCTTGGGTAAGGTGGTGAACTTATCAGATATATGTAATAATACCGAAAAAAATTGATGACATCCAAAGTCTACTGGTCTATGTCTATTGTGACCATCTAGAAGAACGAACGGCGATTCCAGGCAGCATGTGCAAATTTTAAAAAGTGCTGCAGGTATTACAGGAAATAGTCGCTAATAGTCCTTCCTTTTGATTGGCCGTTCACTTTGCCCAGCGGCATTTAGCATAAGATGATCATTTAGTCTCTGTCTAGAAAAAATAAAGAATGGTGGAATAAAATATCCATTGGCACTCACATGCACACACACATGCAAAATAGGATGTTGTTTTTGTTTCTTTAAACGGAAGTTTTCCTAGTTGGCGTACAGTCCGTGAAGCCAACACTTTTTAATGATTTTGAACGCAAAAGAGCGCTAAATTGTTACATTCATAAGCGGTTTTTGCACGTGGCTTATTAAAGCCCATTGCTCGCATTATACTCGTAAATTCAAGTGTTGTGTAAGTGAATGTCTTGTTATAAAGTTGTAATAAAAATGTCTACCAGTTATTCTTCTGTCGAGGTTAAACCGGCGAGGAAGCTTCAACTCCACAACTAAGTCATACGGTAATTTTAGAAATTCCTTTTTTGTTAATGGAAGACATCGATTAGATAAGTCTTACATATTTTACTAATTGGTCTTCGTATTCTGATATGAACCTTTTACTAAACTTTCCAGCTTGAGGCTACAAGGTAATTTCTTGTTTAGACTTTAAGCTAGTTATTTTTTCATGAAAAGTGCTTTAAGGAATGCCATATCTTAGACTAATTTATTTTGTCATTTTCGTATCCCACAATCTTTTTTCTTTACAATCCATGCTGTTTTCTAAATGTTTCTTCTTTTCTCTAAAAGTAAAATACTAAACGTCAGAATAAGAATGCACAACGGTGACTTCATTGTTAGACAGGGGAATGGGTTCCGTTCGCTACTAGGGCACTGTAATTCCTTCATAAAAATATTTTTGAGGGAAGGTGCTGCACAGTATGTAAAAATAAGCAAAAGTAGGTAATTAGCAAATATACTTATCCAAACTTGTCATAATATAATTCATCAGTGTTTAGTTGTAGAAACTGAATATATCTATGCTTGCTAGGTGTTTATGCAATGCATTTATTTGCTGCCAAATTTAACGATAAACCTCTCTCATTCGTTACTTTAGTAAGACTAGAACGTGTCACTACCTGCAAGTCAGTTTTTCCCACTCGCCCCTTTGGTAGACTCTAGCGCCTTGGCAGGACTTGTGTCCGTCTTTAGGTTCCGTCCGGCACTAAGGTAACTCCCCGCATAGATATTTCTGATTGCATTATCCAGAAGTGATAGAAAATAAGTTTCTTATATTATCTGATACGTTTTTGGATTGCAACCATACGATGGAAGTTGGTCACATTAACCAATATCTGCCATATGTCTGTTGTACCCTTATTTTCAGTTAAATCTTTCTCTGTCTACATTTTCAAAGTTTCCAAATATTTGCCACGTTTTAATTTTTTTATAGTCACATGTTACGTAGTCAAGTGCATCCACTTTCGAATAATCTCTCTCTGTGTTTATAAAACTCCACATTATATAAATTTGGCCATTTGGATCGTCCAGTTCATAAAATTTAATACCATACTTGACTTTCATCCCTAGCAAAAATGTTCGTTTGCAACGAATGTGTACTCTTTGCACATTTGAATTTGGTTTGGTAAATTATATGAACTATATGAAAGGTGGAAAAAAATTCAGGCGAGTTATGGAGCTTAATTCGTAGAAAATAATTGCTAATATGTATTTTTAGACTGTGAAATCGTCTCGACTGTCGTTACAAAGTAAACGAAAATAAGTTAACTGTATTTAATATTCGCTTGTTTTACAGGTTATATTTTATTTTCACGTTTAATACAAATTTGTATTTCCATGAATTTTGCTCCACGTTTGTTTAGTTAATTACGTCGCTAAACTAACTAAACTCGGTGCAAGTTAGTGCACGAATACGACTAAAATTACTGCGTTACTTGCGTTATAAAACAATGAATAAATTAACAGTATGTGTCCCACGTTACAGTATGTCTAACGTGACAGTAAGCACTTCTATACTTCTACATACATATGTAATATACAAATTCTCATAGGATTTGGAGTTGTGTCGACTAGAAGCTTTGAAGAAAGACTGCAAATGCAGTCATGTTCTACGACATTACCGAGGATATGACTGCAATTGCAGTTCTGTCCGTAAAAGTGTTAACAGGCATCCAATATTACTCTCCACAAAATTCTAATTCATAATAACTACAGAGGCAATATGCTTGTGAATTTCATAAGCATGGTGCGGTATCAATTTACGGGATATGCCTTGTAGCTATGCTACTTTCAACAAAGTCGTGTATTCTATAATAGATATCTGTAATACATAATAGTTTTATTCGTGGTAATAACTAAACATTTCAACTTGAACATCTATGAGGCATGTGTCTCTTAAACTTATATTGAAAAATAAGCCCAATGTGATTGATAGCTTTTCAATTGTGTGATACTTCCACCTCTGGTCTAGATATATTTTTCAATTAAATATAATACATAACTAGCTTTAGGTACTTTTATTCAGTCAGAAATACATGATCTTTTATTTCTCTAATGTGTAAAATGTTGCCGTCTTTGTCGTGAAAATGGCACCTCTACTCAGATTCACGGTCCTGAAGACCTGAAGCTCTTTGGAATCATAAGTTTAGAACTTATTCCACTTTGTGTATACCACGTCAATCTCACGAGTAACTAAATTTTTTCAAAACTTTGGAAACGATTAGTATTGATACCGGAGGTACTTGAAGTTTTGAGCATCTATTACAATAAGAAATAAGATTGAATATTTTTTGAGAGATTTTTAAATTTTATTATCTTTCTAAATATGTTCTAAAGCTCAAAGTATATAAACGTATTTAAAAGTATCACATGCTAAGTAAATATTTGATCTAATTTAGCACAAAATATGTATCTTAAAAATCAATCTAACGTAACTCAACTCTCCGTCTAGTATTTACAATAGATTCTTTAAGACGATACACTACCTCTTGAGACAATAGAAACTCCTGTGGTTTTATTGTTTCTGTGTGCCGCGACTATGTAAATTGCAACTCTTCAATGCTGGTATTGCACAGGTTGGCAGAACTGTTTGCGCAGGCATTAACACATACGTGAAATTTGTAGCAAACTACAAACTTATCTGCGTGTTTACGTATTTTAACTCTATGTATACGTAACTTTGTACAGTGGTCTAGAAAAATATCTGCGTTTGATGTAAGGTGAAGTAAACAAATAATACGGTGTAAGCAGCTATGTTAATACTTAGCAAAGAAGACTTGAATAGGTGACATATTTGCTCATTCATAGGTCTATATACTAAAGTTGTTATGCAGATCATTCTACAGTATCTTACAGTTTCTTTGTTTGCTGTACAAGTTTGTGACGGTTTTTGCAGTTATTCGTTCTGTTTTATGTGACGCTGAATAGAAGATTTTGATATTTGTGGTTCGCACCTCGTAAAATTGTTCGTTATCTATGCAAAAATTCACGCCTATACATTAGTAACAACCACTATTGATAAACATCTTAAGTATTATGCTTTTGTCAGGTGGAAAAAGAATGATTTCTATTTGAATTTCTACCTTTCTTAGTTCTCATGGTATAATTAACCAATTTAGTTGAGTGTATTTGGAAAAGTAGTTATCCGTGTGCGCTAGATCAGTAAGAGGTATTGTTTGAAATGTAAAATTAGATCTATTTCCTTATTCGAATTGTATATCATCAGTTTTAATAGCATATACAATAGAAAAAAAGTGGTGTTATTTTATATGGTGATTGTTGCGATGTATTGGTTGGCTAGCAGAATAAATGAAGAAAGAAGTATGCTTCTAGAAAAATAGGTGCATTTGAATGTATGCAAATTTCGTTTACATTTGCATTATAAAACAAACTCAACTCAATTATTAATCTCAATATGGAGAGAGCAAAAGAAGATTTACGAAAAGTTTTATTTTTATGAAGTTCAGACCTTGCATAGTTTAAAAGCTATGGGGCTCGAAACAACTTTAATACATTAATTTTATACTAGTTATTTTAAGTAAAGATGAAAATGATAAACATTTTAATCCTGAAAAAACTCAATGGACGACAAAAACCAATTGAAATTGTTTGTTTTGCTCGTCGAGTTGATAAAATGGACGACAATTTTTGTATTTATTGTGACAATATACATAGATAGCCCAGAAAAAACAATCATGGTTTCTGATACAATGGCAGAAAAATTACATCATATCTTACATTTAAGTACCAAGTTTGTAATGTTATTTTTTATTTTAATGTAAGTACACCACTGTATAAAGATTATATAGTAAATTTTGGAAAATTACTGTGAAGTGCGTACAAACATATTTAGTGATTATAACATAAAAATATTAATTAACATTTATGTGTTCAAAGTTGCATTGTAGTTGCTTAAAAATCTCTAAAATGATTATTAAATTGTCAGTTAAACTTATTTCTTCACCATTACTATGAGGTAAACGTTTTTATTTGATTACATCTTCGAATACATCTATCGATACATTTAAATAACATGTATAAGTAGGTTGAAATTAATATTAATTTACTGAAAAAAAAACAAGGAAGTGATTGTGCGGGAAATTCAACAGGGATTAGCAAAATTTAATTTTTAAACCAAATTTAATTTTTTTTTTAACATTAGTGGATTATCTACGACAATGACCTAGCATAAAAATTCTACGCGTGGATAACCCAGAACAACTGTAATTAACAAATAGTCCATTTAAAATCTGGCATATTATAATATTACATAATATTTAGTAAAACCGGGTGAACTTAAAAACATTTATGAACTTTTGAATAAATACACTTATAACCTACAGTAAACTCCAGTTTTTTAAAGAAATAATTCAAAAACTATAAAACAATCGCATTTTTTCTGTTAATTCCCGACTGCAGCTTTTGTACAAGCATTTCACTCATACTTCCAGATGCTTGTCTCCACTTTCTTTTAATTTGTTGGATGTCTAACACGTTAAGTTGTGTGTTTTTCAATTTCCTTATGACAACATAAATATTTCTCTCTTCATAAAATTTTTTCGCACCAAGTCAGAGCAAAAGAAAGTAGAAATGGTAGGTATGACTATTTAAGAAGGGTATTCGTCGCTTTTTCAAGCATTCAGTCAGGTTAATTTCAGTATTAATTAAACCAGTTGAATCAAAAATTTCTTTGGATATTTGGTTACCATCTTATGTTTAAATTTATTATCTACATTTCCTTTTCGATCAGCAATGAAATATCCTTGTCCTGATTTCTCACTGAAATCGGCAACACAGTAAGTTTATCGTCCATAATGCAACAGTCGAATTTGGTCAAAAATTTTTGGTATAATTTTCTGGCTCTCGTTTTTACAATTTTTTGTGTAATAGGCCCCTATTTGGCACTTTTTGGATCTAATTGATCTCAAACCGTTTTTAACTTTACATAATTCTATGAACTGTACTTTTTGACGTTTCAGCTTTCACAGCAAGAACCCTCTCAGAAAAGTTAGGATTTTTTTTATTTGTTTCAGTACTCTCTTATCCCTCCTTGTGTCAGTCTTGCTATTTCCACCTGAACGTACCTTTCTACCGCCAAGGGTTTTTTGTAATTCTTTATCACATTTTGTACCGTTGAACGCAGAATTTGTTAACTTTTCCCTAAGCCCACTTGACTGGTATTAAAAGACTTAGGGCCGGTTCTACAATATGCACGCAGAAAAAGGATTTCTATATTTAAGAAATTATTTTCTCTTGAGGAAATCCACTTAACCTAAGTAATTTTTTATTTGTTAAGAGAAATTTTACTATCTATAAGTTAATTGAATACCTTGAGAACAGTAAACGAAAATCTTAAAATCAGATTTGATCCAAGAAATAATTTGTACAGACAAGAACATCGTTTACTTCATGGAAATAATCAAAAAATGCTATAGGTGGCGCTTCTGCCACTATATGCAACTATGTAATAAACGTAATATGTGCACATGTGCTTTGTATTGTGATTATGACCTTATACCTTTTCTTATAACAGCGTACAAAATTAGGGACATTCAATACCCGGAAATGTCAATTCCTGTGATTAAAATAGTATTCAGGCTTTCACAATCGTCGTTGAATGCAGCTTTTCGGTGGTTTCTCTATAATATAAAGGATTTTGATTTTATTGCAGGTGAATCTTATGATTTTCAGAAGTGAAGTTAGAACCAGGAACTTTCTACACGACAGAGAACACTAGAATCGTAAACCAGCTTATTTCTGTACTTATTTTAGCTACATTCTTGCATATTTATTTCAAGAAATTAGAATTATCAATCAAGATTAATATGTACCTACTTATTTGAATATAATGATATATTTAATCCAAATCAAATAGTGCTTTAATTTAAATACTACCTTTTCTTACTGTAACCCAATAAACTTTATATAAGGAAATTAATTACTTGGATAAAGTATTTAACATTTCTTGCACTAAGTATTATTTTCTTTAAACAAGAAAATGATTTCTAAAATTCAGTATATAATTTCTTGAAATTCCAAGAAATTAAATTTCTTGCTCGAAGAAAATAAGTATTTGCTTATATATGAGAATGAGAATGACTTGAATTAAGTTATTCTTACTTAAACCTAGTAATTTGTTCTCTGTGTGTGCCAATAAATGTGCCCGATTAGTATCCGGTCGACATCTTTATCGGGCGGATAAGATTACGAAGTGTATTACATGTTACAATAATCGGATGGATTCTTATCGGCAAAATAAACTGCAGTTGGTAATAATATCACTGGTTATTTAGTAAGTTAAGTTTATAGAGTTTACAACACTGAGGTATGGTTTGACAAAAAGCACAACAAATTGAATTTGATAAAGAAAGTAGCTAGCAGTAGCGCAGTTCGACAATTGAATTTAAATAATGTTTAATTTATATGAAACTAGTATATAGTAGTAGTAATTCCAAAAATGAATTGATATTAAATGACTTGTGGCATAGACGAAAGGAAAAACGTATCAGAGCACGTTTAAACCACATTCATTATTGGGATGATAACGACCTTTTTGTAAGGTTTCGTCTAAGCAAGGACAGCGTAAGACAACTCCTGAGACAAATAGTACATGCACTAGAAACACCTACAGCTATAGGTAATGTAAAATACATCTTAAACATTCGAATGTGGAAATGATAATTTCTGTCCGAAACATATAATATTTTTACAAACAAATTATCTGATACATAATTTTTCTGTTCTGTACTATGTGGGCAAACTTCTCCACAATCTCCACAACTCGCCAGCACTCCTCTTTTGTGTAATAAGTCCTGCGTTTTGTATATTTTTATTCATTTTTTGTAAACTATCATAAAAACATAAATTACATACGCGCGTTCATACGACTTTGAACTTAAGTATTAAGGTTATGTTTGAGGTTTATATGATATCTGTTGGATAACTAGCAAATTGGTAACTTCGAGCACCCGATAAAATATCTTACCGATAGTGCGGCTAACAAAAATATTGGCAGATTGTAATACGGTCACAATAGACTTGTCAGTAAGATAACGCTATTGTAGTAATAGTAACAATTTCCTGTAGGAAGCTAATATTGGTGGTTGCTGACAAGCAATAGATTTTTTAAAACAGACCGTGATTGCTAAATGTAATTGAAGTCTGCTTATTGCGTAGACTAGTCTAAACCACTTCTGCATTATCTTTGTTATATGCTGAACAAATAAACGAAGCTTGCACCGAAGAGTATTTAAATCTTTATTTATCACATCACCAGAGAAACAGTTTCATTTACCACATCCTACTTATCTCATTTTTCCTTCAAGTTTATGAATTATTCGATCTGAACCAGGAAGTTGAATTTTGATATGATCTAACTGAATAATTCGTGTTACAGCAATTTTTCTCTGACATGCTGTTGATTTTATTTGATTTGTAACAATTTGTGGATGCAATTTTATATTAGTCATTTTCTATTTCATAAGCAATATTGATCGTGAATTGCTTTCTTTATAAATATGTGTTCTTGCTTTTTTTCATAGGCTTTGATCTTCTATCTATTTATGGATGACAAATATAATTGGAGTCCAATAGGCTAATTTTTTTTTAACATAAACTCATGTTGTGGTACTGGACTTGCGAGTTTTGTTTACTAAGAATTGCACGGTTTCTAACAATTATATAATACTACCAATTATAGTGTGATTTCAAGGAATGTGCGGTCGTAAGTTAGAGATATAAAATTGGAAACATTCGGTGTTTGATTGATGATGAGAGCCCATGCGTTCTCGAAACACGTGTCCTGAGTAATAAAACGTTGTGGTGTTGGTGTTATCGATGTTTTATCTGTAACTACCTATTATAAACAAGAACATGGAAAAGCAATGACTTCTTTCAAGAAGAATTTTAATTAAAGCATGCATAAGTTGTCGAAAATATCGATGTAGTATTGCCAGAATGAAAGTTACTTACCATATATACCTAACATGATAAAAGAGATTACTCAATTTATTGCAGAATAAGTTTTTTTCGTACTTAGAGGTTTCAGATGTTCTAAATTCATCTACCTAGTTAATCTAAGATTACTAGATTATAATGTGTGCTTAACTTTTCTTTTGCTTTATTCAGTACTACATTGTAAATTGTAACATGCATATTTTTGGCAGTAAGTATCATATTATAAATGATGCTAAAGGCAAAACAAAAAATTTAAATTATATGCATAAGCTTCCTGTCACTAGCATTTCTACATTCTGCAATATTTATGATACCTGTCAACTGAAATTGTATTACGTGACCGTGACCAATAGCACCCTTAAATGACAGTAGATGTATACGCCACTATCCTTTTCAATACCAACATAAGAAGATGCGTACGACACGTTTACGGTCATGTCTGTTAACCGGATGTTGTACCTATACGTCGTTATATTACAAAAACATAGACTTCCAAAGCGACATTAAAGGATCAGGTTTGTTACGGATGAGGCGCCCGGTCATCAGGCGACATGTTTATCAGTCTTAAGGGGCGCCTCTTTTCCACCCCGAATAGATAGCGCAGGCATTCAAGAAGTCTTAAAACAATACGTTAAAAGTACTGTGGCAAAGAAGAAAGCAGATATGGGAGGAATTCTCATGGTATTGGTATTTCGATACGATTCGAATAAAATATTTTTACGTTACTTGTTTTCTTTCGGAACTATTCATCGTTAGATTATATACAACGCAGGACGATAATACGGGATTGCTATACGTATAAAGACAAAAATAGGCAACAAAATATATTATCTATAATTTAAGTAATTTTTCTTATACATAGTATGTAATATTTGAATAATCTTTGTAAATTGTATGCTGCTATTATATAGAATATCAAATCTTCATTTTTGCTAATCCGATTTACAAGCGGGACCTACATTGAAAACTGTTTCCTAATTTATGTCGAGTATTCACGAATAACAAATGAAATTTATACGCTTAATTTTTGCTTTAATCCTTTTTATGCTTATCATTGATCATCTTACTCCAGTAATTACAAAAAAATGCATGTATAATATCTATACGTTTAGAGACGTTTCGTGTTTGGAGAACATAAATTATGTTGGATCTGACAGATTATACAAGGTTATTCAATGACAACGATAGAAAATACAGGTCACGCTACATTCTTCGGCATATAACATATTGGCTATTTTCCTAGGTAAAGCGTAAAATTAACATTCTACAGTGTTTATTAATTAATATTTTCTACTTTCTTCATTATAGTTATCTATAATTTAAATTATAATCTACCTCCCACGATATGTATGTACTGTATATACAGGCTGAGTAATTAAGACCGGCCGCGAAAAGGACTGGACCTCCTAACGACAATAAGTTGTACATGCCTATAAGGTAATTAAATCTATTCAACAAAAATATTTTCCAGATGGCGGCATTTCCGTTTTTTTTTTAAATTCTTTCTTAGCGTTTGTTAATTTATTTTCTTTTATTTAAAATTTAGGCCGAGAAAAGATTACAATACCAATTTTCTGAGACAAAACTGCAAATGGTGGGTGAATAGAGCGAGAAAGCCAACGCACACAAACCTTACTTGCAGGATCATATGCTTGTTATAGATTATGGAGTTACTAAGTTCAATAAAATGGGTTTAAGGAATCGACAGTCCTTGTAGCATATTGCGGTAATGTAAATTGATCATAACAATTTCATTTATCGATTACAGGGTTATGGGAGGGTTTAACTGATTATTTTTTTAGTTTAGGCCCTAAGTCAAAACTTCACAATGTTAAATAGCTTAGATTATAAGATTTTTTGAGGTTATGCCACACTCGTGACGTGTTGAGACTTTTTGGACCTCAGATTTGGATTCAGCGACCCCAGAGACATATGATAAATATAATCGGACCTCCAGCCTCAAGAAACAAAATTTTTTGTGTGGCTGTATTATTATTCATTTTAAGAATAAAAATCTTAAACATCTCAAAGATGTGACAATATTTTCATTACGAATATTTTATATTAGGGGGTGGTTAAAATGAAAGTACATAACTTTAATGAAATATTTGTATTCTCAAATTAAATATATAGATATTTATACAATGTACAGTTAAATATATTTAGTGCGAAATCTCTATTCTTAATAAAATGGTAATTCAACTCAAAACTACAAATTTCTCCTTAATATAGGTATATTTCAATACAGTACATGATCATGGACAGAGTAGTGTGAAATTAACATTTACCACATCTTTCTAATTGTGTGGACTTTTTTGTAGAAAATTTGATATTTTGAACCACTAAAGCTGGATTTGCGAAAACCCGAAAGTTAGGTCGATTTTCGTGATGTCTTCCCTTTTTTCGCAAAAGTAGGCTTAACGGCATAGATGCTAAAAATATTGTAAGACCTTTTATATATAGAGCGCAAAATGTTCGCGACAGCAGTAGTCTAGTTACTAGAATTTTTGAGTAGTACCAATGACAAGGTATATGCATACTGTAAAAACTAATTTTGTCCGTGATCAAACAGAGGATCGATCATAGACCTACGGTTTGTTGTTTGTCTTTTCAAATAGATGCATAATATTTTCATTTTCTTGTCATTTTCTGTTTAATATTTGAAAAGTTGAAAAGTAGAACATGATCTCACCTCTCAACTGTGTGGGCGTAAACTATTAGGTATAACAGGAATTTATATAAACGTATATAAGTTATAACTCCTGTGGTTCGACTGTTTGTGGATAGATGAAGTGTCAAATATAAACATCAATGTATGTATAAATTATAGAGTGATGAAATTCAACCAAAATGTGCATAAAAATGTTGAGTTCCATTCCAAGGTTTTTCTTATGATTGTGCGCTTAAAAGAGATGGAAATGGATAGATGCATCCTGTAAATGAGATTTTCTTTTTTAGGACGCACTTATTGGTATTTTTACAAATTAATCGTTTCAAAATATTAAAAAAGTTGGAAAACTTAATGTTTGAATAAATACCAATTTATTAATTTCAAGTCTTCCATAATCTCAACGTTTTTTATAATTAATTGTAAGTTATGTTCTAATTACGAGAGTAGCGATTTATTTATTTTAAAAATTTGTTCTTATGTTAAAAAACTAACTTGTTAATATACAAAGTTATGGTATATTCAAACAGACGAAGAAAGCACAACTTACAAGAAAAATGCACACAGTACAAGTCTTGCACCTATGGTCGGGGCTCGGTTTAATCACGAACAGAATTAGCTCGATAACTTGAAAACCATAACAACTAGAATAATGCTCTCCGAGACTTTTTTGGAGAAGATTTCATGCTCTACAAAAACGTCTTAAAAGTTTTTTGATATCTTCTATCGTTAAGCCTACGTCTGCAATGAAAGGGACGATTAGGGTTATGTTTGTGATATTTTCTCTTTTTTTGTGAATCCAGCTTTAATTGTATAAGATATCAAGAAAACTTGTAAGACTTTTTTTGTAGAGTATGAAATTTTCTACAAAATGTCGAGGAGAGCACTATTCTAGTTGTTATGGTTTTCAAGTTCTCGAGCTAATTTTGTTCGTGACTAAGACAATCACCGACCATAGGTGTACATACATATGATTTGTACAGTATATAAATGAAGAATTGGTATTTAAAACAATTATCATTGTTATTCATTGTTGGAGATGGAGCCTGCTTATTTCGTATAATCGTCAATCTCATCTTTGAAAATAATAAATGGCAGACGAAGTCAGAGCTTTAGTTCTTACCGATGTAGAACAAAACTTGAGAAACTTTATAATCGTAAAGGATAGTTACACAATTTTTTAAGAATGTGTTACTTCTTTAAAATATATTGTGATATCAGATGGTAACGGTTTACAAGTGATTTTTGAAGTAACCATTTTGATGTGTACAAACTTACTGGGCGTGGACAACAATCTACATACTACAGTAATCACCTTCATCAAAACGCTACCTAAAAATTGTTCTAGCTGTATAGACAAAAGCAAAGTAACAACTCAAGGTTGCAGAAAATAAATACAAAATAATAATCTAGAGATACACCAGCATACTACAGCAAAATATCCGCCGCATTACTGTAGTAATGTTTCCGCAAAATAATGCTGCAGAGATTAACAGGGTATAAGACAAAGAAATGAAGACAGAAAGGATAATCACTCTACTGTAGTGCTCTTGAATAGAATGACTATTGGAATGTATGTAAAGCAGGCAAGATACATCTTTTACTTTTTAAATGTCGATCTGAGCCTCTTCCTATCATTATTGATAATAATCATGCACAACCCCCCCACTTTATGTTTCACTTAAAAAAATATAACTGGATACTGTAATTTGGGACAAAGCAAGCTGTAGGTATAGGGTAATTCTACTTGATGGGCAGTTTCTTACTGTACTACTAAACGATACCAAATTTTTGCAAATTTATTTCGTCAAAGAAAGCAACTGAAATACAATTGTGGTGTAATAGCTTTCTTGAAGTAAAATATGGATTAGTCAAGTAACTACAAATAATGCTAGATAATATCGACAGCTAGATGAAGATATTTAGAATGTGTTAAAAAACATCTGCAAACGATGAACAATCCGAAGTCGTTACTAATGCTATCAGAAACACAATAAATGTCCACAGAGTTCGTTCCAACGCGATTAAAGTGACTGTGGTGATAGTTGTATAGCAATGTGATAAATAACACAAACAATAGATATACGAAAATGGTTGTATTGCGGATTTGGTCTCATGAAAATATTTTTATGGCTACAGATTGGTACAATACATTTTTACTATGATTGTTCGGTGGTATAGTATGTGAATACAAATTGTAAAGTAAATCGCAAGTAATATCTTTGTATAACTTTACACAAAAAGCGGGGAAGCGATGAAAGTGATTCAGATCCAAACTTTTTATTAGGACTAACATTTTTGTACAAAGAACAACTATAGTAAAACAATAAAACGTGTGTTATTTCTGAGAATTTAGAAGTTTTTAAATTCTGAGTCTGATGATATTGTTCGACATTTTTCAAGTGCACATGTCATTTGCAGTAAAACTAATAGCGTGTAATAATTTTACATACATATATGGACTTACAGAATCAAAAAATTTGTATTTTTGATTTGTTGATCACGATGGTATAGACTCACTTGTTATCAAAACTAACAAATGCAAAAAGTAACACTAAACGAGCTTGTAACCACATCATTATCAGGCAGAAGTTTCAACATGCGGTAGGTGTTTACATTACATTATGCAAAGTTTGCTTTAACATATGAAGGAACGTATGAGACAAAAAGTGCTAAGAAGGTTTCAACCAGATGCTGGCTGTGCTAAGAGAAACATTATTATCTTTATTCTAAATCTTTTTTCACAATATATTCTGTACTGTTTAAAAAAGTAATTTGATTTGATGCAATAAAATCTGTTAACGATTTTCCTCAAATATATAGAAATAAATTCTGTATCTAAATTTGGTGCATACAGTCGAGTACAAAGCAATATCGTACTGCGCTTACTTACAGACTACATGCACCAAGATAGAACGCCCACAGAAATAATGGAAAAAATGTTCAGACCATAATTTGTCCCCTATGTAAGTATTAATAACTCAGATCTACCTTGGTCCACTGGTAAAAATAGGTGAAGTGTTTTGGAGTACACATAAATTTATATTGCATTATATAAAAAATTATTACATTCTAGGACATCTAATATCATAACTATTTATAATTAATTATTTCAATCAATAAAATAGAGCCGGTATTAAAATATAGGAGTAAGGTGTCCACTTTCATTTGCTCTCGGTAGTACAATAGTAGTTTTCCATGAAAAATATAACACCATATACAGCACACAAACGAAGGTAAAGCGCGTATCTCGGTATGCATTGTTATTACTACAATTGTAGATTAGAAACTGTTGTCCTATGTAATCATTAATTATTCAGGAGGTCGTGGTGTTGGCAGTGTACATGAGGAACGGGAGTTAATGTTTTTTGGTCCCACCACTGCAGTGCAGGGCGTCGACGCTAATGTAAAAAGATCATTAAGGAAAAGAGTTATTATTACTATTAGTACTACTATTATTATTGCCATTGCTGCGTTACTAGTATATGTTCGCGTTGATGGTAATCGCTGTAACGTTGGTATCGTAGTACACATATATACCTAAGCGTTGCTATTATTATTGTATGAATATGCAGATGTAAATGGCCGGGGTTAAAAATGACAATAATTTCGGGATTTTTATGTGGCATAGATGTATGAAAATTATGGCAGCTGACTTGATTGTGTATGAATAATGATACATGTTGCTTTCCACTATTTGTTATTGTTTTAAGTATTACATTATTTAATAGATGTACGGTGCGTGTCCAGATAAATTATTTTTGATAATTAAATATTTATTCGGATTTACAATTGCTCTAACGTTGCATAATAATGTCGTGTCATAAATATATGAAACAAATGCAATATCTAAAAAATACTATTTATTTGATTACCATGAAATTTATAACTTTATAAATACGTTTTTGGAGATTGATCTTTGTACCACCTCTAGTTTCATCGTGAATTATATCAATGTCCGATTTTAAAATAAAACGTTGTAGATTTTTGCATATTTGAATTCGGTAAGTATTCTGAGTACTTTTTATTTTGGGGAAATTTGGATTTTAATCTACAATGCTTTGAAATGAATAACTTTCTTCTATCGTGCCTATCTTTGCTGAGAAAAATTCTTAAAGAAATGAAATGAAGAAACAAAGACGGTTTGAAGACAAATCAATTTATTGTAAATACTTTCGAATAAACTTATTTTTTTTGCTTAATATAAATTCATTAACATTAGTTATTGTATTCTATCAAGTGCATTGTTGTTACGTTATTTCAACTGTTATAGTTGTTTATTACTGTTAGTTTTACTCATATAGTGTAGATCCAACCTGAGTGATTCCTGAGAACTGTAACATGAGATTAATGGTTGATCTATTCAGGTAAACTAAGCAGCATCTTTTATATTCTAGTAATCCCGATTGTTATTTCTAGTTAATTATTATTTAGCCTACCGACATTGCTGGGGAATACTGGGAAACCGAAGCGAAGAAAGAAGAACCCTTCAAAATCGTCTTTCAAAATATTTAAAATGGAAGACGTGACAGGGCTCCAGCTACCATCTTCTTACAACTAGTACCTACCGTAAAACGAGGTGACTGTGACAGATTTGACACTTTTAATAATTTTTTCAGTTATAGTTTTATAGCTAGAAGGTCGAGTAAATAATATGAAGTAGTCACATCATTTAGCTACTAAACAATGACGATGTGAAACAAAAAACAATAGTAGTTTAGCCAGAATTTTGATGTATATTTGTCACACATTTACCCCATCGTTCCGGATGACTTTGTGACAGCATTGGGCTTTCACTAGAACACAATGTTACCTTTCTGTGAGGAGATTTTGAAACATTATAACCACGTAAATGTATGTTAGGCTCCGAATTTGTCACAAAATAACCTCGTAACTGTATCATCAATATGTCAGAAAGTCAACCCAAATAATAAAAATTTTCGTTTTGGAACAATTTCTTTATAGAAAATGTAGGAAAACAACGTAAATTAAGTTTAAAATACAAAGTATTGCGATGTATTCAATATCTAAGCAAAATCGAAATTATGAAGCACATAGGACAGAGCTTTATTACTTCTAAGTATTTTTCTTTTCTTACCCTTCTCGGAGGGTTAGTTTTTTTTTTCTAATTTCACTTAAAGCTTTTTCTAATGATTTAGATGTATAGTTTTTGTAGGGGCGACTCCCCGATAGCCCTTTATACTTCCGTGGCAGTTCTAAAATAATATTGATGTTGTTTTCGACCGCTTTTTTAATAAACAATTTTTTTTGCGAAATATTGAAAATAAAGATTTATTTTATTAAGAACCGAAAAACCCGTAAACATTTTATTGATTATCTCTAAAATATGCACCGAATAATTACATTAAAAAAATCTCACCCCTATTATTTCCAAAAAGTGTCACAATCTCACCTCGACAGTTGTTGACATTTCATTTCGTAGAGCATAAGTACTTTATTTTTAAGAAGAACAGAGACGTGATGGCACTTACTGCTTCCTAATAGATCATACTATAACACTATCATATGCAAAAATATATAAAACAAACGGTTCAAGTTACACAAGACAAAGTATTGCAACTTTCTGATAAACTAAAAATTGCTTATCTACCTTAAAAAATATGTGTTGTAAAAAAATTGCAGAACGAACGCGAGACATAATACGTGACACTGCTTCAACAGTTTGCCGATGCGTGTGGGAGGGGTTGCTACAATAACGTAATAAACAGAGATGTAAGAATGACTTTTTCAAAGGAGTGTGGTGCTGTCACAAAGTCGCCTGGGTGTCACAAAGTCACCTCGTTTTACGGTATGTTAAAGGGCTGATATTAAAGGCAATGCGTTTTAATTGATTGGGAATTTTTGAGATACAGCATCATTTAGTAAATAACAGAGGCGGATGAAGACACTGGCAATGGTAACTATTTCCTGCACAGTAATACGTTTACATATTTTACATGTTCTGCGTAGATGGCAGGGCGTACCTTATAACAATTAGGTTTTCAAACTTACCTCGCACTGTTCTAATTTAACATGTTGACTATTCGAAAAATATTCGTAGTACCGCAACCATCTGCCACTTGTTATCAGCATAAGAATTTCTGCCAATTGCGAAAGCAATTGTAGAAATTTTTATTATATTTATATATTGAATTAATTCATCGTCCAAGTAAAGGGCTTCCTAAAAGAAAGTTTAAATGACAAGCTTTTCAACGCCAAAAAAGTAGTTTTTATTTACTAGATGACAGTAGTGGCTAGTAGTTTTTACCCAATTTGGTTGTAACGAGAAAGAAATTATAGAACACAGGGGACTATTTCAACCTAAAATAAGTCAGAGAGCAAAAAATTTGGACGACGAAAGTATCATTAATGATTTAGTCATGTTGGTACCAAGTGGTGTATATTGAATTTTACATCTTAGTCTTCATTTTCACTTGTATAAAGTGCAACTGTCACAATCTTTGAAATTGTGTTCTGAATATGCAAGTGCTTGATTACGATTTTTGCAACACAATTTTCACATGCGTTCATCACTTTATGAAACAGATTTAAACTTTTTTACAAACGAAACTGCCATAGTTAGGGCAGCCTGGCCTCTTGTGGCCGTTTTTAGTTATCTACTAGAGGCACATAAGCAACCGTCTTAGTCCCTTCTTGCATGTTAGTCGAAAGATGAAAACTGCTATAAAGCGACAATTTAACAAAATTCAATTTTGAAACTGATTGTGGGAGCTTTATGGTTTGTCAGGAATGTGAATCTTCTCTGGAAAGTTTTAGTCCTCTTTTGTCATGAATACCTATCCTAATTGTCAATCAAGATCTTGGACAAAATACGTACTTCTTCAAATCCACTTGTCCTTGAAATGGCAGATTTAGGCCCAACAAAATCGGCACCTAAATTGTCAATAAGCAGAGCACAATAGATTTCAGAACCAGAATCAGCAGTCATTAATAATCATCATTAAACTTCGACCAGGTAAGTCAACATTCAACCACTCAAATCACTTACAGCGTGAAGGAGTGTAGTAAGCAGGATAAGTGCCTTGGGTGGTTATGGTTTAGTCTTAAAAGAAGAGAAAAAGAACCTGTGAATGGTACGCCAAATGTATCTCTAAGATTAAAGTTTAAGGGTGTAATAAAGCTTTCGTATTTAGAATAATTGTTGGAAAATATATACATATGTATGTATATATAAGCAATAAATCTTGTAATCAATGTAGATATTGCATATTGCATTATCCATTAAACAATAAGTATTTATGGTGTAGGTAAATTTATAAATTATATTCTTTGTGTGAAGCATAACATAATGGCATATGTACATACATGGCCGTAAAAATGGTGCATAATGGTTTACTTGTGGAAATACAATTTCCGGATAGCGAAAATATTACCAACCTAAGTATTCCTTTGCTGGCGGAAAATGTTGTTTTTCCCAGCCGTAAAATAATACAACTACTGATACTCGTGAATTCTGTTAAGAAATAGCTCTAATTATTCTGTTAATGTGGTATAAGAAATGTTATCAGTAATACTATTGGCAACGTTGATTGAAGTACCTACTAGACAAATGAGTATGTTGTAGTTTAAATATTCAATATTTCTGTCTGTCCGTTCAGATTTTCAACGGCTAGCCGTTTTTTATTTGGAATCAATTCGAACAGCGTGATTATCAGAAGACTCAAACTTCGTAATTTGCAAATTGTTATTGTTGTAACTGTTTGTCACACGTTATACACAAAAGTGATAGGTTCGATTCGGTGTGAGTTGTGGTGATTCACGCGATGGTGTCACTTTTAACTTTTCAGGTGAAAGTCACACGCGCTTCCCTTCGTTACGAAAAAAAGGACAACGTGACGCTAAGCGACTGGTCGCGTGTGTGCAGATGGCGCTGATAACAACGAGAGAAATACTTAAATTTAACACTATAAAATTACACAAATTTATGATTTCTTGACTAATTATCATAAAAAACGACTTTCTCTAAACTATTTATAAGTGTAAATGTTTTTCTATTTGCAGTTATAAATATTGGTACTTATAAATTATTGTAGTTATGTGTCTAATTCGTGGTTTTGTCAATCGGTCGCCTGGCTTTGGACAATCACTAAAGTACCTGTAAGCCTGGTGACGCCTTTAAAGTATACATTTCGATGATTGGCTGATTGATTTTACAGGAAAAAATCTTGTTTGGACGTGACCGAATTAATAGTCTTTTAAACAATGTAAGCAATTTCAATAGAGCTACTGGTTTAGTCCGTCCGGGAAACAAATTTAAATGAGGATTTTCAGTATTAGGGACAATCACGGTAACGGTGACGCCTTTACGCGTTGATTTTACAGGAAAAAAATGTATACTATTATGTTCGCCAAAAAAGGTAATGTAGGCATAGTAGTCATGATATTCAACAGTAAAATTGATAATTACATAATTAAAAATTGATTGATGTATATATGTATATATGTATAATTAGTAAAAATCTAAATCACTAAATTTATTGCCTGAGTCAACTTACAGATAACAACTAGAGAAATGCTTTGTTGTTACTTAAATTTAACACTTTAAAATTACACAAATTTATGATTTCTTGACTAATTATCATAAAAAACAACTTTCTCTAAGTGTCACTATTTATAAGTGTAAATGTTTTTCTATTTGCAGTTATAAATATTGGTACTTATAAATTATTGTAGTTATGTGTCTAATTCGTGGTTTTGTCAATCTCAAACTTAGGTATATAAAACCAAGCTGCAGAGAAATAGGGGCTAACATTTTACAGATTTTATTATTATTGAGGACAGAAAATCTCGTTTGGTATTAGTAGGTACTACTAGCAAAATTGTTGTGAATATTAATTTTTGCAATTACCTGTACGAATTAGAACAAACGTATGGTACATAGTACATATGGAAAAAAATTACCCAAAACCAAATCTTTTCTCATATGCTGATTTTATTATTATTGAGGACATCTCAGAAAAAACTCTTACGATGGCAAAATATGATTGAATCATTTGCAAAATTTGTGTATGTAGTTAATCTTGGTCTAGAACGTCAATTTGTTGTGCACTAATTTTACTAATGACAAAGCATTAGTTGTTGAATATATAGGAATTTAATAACAGTTATAGAGCTACTGTTTATAAATTCCCATCAGCTCACTCTGTTGGTATGCAAGAAAAATATGAAAACTTTACATTTATTTTGGAAAAGCTGCAACATGTTAGAGAAAATTTTTCAGAGTATGAATGGAATATTGGTGATGATTTCAAGGTTATTACATTTATTGATTGATCAAGCAATAACTTAACATTGGAATTGACATACTTTCATTGCTGTAACATAACATTGAAATAAAACATATTCGTATTTCTAGTTGGTTTTATGATGCGAATGGAATTGTCATTTTTAGTGTGGATTCACAAATACAGTCCACTAATTCATGCTAAAAGGTTTGGAGACTATTGAATCCTCTAGAGAAAGCAGGTGGGCAACCATTCGAAAAAATAGTTTTGAAATGCAGAAAATTATCGGTATATTGTCAATGATGAACATTTGATAAAAATTTGGCCTTAAAAGTAGATTTCCTGTACTCACACATTTCTTCGCAATGAGTGAAACAACTGGAATTGTAATATAATGGCTTCATAGACGAAATATTGTAGGAAATCGTCATTTCTTACTGTTTAGGTGTTCAGAATGTTTAAATAATGTGTAGTTAAGAATGTATAAGAAATTATAAGTGCCTGTCGCTCGGAAACTTTGCACGATGGAGAAAAACCGATATATCATTTAAATTTAGGAGAAAAATGCTATCAGAATGCCATATTTTTGCCATATTAATCCCGTACATCACCTTTATATTTCTGAAATAATTAATTTATAATTTGTAATATTTAAACTTAATATTCTATGTATTATTGTTCCTTTTCAGTTACCACCAGATGCACCCTATATTTTAACATGATTGCGACCTCTTAAAGCCAAACACGAACAGCATCACAAAGACGGCTGGTCTCTGAACAAAAACAAACACAAACTAACAGAAAAATAGCTTTGGCTTACTAAAGCCACGGTCGTGGCCGATATTTGAGCATTTGACCGGTAAATCTCTGGAGACCAAACAGACTGCCCTCGTGCTGCACTTCAACCGGGGTCGGACACTTTAAACACCCGAAGGCCACGAGTCAATATTTTGTTTCGTTTTTCCGCATTCAAACTGTATAGACGTTTCGCTTTTGTTCTATTTTCGTTGTATGACAAACGGCTATGGTGATGGACAAACATGTAGTATTTCATTTTTGTCTACATACCTGTGTGTGCACGACGAAAGAAATTAGTTTCGTTAATTCTTTCGTGTTTATGTAAATTTAAATAAATAAATGTGATCTTCAATATTATTTGTTGATATTTGATTTCGAGATATATTCAATGTAAAAGACAATATTTTCACTTGTCAAATAAGAAATAAAAACGCATCATGTAACTACTATTATAATAATTAATTAATTAATAATCTCTCTAAATTTTAACAACGTCGCTAAAAACGTATAAAACTAACGCGAAAACATCAGCAAACCTAGAAATTCAGATTTGGATGAATTTTTACAGTCTGAAAGTGTACACTGCAATAAGAACAATCAAAAACTATTATCATAAAGATAACAGAATGTTAGTTCTTCTCCAAAAAAGTAATTATATCTATGTGATTTAGATGGTAGATAGATTTGGACAAAAACCAGATATCATCTAAATCAACTTCTAGCCAACAAAAATATATTTCTACTAACAAACAGTAAGTATTGCAATTTCCGGAACGCTGATATAGAGTATGGCCTTTTGTCTTAGAAAAATACGACGTCTTTCCTAAACCATTACCGGCACAAGAGTAGAAGGTAGTGCGCGGGGACGACAACAACCGGGCCACATCGCTAAATAACGATACTAACAGGTAATTAGCCACTGAGTGCCCCTAGTGTGCAAGTCACACTAAATAAAACACAAAAGGGGACGTGTGTATTTGTGCGCGCTTCTACAGAACCATCTTTTCGTCCTTATATACTCGTACACCCGAGGAAGTCAGTCGACTTCGCCGGTTGGACAAGGAGGAAAAAACAAGATGACGTAGCACTACTCGGCGCTAAAAAGAACCGAAACCAGGTGTACATCCACTCAGGAGAACGGCAATTTGTGAAATGGAACAAGGCTATTGTTTGAATTTAAAACCTCTTAGTGTGATCCAAGTGAAAATAGTTATTAAGTTATTTTGACTTCATCAGAGAGCGTGTAGTAGTAATATATGTAGGTGCACCGGGTTCTAATGCCATTGCCTTACAGCCATTCTTTTTTATGACACTTCATTATTTCATGTCTTTGTTCGTGAAACTAGCTTTGTGTTATTAATTTTCTTATACATGTTATATTACGTTTTTTCTGTAAGTATGTATTGTAGTGTAATTGGAATAGTAGTGTGTTAAAGTACCACAATTGTCTTGACTAGAAGTAAAAAAAGTAAAAGTGAATACATTTTTACAAGTACAGCGCTGAGCAATATATTTGTTGTTGTAAAAATTTATTAACATCAGTTAGCACACAATTACTATATTTGACTTGGTAATTTTGTTGGTAGTTCTTCGCGTGTTTGAGAAGTTAGATCCCTAACTTAGTTTACTGCTACTGCTTAATTCTTTCAGAATAGGTTTTGCTAGGTGCGATTTCACGTATGGTTTTACGAGCTGTAGTCTAAGATCGCATAGAAACTCTCGCCTAGCACATCCTGCACCTTGAAGTTTACCCAATGATTAAATTATTGCTTAGTTTATTCCAGCTTGGTCTAACATTCCAAAAAAGTACTTCAAAAGCCACCATTTTGTTTTACGGGCTGTTATGTAATTATGGAATATTTGGTGAAATGTGTCAACTCCTCCATTTGTGGAATTATAAAAATTTATAGTTTCGAATTTCTTATTTTCTTCAATATTCTATATAACTTATATTAACAAAGCAGTCTTTGATTTTTTCGGTGTAAAGAAGAGTGAATTAATGTCCATGGCGAGGTTTATTCCTGTATCGTGTTGGTTTACTAACTTCGTTAACTTAATAGGTTTGTAAAGAATCTCCAGTCTCAGTTGGTCTGACTTCCTTGCCTATGTAAGGGAGAGCTCATAGTATGTAATAATCTTTAGGCTATATTTATTAGATTTTGAGGTAATAAGCATTCTAAAAGAAAAACATTTATAGTAGCATATTCGTGAGGAATAGTTTTGGCATTTATTTATTATCCATATAGTTCTTTGATAGGCTAGTATTTGTCATTCCAGTTTCTAGATTCTTTATCGTCAAACTTTATGCATATTACCAAAAATCTGCAGCTTTCCTCACCCCATAATACATTTGTATATGGTTGACCTATATTTTGACCACACCACGGTTGTATTAAGTGGCCGTCTTCCCCACTTCCAACGATATACAACAGATCAATCAGAGTTTTTATTTCACAGCTATTTGTATCATCAACGTACTAAGATTTAATTACATATTTTTTTCCGTTGTCGTACGATTTCTTTGTTTCTATAATTTACTAAAGTTATCATTTCATTGGAGAAATATAATTTCCAACTCTGGTTTTCTGAAGAAATATTTTTTATAATTCCTTTTAGGTCAGGAATACGCAAAAGAATCCAGATATTATACGTATTCCTGGTGGCACCTCTGTATACTAAATTTTTCAATTTTTTCCTTTGGTTGTTTCACTACCACCTTCCGATTGTACAGTAACACTATTGACAACTTCTTCATCAGCTTCGTGGACAACCTTCGATGATAAATATGTCAATTTCAAAACGGCATAAACAGCTTATTGAAGCAAATAATGAAGAAAACGATATCCGAAGTTTGCAATAAAACCAATGTACTTAACGAAACTTTAAATCAAATAAAAATAAATTACAATTAAAACATTATCAATTTCTGTCCTTTGGACAATTTATGCTTCCAATCAGTTCTCCAGAACGGTATTGCCCACTGGCGCGGCTCTGGAAATATGCAGACAATATTGAGCTAATTTGAGAATTTTGGATAATCTATTTGGGCGAAAAATCTGTGTGCCAAGTCCAAAAATTATTGGAGCTTCTACTTCAATCATTTAAAACAGACGACTTTCACAAATCAGTAATTCCTTGGAACACATCTCTTACCTATGCTATCTAACAATGAACGTCTAATAAATTCTGTTTCGAGTCTAGAACAGACGGATTTGCTTAAGATTTTCTCTTAAAAGGTAACAATATTTGTGTATTTGGGCATTTTAACAGATAGAAAGAGATAAATCTGTGATAAAATTTATACTAACACATCATTATAAATATTTCTTTATAATTTGTTGTATTTTGCATAATAATTTAATTAATAAGATATTTACAAAATTTTAATACCTACTTTAATATAAATATGCATTAGTAACATTACAGAGACATTTCAAGGTATATACACATGTTTTGAATTGCGGCTACTAAGGCTTAAGAGTCAATTCCGGAAGACTTTCTTAGAAAATAATTTATAAGCGTTTGGAACTTAAAAATTATGCTTATTGAAATAAATTCTTGAGAATAAATACAAAAGATTAAAATTCTACAGTATTTTTGTATTTTGTGGTTTCGACCTCCCAGCTGTCGTCAGCGCAACTCCGAATGCAAGATTTAATTTCATCGTAATTCACATTTCAACCTTAACTGTATAATACTTCCAACAATGGACTAATCCCATACCCTCTAGTGGGCTAGTGTGCTACTTCCGAGCTTGTCCACGTAGGTTGCCCGTGGTTGGAACTAGTCCATTGTCGGCGATATTATACAAATAAGATTGAGATGCGAATTGCAAGGAAATTATATGCATTCAGAGTTGCGCTAACGAGACCTGGGAGTTCGAAATTGCGTTTCCCACTTTTAAACATTGATCTATTTTTATTGCATTCGTTTGCAGGGTGATTTCCAATAATATACCATGAGCGCCTATTACAGGCATTGTTTTTGGGTTTTTAGTTTTTAAATATAATCATAATGGACTTATAAAAATAACCAAAATAATTGTACAATAATTGAACACAATTATACATCATCAATACTGTTTGAGAAATATGTGTACCATCTATTTCATGATCAGATAAAAATTCTTAGAACAGGTATGTTTTTGATACTCAGTATATTAATTGTATATTAATTTCCGATAATTTTTGAACGAAATATGATCTTTAATCAAAGTTTCAATAAGAGAAACAAAACGTAAAGCAGAAATGCAAGACGATGATAGAAATTCAATTACAGATTAAAATGTTTAAAAAACATAAATCGAAAAATTGGAATAGGAACAGTGGGGGAACAACACAAGGGGTGTAGCAAACTTACTATCTTTCGTTTGCAGAGAAATATACCTATAATAATCTCTTGGAGCTGGGTTCAGAAATTTAGTGCTATAGTTGTATGAAATGACTTCATGTAATTTGTATTTTATACAAGGTCGAAAAATTTGATAGGTACTAAGGTTGCCTGTATGCATACAGTTATAGTTTCAAACATTTTAATACTTTTTACATTCTTAACTACACAATATTCAACCATTCTGACTCACCTATAAAGTAAACCTTGATAATTTTCCTCTATATTTCGCCTGTGGAACATGTCTCTTGGTGATTCACTAACTACTAGTCAGCTTATTATGAGTTAATTTGTCTTGATACGTTTTATCCATACTTGAAATCTTCCGATGGAAGTGTTGTTCTCCATTCACTGTGTTAAGATTTTCCGGGAGGAAATCTAGTGAGTGAAGATAGTGTACTTTCCAGGACATATTGCAACCTAAATTTTTAGTTACGATAAGATTTTCCAATAAACTGCAACATGTTTGAATGCTTGCCAAGTTGGCCAGTTAATTTAATAGTCTTTTAAAGTTTTCATCATGCATTAGTGATCGTATTTGTTGATTGCGCATTAATGTTTTTAGTCTTAAATATGTATAAGAAACCAGAAGTATTGTCCATAGCTTTGACCAAATTCTTAATTTGCCCTAGTTTAATACGTAACGCAGGTATTGCAAATTTTGGATATTGTGTCAGTAGTTATTTTAGCACCATCAATGTTGTATAGCAAAGCAATTTTCAGATTTTCATGGCGCTAACAATTATTTTTTGTTTATAGTTACATTTTTGTTGCAATTTCGTATATTTATTTTTGAAGATATTAAAAGTCTCAAAATATATATGTGGTTTATTCACGGATGTGGAATGTTTATATTCCAAGCCCTATTCATCGATATGTGCTAGTTGCACCACCCTGTATATGTATTAGAATTACAAGATACACAATTTGTAGATAGCAGTTTACATAGTAGTAATTATCCAGTGTTAGAGATATTTTTTCGACATACATACATAGGTGTAAAGTACTGAAGTTGAAATGGAAATCCTTTCATTAGCCTAGTTTAAATATAAAATTAAATTGCAGATTTTGATTTCATATCTACAGAAAGTAAAGAGTGAGTTAAAAAAAATTAATGGAAGTTTGCATATATTTTTAAGCTAGCCTATGCAGTCTTTGATCGATATGTTCTTATCTCCGAATATAAGATAGTCAATATTTAAAATTCTTGTTGAAAACATAAATGTGTCGTCCTCCTGATAAAAAAACCACCAATGAGATTAATACACATTCCGTTTTTTAGCAAACGTTTCCCAAAAATGTGAATAAAAACATTATATTTCAGGTGGGGATTACACTGAGCAAATCATTGAAAGATCGCTCCTTCGGATATACAAAATCTAATATAACTAAACCAATAGAATTTTTGGATTCTTTGACACGTGGTTTGTACTGATAAATCATCAACTTAGGTCCCGCTATATCATCATGGTAAAGTTGGATGACCCTTGTAAAAATTTGTAAGAGAATAATGTGTGAAATTAAATATTTAACTGATAATTTCAGTAGTTGCTGTTATGAATAAAAGCGGCCGGAAATCTATTTGGCGCCACTTGTTTAATGTTTTTCTACAACAAGATATCGCAATATTATAATTTGTTATCATTCAGTAGGCTATATATTCTATATAGGTATTAGCCATGAATATAATCTACATGTTAGTGCACTTGCATTAAAGATCAGGAGTATGATTCTAAAATGCTTGTAGATCTGAGCAATCTGAAACCGAATAATTACTGTTGAACATTTTATAATTTGTATTCAGAAGGTCTATTTGTCTTGCTTGTATCTATCTATGTACATATATTGTCATTGTTGCTTTCCGCTTTTCTATATTTATATTTAATTAATTTTATTGACAACATGCATATAGAGTATCCAGGTCTTTCTACAGAATAATTGTCACATTGTCTATGCATATAAGAAACAGTAGTGGGGACAGATCTAAGAGAAACTCTAGACTGACGGGTATAGTAGAAATAAGTGCCGGTTTTCAAGCTAGTAAGCTGTTGTTGTTGTTGTTACTTGACAACTACTCAAAAATTATTATTAAATTTGTTTCATTGTAAATTTTAGATAGTTTAAATTCTGCACATTTGTTTATTAATTATGTGATAAAGATGTGACGGAATTATGAGATTTGAAGTGTATTGAATCGTAAAAGTTTATAAACCATCACTGGAAAAAATAAAACGCTATTACTACAAACTATTTTGGATAACAAGATAATGGTTTTTATCACATTTCTATGCCGGCAAATAATTTGTTACTGGTAATTCGATACATTCCTTTAGAGATGTAGTAGGCCAGGAATAAACTTAAGTCTTAACATCATACAAAACTCAAGTTTTTGGAATAATTCAATTTTTGTTTTTCTCACAAAAGTAGATCCTTTGGGATTGAGATTGAGATTGGGATTCAATCTCAATCCCAAAGAAGTTTTTAATTATATTCACTCGAAACATGGCACTACAAGAATCCCAAATAACTTAACTTATAACAATGTTTGTATGAATACCCCCCAGAGTATTGTAAATGCATTTGCTAATAAATTTTCTTCTATCTATGAGGGACCATCGCAATTTTGTCCTGATTCTTTACACAGCGACAGCATCCCCTTCTCATTAACCTCTGTTACTGAAGATGAGAATTTTAAAATCATGTCAAAGTTTCCAAATAACTTCAATGCAGGTGATGATCTAATACCTTCCTTTCTATTAAGAGATGCTCGATATGTCCTTGCTAAACTGTTAACATTTATTATAAACTTATTTATAAAAACTTGTATTTTTCCTAATGTATGGAAACGTGCTAGGATATGTCCTTTCTTTAAAAAGGGTGATAAATCTCTTGTTAACAATTACAGGCCTATTTCCATTTTATCGAACTTTGTTAAGGTCTTTGAACACGTAATCTACTCCTGCTTATGGTATAACACTAAATCTATAGTGTCTGAATGTCAACACGGCTTTATACGTCGCAGATCTACAGTCACCAACTTAACTGTTCTCACTGAATACATTAGTAGAGTTCTTGATGATAGGGGCCAAGTTCATGTTTTTTATACAGATTTTAACCGAGCTTTCAATACGATTGATTTTGAAATATTACTAGCGAAATTGTCTGCGCTTGGCCTTAACCCATCATGTTTACAATTATTGCATTCATACCTACATAATAGAAGTACCTACGTTTTGTATAATGGCTATAGATCTTATGATTTCTTTCCTACATCTGGCGTCCCTCAAGGGTCCAACTTAGGTTCATTGCTGTTTGTAATATTTATTAATGATATTTTAACCTCACTTACATGTCCTGATCTCAAGATTTATTCTTCCATTTCTTCATGGGATGAGGTTTTTAACACTTGCCTACGCAGATGATCTCAAGATTTATTCTTCCATTTCTTCATGGGATGAGGTTTTTAACTTACAAAATAACTTGAATCTTGTAGTCGATTGGTGTGGCAGATTTAATCTTCAACTAAACATCTCCAAATGCTGTAGTGTAACTTACACAAGAAGAAATTCTCCCATCTTATCTTCATATGTTATACATAACGAACGAAGAGATGCGAAGATGTTAGAGACCTTGGAGTTACCTTTGATTGCAGACTAAGTTTTGCACCACATATTACCGATCTTCATATGTCTGCTTCTAAAACACTAGGATTTATCATGCGCACATCAAAATATTTCAAGAATGTTAACCTCTTGAAGGTATTGTTCTTCAGTTTTGTTATCAGTAAACTGGAATATACATCCTTAGTATGGTCACCTCATTACATTTACCTCAAACTCGCAATAGAGAAGATTGAAAGACGCTTTCTTAAGTTCCTGTCTTTCAAAATTGACGGAATCTACCCACAGAGGAATATGGATTACACGTCACTATTGAAAAAGCATGTAGTACAATCACTGGATCATCGGCGTGAAATACATGAAGCTCGTTTCATCTGGAAATTGGCGCATGGTTTAATTGATTGTCCATCCTTGCTCACTATGATTAATTTCCTCGTTCCTAGATTATCGTCCCGATCAACTAATACCTTTTCCTTGCCCTTCCCCAGAACCAATATTCTCTTAAGTTCCTCCTTATCTTCAATGTGCCGAGCAGCAGATTTATATTATAATGATATTTTTGTTTGTGATATGTAATTATATATATATGTTATTTTTTGTATTATTATTATTTTCTAAATGCATTGCTTGTATGTATTAATTATATTTAATTGTCCTGTAATTGGGAAACTGTTGGACAATAAACGATATTATTATTATTATTATTATCCTTGTGTAGATTTTTTCAAAAATTCTATTTGACTGTTCTTTGTGAGTTGTGATAGTTGTATGAAAGGTTGATACTTATACTAATTGTACAGTACGTAACTCTCTGTTTCTTTAAATTGTTGTACGGTTTCATAAAGCTTCAAATAGATACATACATACTTTAATAATTACTATAAACACCACTACTTAATTTGTTGTGTAATTTGCGACTTTATTACTTTAACTGGAAGAAATTATACCGTGTATACACTTACTATACGGTTTTGTTAACATCTAGAATTCTTTAGATATCTGTTAATTGTTCCAACCAAGATAAATGCGGTAGCAAATGTAGTTATACATAAAAAACGACAATTGAATTGGCATATTATCTGTTTTTACTTATTCACAATCGAGTGACCAACAAATTATTTCAGCTAATCGGAATTCTACGAACTGTAGAAACAAATTACCTATTATCTTACACGTTGATTTAAGCAGTCAAGCTAAATATGTGAATATATAAATGCAGGAATTGACGATAAAAGTATGGTAATAAGATAATATAAGTTGTCCCATTATCGATAAAGATAGGAAATGTAAAAGAATTCCATAATCAGCGAATTCTGTGTTTGTATAACCACTATAAAAAAGAAAACAGATCCAAGACGAAAGGACAAGAAACAGCAGTAAGTATAAGCGCGTTTTAGTTGAGAGTCATGAATCACTTATCGCATACTACTAGATGTCGACTATTTCCGGAACATATAAAGTCAATTTGCTGTCCCCTCTGAGGACAACAAACGCATCACATAAACTATTGTTCACCTTCGACTCCCGGTCTCTCTTCACAAAAGGATATTTCACTTTCGAGCAATGACATTTGTGTTTTTAATGTGTACTTAACAAACTTTAGTATAAATACATATACGTACTAGAAATTTCCATAAATGTTGTTTTCGTAAATGGAAAAAGTACCTTGAAAGGAAATTTGTTAAGCATCAATATTTACAAGTAGATAACATTTGGGCAAAAGTAAGTTTGTTGTAAACAATTAAAATTAACCTTTTATGAGTTTTAAATTTTTTACTTTGGTTGATGATTTTGTTTAATTGATGGAATAGTAGGAACTTGTATTTATATTATATATGCGAATAAAATAAATTTGTTTCATCCATATCATCAGCCCCTCTATGGAAATATTAAACATATTAAATTATGTTGAATAAATTTTTACACCGCAATCTTAAATAGGATTCATGAGAGCGAATTTATAAGAAGTATTCTTAGCAGCGATGAGTGCATATTTACCAGAAGTGGTGCGTTTACTACTCATAATTTTCATCATTTCGCAGATACAATGAAGACCCTTTGAAAATCGTCTAAATCCTGATGAATATCTCAATGTTTTAGACAACACGCCCAAAAGACTGGAGCAAGTATTATAAACGATAGCACAAAGACTACAACTTTGTCTTGTCTACAAATTCACGACTTTCAATTTGAATATGTAGAAAAGTGATCTGCTATGATAAAATCAGGTGACAGATAACAAGATATTTTTGAGAAAAGTAAAAAAATCAGATAATTAAAAAAATAGTTAATGTAATACGGAAAAGAATTAGTTTATAAAAACAGTTAAATTAGGAAACGAAGAAAGAATTTTTATTTGTTTTTTCTTATGTGCGGTGGGTGTTTAGTTGCAGTGACTTCGTAAGCTGTATTACTTGTCTATCATGCAACTCTCGCGGTATAGTTTTGTACATGTAAATTATGTTCAAATGGCTTCGTGATGGCATAATACCGTCTTTTATATGCCACGCTGTTAACGACTTTGCTCCTAACAGCGAATGGTAACATTAAAATTTTGTCTTAAGCTCTTACCTGTTTATTATCTTTGCACGAGCCATCTAAAGCATGTCTTAAATTCTTGAGTAGAATGACCAGAAACATCAATAATAGCTTTTTGCGAATATTAAAATTGTGACATCTGTTTTAAATTTATTTTTCCTCGCTAAATAGACTGGAGTACCAGAGTTTAGTATTTTCTATAACATGCAAATCCAAGAAATCAACTTTCGTCATCATGACATATTTAGCTATTTTGCTTCAATACGATTATGCAAAATTATACGCTTTCTAATGTAAATCTAAGATACGAGTTTTGTGAAACCTAAACTCTAGGCGCGTAAATTTGGTTTTAAAATTGTATTATAAAGTTGAAGTTCTTGATAGAAGTATTCAAAAAAACAATGGAATATAGCATTTTTAAGTAGAAATAGCATCATTTTTCAAATTGAAGTAATCCCCATCCATGCATAATAATGGATCGATTGAAATCGTATTTGATATCCCGCTGCCCTGCTGTTTCCGAGGTGGTGTTGGGATGCCATAGAAGGCTAAAACAACTAGCGGAACATTATAGCATACTTTGAGAAGGATACTCAGCTACTCATGAATCACAGGTAATAAAATAACTGACATTTTAGCAAGAGCTGTTAGAGGACGTCTTCATATGTCCTAACCGACGTGAGGGAGTTGTCGTGATAGCATTAAAACTTATGTCAGATCTGAAGTTACTTCCAGGCACCACTACCAGTAGAATTGATGCACTGGCGCAACATTCTCGAGATTTTATTTGAGAAAAGTGTCTATGAAATTCCATACAGGAATCTGAATTGGTCACGGGTCACTCAATGAACATATGTATCGCGGTGGCTTAGAAAATTTTCTCTTGTGTAGAAACTGTGGGAACACAGATGAAACTACTGTATACCTCCTTGTCGACTGCCCAACAGTAGACAAGAAGAGCCGTATCCATGTCGCAGCCAATCAAATAAATGAACCCAAGTTGAGAAAATTAACTCTCGACCAGTTTGTAGATTTTGCTGTTCGGCTGTCATCAAGTCGAGAGAGCTAAAATCCAGTAGAGTCTACTGGCTGAGTTGCCTTTTGGTACTCCCCCGTTCATGAAAGATATAAAGAATTATAAAAAGGCAGTTTTCTTTACATGACATGAGTTGCATACTTGAGTATTATGCGGATACAAATGTAGTGAATATGAGAACTTATACAAAAGAAAAATAAATGGGATGTATAAATTTAAAAAAAAACAGTAGTGAACAGTGAAAGCGGAGATTTGAAGCACTCCGGATTTTATGGTCATAATCTTAGAAATCAGGTTGTTGAGAGAAACGTGCTGGTTTCTGTCAGAAACTAGCAGGTTTAGTTTAGAGTTAGGTAGCTGGTTCTGGTTAGAGAAAACGATTACAGCGTTAGTATTTAAACCAATATAATAAAGTATAGATAATAATAGGGTATGATTGATATTCGATGACTAATTGTTTATTAAATAATGGATTTTCTCTTAGTTCAATAGGAGTAGGGTTTTAACTCTCCGGAAGGGCGGTGACATTTATCTCGGAAAATTGGATTGTTGGGAGCAAAGTGTTTAACAGCGTGGCATTATAAAGGCGATATAATGCTGTCATAAGGCAAGGTTTAAACACAATTATACCCATACAAAACTATGTACATAGCGAGAATTGGATCATACAAGCGATACAGCTTAAGAAGTTACTGCAACTAGCACCCACCACACATAAAAAAATTAAATTGTCACTAAAATATTTTTAATACGTGTTTAGTTTGTTTAAGGAAGTTCGAACAGATTATTACCTATTGGAAATTGATAAGTAGTGGAAATTAGTTTTACGGTAGATATTACTTATTGAAGAAGATAACTATGTGTAGGCGCTAAATATTTACCGTGACATAGTCGATGCAGAAATTGGGACTTGAATAAAGTCCTAAATAAAGAGACAACTTCACCAGGCATGACAATCATGTAAAATCCTACGTTCAGCTGCGATGTTAGCAGTTCGTTGCATTCAAAATTATTTGTATATGTATGTACATACATAATAATATGCTATCATATGAGAACTTAAGTTTACGCAACTATCAACATATACATATAAATTGTTTATCGAAACATTTTGACTCACAGGAATGATTTATGAAGAGCCGAAAAAGGTGATTTTAAAGGTTAAATGTAAGAGCATGGAAGCATTATGAATTTTCTATCAACTTCTTAAAAGAATTACTTCAAGCACTGTTGAATTATTAAAGACATGTGGTTGATACGTCGAGTTACTGCGACTTTCTGGTATCCTGTACCCACGCCTTGCTCCTAAAGACGCTGCTTACATTTGCGACGAAACGTCGAGTTAGTGTATTTTGTATCTTTCTGAATGTATTTTATTTTACGTTGTATTTAGTTTATTTCTCTACTGTGTATAGTGTATTATATATTGCACTGATATAATACGGTCGAAACCCGAAAGCCCTCATAATAAAGATTCGGGTCGTGGAAGCCTCCGATATGATATACAAGGTGTATTGTATATTAATTCTTTATAAGAATTAAAATAATTTAACGCAGATGTTGGACAAGCCTTCGAAATACATTTCCACTAACATATCGGATGCCGTTTATTAGAACCATTCCTTTTATAACTTTTTACGATAGACCTATGCGGAGGTTTTTAAGTTTTCCTTCACGTCCTTTCATTTTAGATGACTATTTTTTAGTTATTAAACAAACTATAAAATCAATCAAACTACATTATCATAATTTCTAATAATTACTTAATAATACGAGGCTGATCTATATACATATCACAACACGTTTATCTCTCTCATCAGAACTTAATTTGTGTAATTGCCTCAAAACCTATCCGGTTATTTCCTCGCGCGCTTTAATTTTCCTAAGAAACTGATAGCAATTTACCTTCATGACTCGCCCGATTTAATTTTTTTCCGATATGCATCGCGTATGACAGCTGTAGTTGGTACAAAAGGAAAAGGCTAATCTAGACGAACGGCATTGGAAAAATAAAATAGTAAATTTTTATCTTCCGTCAAGATCTTGATCTAGATAAGAATGAATATTCGAAAGATGATTCCCGCCCGAAAAAATTGAATAACAACAATGGCAAAAGTGGATATCTGTATGTATATTCACCAAAAGAAGAAGGTAAGACTGGATCCTGTCCATTTTTAAGCTCTTTGAGGGCGTCGTTGATGATCTTTTCGATCCTTGTCCGGTCAAAGTCATCGCGATTGCTATCGAATTGGCTGTGACTGGAGTGCGGACAGGGCGCCTTGATGTTAGGAGGTAGTAGTAGTGCATTAGCGGTATGTAATCACAACCGTGTACAGATACACAAGTTCTCTACTAAACCCATGATGATGCGGTCTCTTGATGGAGGAAGGCGGACTGTTCGCCGTACCCGTCCAATAGTTTTAACTAAAAGCGACAGAGAGTGCTGCCATGACTTGACGCTTTTCCCTGTCCGTAATTTATTCATATCGTTCATCTTTTATAACTCCTTCTCTCGCTTCTTCGCTGTCTTCGTTGGTGCGCTGCTGTCTCTAATTTTACCCGATGATGTCGAGTGCACACGGGGTTTCCTTCTACTGGAACGGTTTGAAAACGAAAATAAAAACGAATGACGGTAGAAGCGATGATGCATAACATGTCATCGTTTCGGTTTTTTAAACCTAACAAATTATTCATTTGGGTTTCGCTTCCTTGCAAAATTATTTATATTTCAAGCGTAATACAAAATGATGTAAGCGATTTATTCGTCGAGTGTGTTTATTGAAGAAAACCTACTTGCATGGAGTAGTAGACCACAGATGAACATTGCATTACATACAAATACTTCGCAGATTTGCAACCACTTATCTATATACTGTTGTTCAATGCTGTGAGCAACGGTCGCGAAACCCTATGCTCAGTGAAGCTTTGAAGTTACTGTTAAGTGACTGCCAATCAATATTATATCTACATTTTACGTACGTTTAGAATAATCACAATTTATCGACAATTAATCAGTGTTCTGTAATGAACTCTCTCCACAGTTTTATTTGATCTATATTTCATCTATATATCATTTGTGGTAGGTTGTTTAGCTAACAAATCACAGAGTAACCACATGGCAACCAACACCTACATAGAAATAAATGAATGAAGATAATTATCGACAGATGATTTTCAAAAGGATAAATAATGAACTATATGGAATCGGGCTAGCGTAACAGTGAATTAATCTTGACTTGATTTTGTTTCTTTCTAAACTTACTTTCTAAATGTTCTGTGTGGCCGCATAGTCCAAACTAGCTTTGTGCCACCAGATCAACGCTGCATAAGTTGTACTATAACTTTCGTGTACCACCATTGAACCATCATAGATTTTGCCAAACGCTCTACAGGCCCAAAAGGCCCTTGTGGCTTTGTTTGTTCCAGGGTGCCTGTTCCAGTGTGGTGTAGAAGATACGATACGTCCAAACTATAATCAACGCTGCATAAGTTGTACTATAACTTTCGTGTACAGCCAGTGAACCATCATAGGTTTCAGCCTCCACGTTTTGCCAAACATTCCTCTACAGGCCCAAAAGGCCCTTGTGGCTTTGTTTGTTCCCTGTTCCAGGTGTGGTTTGTACGTCAATTTGACGTCCAAAACCACCCCTAGGTATTTGACCTCAGAAGATACGAGTATCTTTGAGACGAAAATGGTCGGACACTGAAGTCTGGAAAGCTTCCTTCTTCGAGTGAACGCGACCATAGTCGTTTTCCTAGAGTTAACAGTTAACCCTTCTCTTTTACACCACCTTTCCACGAGTTCGAGTGCGACTTGCATCCTCTCGGATATAACGCCCTCGAACTTGCTGCAGATTATGATGGTGATATCATCGGCATAGCCCTGTGCATGGAAGTCCGCCGTCCGAAGATCGGAAAGCAGGCCATCCACCACCAGGCTCCACAGGAAGGGTAATAGCAGTCCGCCCTGTGTGCGGCCAACTGCCACGGTCGCCTTTATAGTGCAGAGGTTCTGTGACAGATGAACCATTCTGTTTCTTATCATGGCGTCGATCCACCTTATCACCGTTAGCTCGACTCCACGTCTTTGCAGTTCCCTACCCATCGACAGAGAGGACGCTCTGTCAAAGGCGCCCTCTATAACAAGGAAGGTGGCCAGCGCGATTTCTTTGTTGCTTAAGGCAATTTATGCTCGCCGGGCAAGCTCGTGAAATGATAAATCATTCTTAAATTTAGTTCTTGGCATATCCTTCTCAAACAAATTTGAACACCCGCTTCCCATTCAAGCGAGAGGTAGGAAGTCTGCGAACTAAAGTGATAATACCTGCCATCTTGTGGCTATACATACATGTGAAATCTTAATATATATATTGTTACTTGTAACTGACGTGTTTATAAATGATAGTTGGTCATTTTCTTTGCAAGTAAACTCTCTGTGTTCAAATCTGTTCTGATTCTGGGACTTTTTCAAAACGGCTCATGACAAGGTTAGAGGAGATGACGAGGAGCTACATAGTATCGTTCTGTTTAGTTGTTTAGAAACTTTCCGTTAAATTAAAAAATATTTTGCTACATGCAAGTCAGTCAGGCAAATATATTCCAGACCAAGGCATAGGATCAAGGTACTTTGAACCAATAACTCCTAAAGGGAGGCCAACGCAATTGGAATTGCAATGCTAGGAAAAAAGAGACTCTCATCAAACGAAATTAATATTTCACTATCTAGCAACTCAATATTACGAACCTCTAATGTTTGGCTGTATTGGTCAACTATAAAACTTGTAGACCAACCGTTTGGAAACGAGGTGTATGCGTTTCTTACTGAAACAATTGGTCTAACCTGCCTGCCAGCTGTATGAATTTTGGGAAGACAGTACAAGTTCGGAATGGTAGGATTCGACCCACATGGTCTTGGTCTAATATTAGTAATGATAAGGTCGCTATAGGTTTTGTACACATTATTGACGTCCTTAATCTTTTTAAGGAAACACGCCAATAATGTATTTAAACTACTCAGCAGATCATGAACCCGATCTTTATTATCTATTATTTTAGATAAAAATAAATTAAATATGTTCATAATTTCAAATTTATTTTAACAGTGTAGACATTTGAAAGAACAACTCGAGTTCAACAACAAAACAAGTAGTTCTTCGATATGTTTGTAGCTAATTTTCAAACATACTTATAGTGAAGCTGCGTAGCCCTCAACAAATGCGGTTATAGTGCCCACCTTGTACTGTATTGCTGTCTCGACTGCATCTCTAAGTGGATTAAGATTTTTATCTGCAACTGGTAATCAGAAACGAATCAATTTTTTTTTAGTTTTACGTGAGATGAACAATATCTACAGTTTACAATTTGACATATAATTCGAAGTACCTACAATGAAATGCAATAATTTTGACAACACTAAAAAATCGCTTTTCGTCGGAATTACGGTGGTATTTCAGAAGATAGTTGAACAGTTTCATACCGCAAAGTAAATTATGTATAACTCCTATATATTTTTAAGAAACCTGGAAATTTTCCGATTTTAATAATGACGTCCGACGAATCATTACAATCGAAAGCTAATATTACATCACTATAATATGTTTCTATACCATTCATTCTACGGACCCCATACACTATGTAGATGCCAATCAGGTTGTGACATCCATATGTATAATTTTACGAAATGATACAGCTAATTTTCTTTATCCATTGTTGTATATTTCACATTAAAGCGTTAACATGATTCTCTTCGGATTTAATGGAATTGCATTCGCATATCTACCACCTTATAGCACACCTACCATCCGCATCATGGGCTTTAACGAGGGTTAAATAAGATAGCAGTGGTAGATTGGCAGATGTTGCCAGAACCATCTGCGCACTATACTGTCATACACCTACATGTATTAGCCCATCCTAACTAACATATAGACATGATTCACTCAGAATATCGCACGCACACATACAGATAGCAAATTCAAATGTGAATACCACATAAGAGCGTAAAAGAGAATACAGGTAAATGGTAGATGCCTAGGATATATCTAGGTAAGCGTCTAGCGAAGGAGCGAAAGAGGGGAAGAAAACGAAGGATAACAATTGCTGTCTACCGTAGGACCTGTCATCCGCGTGATTAAAACAAATGATCGTCGTGGCCTCGTTCCAGCGCCGCCTCGATAAACGCATCACGATTTTACGGGACATCAATCTTGGGCACATTAGTGGAACAGAAACGGCTCGATATACGTATGTGTGTTTGCATGGATAAACGTGTGTGTGTATGTATAGTATATCCATACATATGTGTGTATATATCTATATACACTACCGTCCGTAAGTTTTAAGTTACTAATTTAAAAATTTGCCATTTTAAATGGATGCATTGTTACAAATAAGTGATGATGTAAAACTGAATAGCTAAGTGCATATATACATCCATATGAATGAGACATGCAAGTGTGCAAGTATTACATCGTGTTACTATCAGACAGACAGACAAAATAGCAAAACATTTTTAATCATCTCGGATTTAATATAAAATTGGTAAATCCGATTTGGCATTGGACCACCAATAAAGCGACTACCAATTGTGTAGTGACATGTAATGAGAAATGTTTGCATAGAAACTCAAGCGAAAGTTTTAGTGAGTTTGGTATACAGTAAGATTTAAATGTAACAAACAAATTAATCTTTTTATTAATTAACCACTTTTAAATAAATGACTACTACTACGTCTTTCTGCAACCTCTTCTGAGTGACAGTCACCCTCTATTATTTTAAAATAGAATCATGTATCATCTGCTACCTATTATAATTTAAATTGTCTATTCAGCAGTATATGATTTAGTAATATTACTTAATTTGCTTTTAACACGTTTTTTTTCAGTGAGTTTTCTAAGTTGTATTACAGGGTGCGTCGTAAATTTAGAATCTTTTTATTAATTAACCACTTTTAAATAAATGACTACTACTACGTCTTTCTGCAACCTCTTCTGAGTGACAGTCACCCTCTATTATTTTAAAATAGAATCATGTATCATCTGCTACCTATTATAATTTAAATTGTCTATTCAGCAGTATATGATTTTAGTAATATTACTAACACTTTTAATACAGGGTGCGTCGTAGAAGATAGTACAACAATTTATTTGTGGAAATTTTAGGCAACCTTAAATTTCTCATTTTAAAATTCTTTCGTATATACAGGGTTTTTCATGTTACAAGAACAAATTAGATATTTTTTTAATTTTATAACTGCACGCAATCATTGCAAATTCAATGTTAAAACGACACAAAGTACATATAAAAATAAGAACGGAAGAATTAGCCTCCAGACAGTTGAGTGTATGGTTCACGTAATTAACGCCGGTCTTTAGCTTGGATGTTTTTCAGATATTTGGAAATATGCAATTATCGTGACCAGCTCTAAACTTGAGAAGGATCCGTTCGTTGCGCAGAACCACAGATTCATTTCACTGATCTCCTCCCAGGTGTTATACAGGGTGACCACCTAGTACGCGGAAGTCCAATATCTTGGTTGATAAGAGTGATAATTAAAACCTTTTTTTATTCCACGCGTCTAGTTTTCTCAAGATCTACAAACCGGTTCAGTCAAGTTGGAGTATTACATGATTTAAAATAAAATTGAACTAAATGTAAGTTTTGTATAGGTTATGTATAGTTTTGTATACCTAATTTTAGGTTTTGTATACCACCTCTTATATAAGAACCAATACATCATAAAGGGAATACTCCAAGTTCATAGTTTTTTATACGAAACAGAAAATCTGAAATTGGAATAAACTATGTGGTCCTTGTAGTTTTGTATAGTTTTGTATACCGCAAATAAAGTTTATTATAGCTTCCTGTAAGGCCTAAACAAATATAGAAAAAGGTATACCTACTCTAACTTGACGTAAAAAAAATGCATTTTTTTTAGATAAAAAATATGATTCGTAAAGTAAATAGTTATGTATACTGTTGTATAGCACAAATAAAGTTTTGTATAATATAAATTACAAACAAATAATAAATTTAAGATTTTGAATATGAACCCAGTCAAATAATGCGGTTTGGAGTTTTGTATAGGTCAAATAGTACGACTTGGACTTTTATATACGTCAAATAATACGATTTAGAGTTTTGTATAGGTCAAATAATGCGGTTTAGAGTTTTGTATAGGTAGGTCAAATAATACGATTTAGAGTTTTGTATAGGTCAAATAATATGGTTTGGAGTTTTTTATAGGTCAAAAAGGTTGTATAGGTTTTGTACAAGTCAAAAATGACAATTTAATTTTGTTTTGTTAATACTTTTAGTGAAATACAAACTTATAAACTAATAAACAGTAGGAACAAGTAAAAAACAAATTAATATGTTTATACAGTATAAACCAAAGTATGGCATGTTATTATTGGCAAGATCAAGACATCATTTAAAAATGCAAATGTACTGGCATTTGAATAAAAATTACAAATTTTCTTTCGCTAATTTTTTTTTCAAAAAATTGTTAAAATGATAGTAATAAATACAATTTGAACTACACAAAACTCTAAACCGCATTATTTGACTTATATAAAACTCCAAACCGCATTATTTGACTGGGTTCATATTCAAAATCTTAAATTTATTATTTGTTTGTAATTTATATTATACAAAATTTTATTTGTGCTATACAACACTATACTTACATAACTTTTACTTTACGAATCATATTTTTTATCTATAAAAATGCATTTTTTTTACGTCAAGTTAGAGTATACCATTTTCTATATTTGTTTAGGCATTACAGGAAGGTATACAAAACTTTATTTGCGGCATACAAAACTACAAGAACCACATAGTTTATTCCAATTTCAGATTTTCTGTTTAGTACAAAAAACTATGAAGTTGGAGTGTCCCCTTTATGATGTATTGGTTCTTATATAAGAGGTGGTATACAAAACCTAAAATTAGGTATACAGAACTATACATAACCTATACAAAACTTACATGTAGTTCAATTTCATTTTAAGTCATGTGATACTCCAACTTGACTGACCCCTACAAACCTAAAATAATGCCGATTATACAGAGTGTTCCATTTCCTCTGCACTGACAGCAACTTTGTTTTTTTTAAATACAGACCTATATGTTTTATAATTTATTTTGAATCTACATGAAAAATAAAAGAGATTTTATGTATGGCATTCATTTGAAAAAACTGACGGTTTTTGAGATATTTGGCTTACTTTGTTTTTCTAATAAATTTTTATTAATCACAATATCGCAAATTTTGCGGTTACGCTAATTAACAGAAAAGCTATTTTTAGACCAAATGTTGGGCAAATTGAGAAAATTGCCTAACAATTTTCTCAATTGTTCTTCAAAACACCATGTCAGAAATTGACCTACAGTATAAGGAGTGCCCAGAAAATGTTGTCAAATTTGACGAAGCAAAATATGAGAAATCTCCGTTAATTAAGCATTCGAAAATCTGAGAATTCCCTGGTGAGTCAACTTGCAGATCTTGAGCACGACCGGCTCCCACCCAGGGTCATCATAACTTGACATAATGTTTGATGTAGGTATTTCGTAATTACAATAGATTACCAGGTCGCGACGTATTTTCATCTCAATTCAATCTCAATATCTCTTCTACAATAAAATACAACGACAGCCTTATTTTTTACCTATTTTATAATTTGTACGTTATTGAGTTGCTGTAAAAACACTATTTACTGTCATGTTATTGCGATTATTTTTTTTTCAGAGAACTGCCAACTGGATTACAATTGTTAATAGAATACACGTTAGTTTTTTTAAACATCTGTAGATACACTAAAATTTTTAGATTCGACTACTGGGACAAGCGATAAAATGTTAAATATTTTGAACGATGGAAAAGCCTCAGTTTTGTATACTTGCCACATATTTTCTTCATAACACAGAATGTAACTGTAAAGCCTCCTTTAGGGAAAGTTTTTTTAGGTAAATTCATATTCACATCTCGATTACTTTTTATCTCTACTATTCTCGTCAAAATAAGAAAATTAATGATTTGCTTAACAGAAATCGATCGTTTCAGAACTCAGTGTTAGGCGTCGCTTGTGGATTCACTTCGTAGCTAGACTGAAAAGGGAATATCTATTCGGGAAGCTCTTTCACTTCCATCACTTGCATCGTTCATCATTTAGGTACAAAAAAGGAACACGTAACAGCGATTCTTTTGATTGGAGGAGATCGAGTTTTCCTACTTTTTTTTCGCGAATCCAATTCTTCGCGAGCTAGTTGATTGGTGGCCGTAGAGCGGATGACGCTCCAGCAGATGGAATTTTGAATGCATGCATGCACTGAATACGATATACCTATAGATAGACTCATTCGTACGCTACACGTAGGTCGGTCTATTATCCTCGGCGGTATACTCATACAATGCTATCCAGAAGTTTTTAATTTCAACGAAATGAAAAATGAAAGTGAAACTGCAGAATTCGTGAAACACGCAACATTAATATTTCCAATTACGCAAACCTTAATACTAAATTTATCCTGCCATAAACTAGCTAACCTTTATTTTTCTGTTTTGGTGACATCGATTTTTTTGCCGTTATGAATACAACTAAGTAAGCTCTAGCTAGTTACATGAATATTTACTGAAACGGTTACTAGATATAGTCTATGACTAAATAAAAGAGGTGTAAGTTATGAGGGGAAACAGGAAAAGTTCAAAAGTACCAATGAGCAAAAAATACCCTGTTTTTGGTACTTTTAATTATTGACGTTATCCCTCTTTACTTTCTATGTTTTTGCAACGTAGTTCCTAATGCACCTGCTGCTCAACAACGCTATTCCATCAGATATAACGACTTTCCTTAGTTTTCAAAATTTTGCGGTTCACAACTGCAGTTCCTTTGGTCAAGTTTCATTGGAAAAAATAATATTTACGATTTCCATAACTAAAGTTTATGCGGGGGAATGTTTCAGAGGCGGATAACTTTAGGAATCAATAAATGGATTTCTCGTGGTCTCACCGCTTATATGTATCTACGAAATCTACGTATGTGCCCAAAATTGTTAAATTGTCTTGAGGAGTTTGGTGTGTTTGTTCGGATGCGAAACGTCTTGGAAGCCACTTCGTTGAAATTGCAATCATTTGTTCGTAAAAAGTTTTTGGAAAATTCTAACTTTTGTCAAAAATTGCATGATCCTGAAGTGTTATGATTTGACAAAATGTATTATTTTATTGCAAATCGCTTTAGAAAAATACTAAACGACTAATGAATTATTAAAGTCAACACATTTAATATACCAATAAGAAAATACTGTTACTATTGAACGTTGCTTGGCTTCATATTTCAATGGAGTTGTTCGTCTAGTATGGAGTAATGGCTATATTTGTTTATATAGACTCTAAAGATTGCAATTTAAGTGCATAAACGTACCAGATTCTATAACCAGATAGTTGTAGTTCTTTTAAACATTGTTCTGAGATTTAGAAATCTAAACTTGATATTTCCAAAACATAAAGCAAGAAAATAAATTTTGAAAATTGTTGCAAATTTTTGAAAATGTTCTGAATATTGGTCCAAAGTTTTAGCTCTTTACAACGAAATAATTTTTGAAAATTGAATTGATTTACGAGTTGTTTCGGATTGCTAGAGGTTTGTTTTAAATTGTTTCAAAGTTTTAGCAATTTGGAATGGATAGCTTAACAATAAATACCAAATACAAAATTTTGTTGCTCTCCTTTTTTTTGTTATACTTTTGAGATTTGTTCTAGGTTTGTTCTATAGCCTCTCATCGTTTTGGAAAACCATATTAAAAATTAGTGGAAAGCAAAACAAAAAAGAAACCATTTTAAAATTCAGCTCCTTTACGAAATTCGAAATTTCAAAAGTTGTTCCTAGATGTTCTAGTTGCTATAAAGATTATTTCAAGATTTTGAAATCAAATAGTTCAAAACTTATGGCAAAAATAAAGAAAATTTTGCCCCTTTCTCGTTTTTAGGAAGTTAAAATTTTTAAAGTTGTTTCAGGTTATTCTAGTTGTTCTAAACGTTGATGCAAAGTTCTAATTTTCCACCACGAAATAATTAGGAAAAACAAAATTTTTCTTAACGCTTTTTTTGAAAATGAAACTTTCAAAAATTGTTCCACGTTATTTTCGGTTGGCTCTGTGTTGTTCCAAAGCTAGCATTTAATGTATTACTGAGGACATAATAATTAAAAACATGATATCTCCTCCTCAATTCTTTCGTAAACTAAGAATGGTATAGTAGGTTGTTTGTTCCATGTATGTCTAGGATAATGATAAATTGGTTTCATGACAGTAATGCTGCGCACTTACCATATAATATACCGAGAGACAGATTGAAAACCAAAAGAAGTGTGTTGGTTGTTATGCTATGTTATTAATTTTGGACCCAAAAATGCACAATTACAGATAAAAGTCTGGGCATTTTGCAAAGCATACTAAAGAATAATGAAGCTGTAATAAAGTATTAAAGATAGGTTGTCCGGAAACCTTTTCATGAGGAACATTAGGTGAAATAAAAATGCGGAAAAACGTCTAAAGATATCATTTCGTCACTATAGAGTATATTTTAACAAAAGATCTTCATCTACATGCGTCTAAAATTCAAGTGACGATAATTGCTTGGAAAAAGTTGACTGGTGCACAAAATCATGGGAAAATTTGGAAACAGGAACTACCAGAGAGAGACAAAAAGCACATTTATCAGATATTGCATTTCACACATAATTTTTAAAATCGGCACTTCTTTCTGGTAGTAATAGATTGTTAAGTTCTAAGAGCTAGTTCATATTATTCAACTTTTATAAGTCGACTTATATAGGTCTTGATAAAACATAAACCTAATATCTAATTTCTCATGCAGTATGTGATTAGTCTTTACTAAAAAATAGCGACAATAAGTCTTCTACTTTAATGGCAAAGATCGATAACGATGATACTGTGAAGACAAGTAATTTAAAACGAACTGAACGAACGTATGCCAACCAGAGGTTTCGAAAGAAACGAATATATGTGATATATGGATGGCATTGTATCGATGATGGGCATCGTAGGGTGTAATTCTGTCGTGTAGGTGCGCTATGATGGCGTGACGTCATCGCACGACACGGTCATTAAGGCCGAAAAGTCAGACGAAGTCATCATCGCCGGGTAAAGTCTGGCACGCGAACTGGACACACGCTATACCATCGTTCCGTCCTGTCCCGGTGTTTAGATAGGAGCATCTGCCGTGTTGTAAATTTGCTGTTACCCATCATCGTGCACAAAAGGTACCTATACTAATGCGTTATCACATGCATGCATCGATCTGTTGTTTTTTTATATATTACATAGAAGTTTTTTACTTACTTGATGCTATCGATTGTTACGCTATACTAACAGCAAAGCACGAAAATTTAAAACTAGAATTTTGTTGTATCTCATATAGCTCTATACAATATTTATTTATGTGTAGTACTACTGTATTGAATAAAATAAGTATATTACAAAGGACAGACATATGTAAAACTTAAACCAGAAAACGAAAGTAATTTCGTGCAGTACTCGCAGTTAAAGGAAACTGATCCAATAAATAGAAACAATAATTATGGAGCACTCACGCCAAAGTTGATAAATCCTGTTACGCCATTTTACAGCTGTGCACGGGTTCTAAATCTTTATGGTAATTGTGTAAAGCAAATAATTTAAATAAAAGTGTGTTATCTGTCGTGTTGTTGCTAAAATTAATAGAAATAAAAGGACCAACTCTAGTCGTTGAGATTTGTTTTTTTTTTGTTTACAAATATTCTTACCATAGGCAACCTTTTTTACTACAGGATATGTTTGTACACGTTCATAAAAAGAGTGTATTTAATGTTTTTTACTGTCATTGAATGACGCCGATTATTGGATGTTAAGTTTTTGATGTGTATATTTTTCGTCTTGTACTGCCTATCTGGTCCAGATGTCGGCGATCATTCTGGCTATCACGGCTATGTTTTATACTGCATGGAATAGTCCTGTTGTTGTTAACTGCAAACCTCGTCCCAAGATTTTTGAATTTCTATGAATTTTTGCTTGCAATATACTCTGTAGTAAACCGTATCTTCTTTCGTTCTTCATTATATGACCGAGATATTTAAGTTTGCAAGCTTTTATCGTATTTATTAATTCGGTGTCTTTCTCCATTCTTAGGCTCCTTCATTAGATACATGTTCTATCCATGACATTTTTTAAATTTTAAAACCAGATTTCAAAAGTTGCTAATATGTCGGTAGTTGCTTCAATCATTGACCAAGATTCTACTCCTTATAGCAAGACAGAAAAGACATAGCAACGGAGGAGTCGCATTTTTGTAGTTAGTGTAAGAGATCGGTTTTTAAAAAAACTGACGTCATTTTTAAAAACACGCCATTGATCATTGAGATCATCATTGGATTTGTTATTGATTTAGCATAAGAGGTTCTTATGGATTTTTGCTTTTGCTTATGATCATATATTTCGTTTTTTTCGTCATTTATGTCGAGACCGTACTCACCACTGGTTTCTTTCACTCAAGTCATCAGTTGTTGAAATTCTTTCAGACTAACTGCCGTAATAACTGTATTGTCAGCGTATCCAATGTTGTTAAATCTTTTCCCATTTACAGATATTGCTTCATTCACATCTTGGAGAGCCTTTCAAATATGTCTTCTGAGTAGATGTTGAATAATACAGGAGATAATACGCATGCTTACCCTACTCCTCATGAGATATTTATAGCATCTGACTGCTTTCCATCAATGGTTATTACATTATGATTGATCCCAATACAGCTTGGCATTTCCATTAGTTTTTGGTGTTGATTCCGTCAAAAGCTTTGCTGTAGTCGATAAAACAAGCATATACATAACAATGTACGTCTCTACACCTCTGACATTACACCTGCATACTGAATAGTGCTTCTCTCTGCTCTCTCCCTCACTGCATCATGAAACCAGAACTGAGTCTCAGATATATAATCCTCGCATTTTATATTCTATGAATACTTTTCAAGAATATTTTTATTAAGTGACTCATGAGACTAATTCCTTGTTCTTCACATCTCTTTGCACCTGGCATCTTAGGTATTAAGACAAATTCTGACTAACCACACTCTCGGTATTTCATCTGTTTCGTACTGCATTTTTGTGCAACATATTTGTCATCTATATGGTTGCAGATTCATCAAGAAGCTTGAGAACTTCAGATCTAAGGTTATTTGGCCCTTCCAACTTTCGTCTGTTGTATTGCAGATTGTAGTTCTCCAGCAGTTCAGTCTTGCGTGTTGGCACAACTTTACCTACACATCTTTTATTTTGCCTTGTTTGTCTATGATTATATTTCCTTGATTGTCGGTCAAATTACATATTTTCTGGGTTTAAACAAACCAACTTCTTGCCTATTCTCCTGCATCGTCTTCTCTCTACCTTCCTTAATCTTTTATACAGGGTGTACCAACAGCAGACCGACAAACGTTTACTTGATGTTCCTTGGGCCATTTCATGAATCGAGATCAGCAATCCGTGTCTGATCTCTTTTTGTTTGTATTAAAAAATCCAACATTAGCAGCCGAAAGCATAATGTACTGATCATAGGCTGCTGTTGAGGGAAAAGAGATGTGACAATTAAAATTTGACAGTGTCACTTATTAAATACAATGGTTAATTACACACAGCAAGCAGACATGCACCTTATTTATGGTGAAGTCCTTTGCGTCAATACAAAGTAGTAAGGGATATCTCGAAAACGAGAATAAATCGTACACGGGTTGCTGATCTCGATCTTCATAAAATGACCCAAGGAACATCATCTAAACGTTTGTCGGTCTGCTTTTGGGACACCTGTATATTTGTCTATGGAGTTCCCAATACTTAGGTGTGTCTTTCACAACTCTTCTTTGTTCTATTATTTGTAGAACTTCAACCACGCTTTTCATCTAACGGTTTGGTCTGGTTTTAAGAATTTTTCACCTTTTTCTGGAGTGTTTAAGAAAGAAGAAGATTGTGACAACGTTTTATCACTCGCTTCACTATAGATTCAGTTCTCTCTCGTCTAGAATATCGATAAAGTAATACGTGAATGTAAGAAATATTTTGCTATTGTTATTTAAAGAAATGTTTAGATCTTCAGAAGTAATATTTGACATTTGATAATTAATTATCGACAAATATAGGTAGTCAAATTATATACTTATCAAATTGCTATCGGAACATAAAAAATACTTCTTTTTCTATTGTCTTTGACAATTTCGCGTTACACGAGAATAAAACTATGAGAGGAGAAAGAAGAAGGTTTTGATATTTATCATTTTTCGCGAGCAACGACTGCCGTCGCTAGTCGACAACCGCTCTTCTAAAAGTATCTTCTCCCAGACCAAATTCACTTACTTCATACACAGATATGCTTTTAGCCGGCCCCGACTCTATTTACAAGGGGGAAAGACACCCTTATGACGAACGCTCACCACCTACGAATGTGTACATACATGTATATATGTAGGTACTAGGTACTATGTATCGCAGTACATACATACTACGTATAGTTATGTGATATTGAACTGTATTTGGTAGAGCGATGACGCTTTTGAGTCGTGAAATAGCATTTAGGAAGTATTTTGAATAGGTATCTCTATTATTGAAATTCTATTTTTGACATTATCAGTACATCCACTGACCATCACAAGCTACTAATATTTAATACGAATAGAATCGAAAAGTGCATTTAAAGTAACGCATATTAATTGCACTTACTAAGTATATTTCAGTGTAATAGTTTATCGAAGTAATCATAGATATTGAGTTATCTGGTATTTCAATAAAATGATTAACTTTTAATGAGAATATCTGCTTTTGCATTTGGATATGTACCTTGTAAAACCGCTTGATATGTAGATTTATGGCATTACTTATATATAAGTACTTTTCTGTAATTTTTTGCTTAAGTGACGCTTTTCCAGTTTTAATTTGGTATTCCTATATTTGAAATGTAAATTATTAAAGCAACAGTAATTAAAATAGTCATCATTATCGAACTCAACATATAATATTTGCTGCAAAATGAAAACGGTGAAATAATATCTGAACATCTTCGCAACTGGAAACCTATGTATAAGTAGTTTCTTGGAAGTTATCTGGACGAAGAAAGATATGTCATGTTATTTAATATCGTGGCAAGATTATTGAACATATAATGTGAGAAAGAGTAAAGCGACTGATTGTTCGATGTATTGTTAAATTTAATATTACGTGTACATGATACGTTGAGTAGCTCAACAAGCAGCTTATATTATCTACCAACAAAATGGGAACTCTTGGATTGATTTTGATGCGCATCAGGATATTGTGGGAGATACTTCAAACAAGTGAGATATCCAGAATAATATCACTGCAGCCATTTAAAAAGTACTTATGACATTTGGAAAATGTCTTCCACATATATCGACCAAACGCTGGAAAAGTATTCGCCTTGAAAACATTCAAAACGGTTCATAAAAAGATTAGCTAAAAATGGTGATAAAAAACATTTTTCATAAAACTTCCCGTTTAATAATAATATAATAAAAAAAATAATAATTTAATAATAATTGAAAAATATTTTGCTTCCTAAGAACAGGCACGGAGATTGTGAATCAATTTGTTTATTTTGTTGTTGTGGTTTGGTTGTTTATTAAAATTCCAAATATCATCTGTTTTAAAATTAGTGCTTCATTTTTCTTTACTTCCAGTAGTTCTGGTGTTGCAAAACAATAATTTGCTTTGTTGCTTTAACTTTTTTGAGTATATTTTCTTAAACTTGTTATGCAAGTAGTTATGAGTATATTGCCACCATATCTGGTCTGCAAATCTACAAAAATTTTATCCAAAATGAGGGCCACCAGGAACTGATTCATAAGTTTGATTGTCTTGTCTTTCTTTAAAACAACTTCAGGAGAAAATTGCTCCGTTGTTCTACAAACCTGCGTTTATTCTAATTCCACTAAATGTTGAGTATCTTCTCCAGCCTGTTACATTTAAAAAGTTTGGAGTTGAGAAATAAAAAATTATGGATGCATCCCAACAAAGCAGATTTTCCTCTCTTTTAAGACAAACAATTGAAAAAGAAACTGGAAATATTGAAGTATAGGTCTAAGAGGCTGGAGAATAGCTTCACTGTGAAGAAAATAAAAATTATTGTCCAGACAAAACTGCTTGGAACCAATAATAAATCGTGAAGATAGATCAAAGTAAGCACAATATCTAGATACGCTAGTCAATCTTTTGAAAACCTTTGGGATGGCTACATATATTGCCGAGACAATAGATAACCAGCCTACCACGACTTGTGGTTATTCTTCTTTCTTGTGGATCTAAGTCTTCGTTTTTGTTTTGTTTCAAGTTTTGACATATGTCCTTTCTTTTGTATTCGTTCTTTCGTAGACGATGTCTACTTGCTGAACTTCATACAAACTCTATTCTTTATCATTGATATTTCATCCTCTTAGCAACGTGTTTGTAAAAGACTTCGTTTGTTATTGGTGATCATGAGATGTCGCGTGTAGATATTAAGTGTTGTGGTTGTGTTGCATTAGTATTTCGAGAAAACGCAAGCTACCATAGTTGTCAATCTCCATCGTTATAATAAGTTAATGGGCGTGTGCTGCTTGGTTAAATGTAGAAAATTATTCAAAGTTTCTCGTCCAACTGGCCATATAACGCAGGTGTCATCCACATATAAAGTACGACCAAGTTAATCTGGCTCGCGAAAAATATGCGAACTAACTTGCCAACCTCTTACCTCGCACCCCCGCTAACCATCACTTTGAATGTTTGACAGCTGGGTACAGTCTTGCTCTAGGTTGTTTTCTTTAGATTGTGAGAATTATCTCACATAAGATTATATCATATTTAAATTTTGGCGCGCTGAGTTTTTGTTTGGGAATGTACACGACAAATCGATGGTGCTGCTTGAGGGGTAAGGTTCACCTGGTCGCACCCTATAGGTATATCAACATTTTGACTTTCGGTTGTTGGATTCAATAGCGTTTAGCTCGAAAGTTTCCTTGAAGATGATCGGTGATAATGATGCTTGCATCCTCAATATATATCAGAGATACGTTGTGCTACTGAAGTATTTCCACAAGGATCTGATAGCTGTTATTTTGTCTGGTGTATGTACATATTACTGTAGTAGTCTACCAAAATATGGTACGATTACGTACATACGTAGGTGATGCACAGGCATTGGCAAGCCGTCCGTTTTGCGGTTTGTTGCTTGTATACGAATGATCTGCCTCAATGACAAGACACTTCGTGAACATTACGCAGACGATTAATCAACATTATTTGAAAAAACACAGCTACACTATTAGATGAAATTGCTCCATCTATGCGAATACGACACATGGATAGATGGTTTCTTGAAAATAATCGACAACTACCTGAATAAAACCAACTTGATAAACTTTGCATTGAGTTATGTTGAAGATCTTAAAATTAGTTTCATTTGTGAAAATCGACAAATCATGTCAGTAAACAACGTAAAGTTCTTTGGACTCGCTCTAGATAATTGGAAGAGATCTTTGCGTTAAAAAAATCTTCAAAAATCCTATATCAATGGTCTAAATCAAGCTTTGAGTGCATCATCGAATGATCTCTCCAAATGAGACTGACGGCTGCTGTCCGCATTATTTCATAGTACAGAGATTAATTGTTTGATAATGTTCAGAATACAGAAATCATTTCTGGCGAATTATGCTGAAAAAAGAGAAACTTGACCTATGCTTACCATCTATATATGAATGTCGCATGTTTTGATAGTGAACTAATTGCACACGATACGTTTATCCAACGTATTGTCAGATTTTCTCTACTGTAGTAAAGCTTCATTACGCATACTGCAAACAACATACATCAAATTTATAAAAGTGTTAGTAACTAAACTTTCAGAATTTACAACATCCATTAACGTCAAGTTGTGAAGAATACAGGCTTTGATAAACCATCCGTAAAACGATTTTTGTCTAGACAAATGTTTATATAGTTTTACTCATTTTTCTTGAAATTACCATACACCTTTGTATTTTACGAAATAAATGCGGATTAGTTAACATACGTAGGTGATGCGCAGGCATTGAAAGCCGTCCGTTTTGCGGTTTGTTGCTTGTCCAAATAGTTAACTATACAATGACTACTCACGGATTTATTAAGTACTCGATTAATCAACATATTTGAAATTTCACTACACATTAGCCTCCGACCTATGCTCCATCTATACGAATACGACATCCTGCAATACCTACTTTCCTTTACTCATAAAACAGAAGATACGTAATAACGGTTTAAAGAAAAGAGCTAATAATAATAAAAAAGAGTTCATTGACCTTGCTTTGTCCACCCTGTATATGTTGATTGTATGGATCGTGTTTTATTTATTAGTTTCATTTGCGAAAATTTCTTCTAATAAAAGACATTTCTCTTCGCGAGAAAAACAGAGAAAGCTACATTTGTCATATTCATCGCTCTAAATGGACTCTTCAAATGGAAGAGATCTTTGCGTTAGAAACGATCTGTCAAAAATCCTACACTCAACAACATATGGACGCCAATAAAACAAAATCAAGGCGGCCGAAAGTGCGGCAATAAAACATCATCGAATGATGACGATTGTCCAAATGACAGACTGACTGGCTGCTGTTACCGACATTAAAACTTCGAAAGGTGGAAGCAGCAGCAAGAAGCACATAACATAGTTTAGAAAGAGGAGGTAATATACCGACAGCAATAGATTGCTAAACATGTGGCGGATTCTTACGCCTCGTTGAACTTTTTATTTCTGGCGGATTATTGCTTTACTCTCCCTCTGTTTTTTTTTATATGGTGTTCGGAGCACTAACGCTGCTTTCAGCGTACAATATCCCGTCTTTCCGCGCGGCGTTTCTATGCCGTCGTCGCCATAGCTGTCGCTTTTAGTGTTTCTCTTTCATCGCCTGCGATATATTATACACGTTTATCCAACGTATTGTCAGATTTTCTCTAATCGAAATTTATTGTGTAGCCTACGGTTTATTAATTCGATGTGTTCGCTTGGAAAAACGTCAATTCTGTCGAATTTTCTGCACGTTTCTGTAGAATTTATTGTATCGTATCATAGTATTTGGGCAGTACTTTGTGCATTAGTAACTGATTTGTTTTGGAATATTGTTTATTTTTATTCTTAACGTCAAGTTGTCAAAGTGATACCAGGGATTGATTGATATTGATAAATCATACTCTACATACCGTGTTTGTTGTCTTGTTTTTGTGGGAGAGAATATATTATTCAAGTTTGTAATAATTTTTTTTCATCATCAGTTAGATGATGAAATATATGTTACTTATGATACATATTTCTTCTAATTAGGGCGGAGAGAACATTAATCGGGAACACCAGTCTACAATACTAAATTCTGAAAAACGATAGAATTTACATAACTAAGTTTACACATGACATACACACTTTATTGCATTCAATGTTCGAAAAGTTAAAGACAATACAATTTTTCGTAATGTTAATGATTTTCGTTCACATTTGTTGACATTTCAATTTCATTTGATCAAAATGGTCAAATGGTTTCTTGACACCATCTTTTTTCAATTTTTTGAGCAAATTTCCACTGCTTGACTCTACTTTTTCATCGTTCAAGCAACTTTTTAAGTTCACTTTTGCAAATTGCATTTTTCAGGTCCACTTGTTTTAAGTTTACGGTTCATTCTTTTCCGAGTCCTCTCTTTAGTGTCCTCTTTTAAGGTTCGCTTTTTGAACTTACTTTTTTCAGCATTTTTGAAATCACTTATTTGAGTTACTTTTTTGACATTTTTTGTGAGCTGTATTTTAATTCTTTTAAGATGAATTTATTGAGTGTATTGCTTTTAGTTCTACTTTCTTTGATTTTGGGTCTAGTTGTTTGGAATCCATTTTTTCGGCTACTTATTGTCAGTGAACGTTTCGAATCAAGTTTTCAAGTTGTCCTTTACATTTTTTTCATTTTATTTTTCGATTCGCTTTTTGATTCTATGTTTTTGAGTTACTCTGTGTGAGTCTACCATCTCTGGTTCACTATTCTTGAGTCAATTTTTTATAGTTATTTTGCCTACAGTTTTTAACGACCATTTTCTTAAGTGTAATGTTTTTAAATCCCCTTTTATTTCTTTTTTTTATTTTTATGTGCGGTGGGTGCTTAGTTGCAGAAAAAAGTCACCGTCTCTTCAGAGAATTGAAACCCGGCTCCTATTGTCCTGCCACAACTATAGTCAGCCGCCTAACCACTGCGGCTATCGACCCGTTGATAATGAAATCACTTTTATTAGATCTGAATCGTTTTTTTTTGGTGTACACTTTTCAATTCATAACTTGTCTTTATTGCCCCGTAATTAAGGCATGTATGCTAAATAAAATATGCATAATAAAGAGATACAATATAGTTAGAGCAATAAAACAAACGATACAAAGTGTAAAAGCAAAATGTGAAGGGGTACTTGGGTTCAGTTCTCATAAGTCTCTTTTTATGCGTGTGTGATCTGGGTTCTCTTTTGAATCGATTTTTTGAATACATTTTCTTGCTTACATTTTTTTTAAGTCAAATTCTCTTGGCTTTCTCCTTTGAGTGCACGTTTTCTGTCTACTGTTTTCGATTGCGCTGTTTAACACGTGTTTTTTCATCTCTTAAGTCTACTTTACAATTAATTTTTCTCAGTTGTTTTGAATCCTCTTTTTGGGCTAACCTTTAGTGTTTTGAGTCCAGTTTTTTCGAACACAAACACAAAGATTTTAAAAGATATTCAGCATGAAGCAAAAACAGTTCTTCTTAAACATAACAGGAGTGATTAACACAATATTGCTCACTACATCTGTTGCTATAAATAAATGTAACCGTGATACATATCTTCAATTCGCTTATACTAGGCATTGTTACTAATAGGTCTCTTGGTTTTGTCTGGTCGGCAGCCATACATACGCTCAGAGCACTTAATTAAGGAACTGATGAAGCTCAGTGATTAGCTAGGGGTGTTAAAACTAAGACTTTCATGGGAACTGAACCAATCTGTGGCTTAACCCAAATTATAGTCAAACTGGTGATATATACCGCTAAAACCTTCGTGATTATTAGTTGAGGATTATTGAACAGGTGATTTTCAAGATTGTACTAGAGGAAGGGCTCAAGGACAACTAAGGACCTATTTTAGGTAGAAAAAGTTTGAGATACAATAAGAGATAATAACTAGATCAGAGAAAGCAAAACTATCCTATACCTACAAAGCATTTTAGAAGTATTATTCCGTTAGGTATAAAAAAGAGCCCGCGACATCAAGGTAATTAAGAGGGAGATGGAAAGCTGTCAATTAGAAACAAAAATAAAATTATTTGTTCTATGTCAAATGCTTAGGGTCAGGAAGATATTATCTTTGAAACAATGTAAGTCCATTCTGGCAGTTGCCAAAAGCATCAAAAAGTATCAAATAACCTTTTAAATCAATTAAGATGTTCTGCTTGTGCAATTTTTTTCCAGTGCTTTATTTTATGATTTAATTTATCGTTATGTGAACGGAAAAATTGGTTGGTATAGACAATGCATATACATATGTCACTATATTTTCTCCCCATTCGCAAAAATATTCTAGTCGCCAAAATACGGTATGCGGCGTTTAATCATGTGGAAAACTGTAATTACCGTATTTATCCCCGATAAGCTTCGAACACATCTGGCATCATGAATATTAAAGCGGGACGCAAGTGTTTATGCTGTATAGGTATAAGGTTCGGAAGACTGAGCTTTCGTCCAACTTTTACTACGTACTCCTCCATTATGTCATAGTAACAAGTTTCGCGATGACCATTTCGTTGTACGCGATCTTAAATATTTAATAACGATGATGCCTGAATCCATAAAGCTATAGGAGGGCAAATTCGGTACTTAATCTCTCCCCGTGAGCACTTGCATTAGTTTTAACGTTAAGAGCTCTGCTGAACTTTTACGCGCTACCGTATATAGACGTAATGCGAAGTATTTAGGACCTTAGGAAGCTTTGTGCGGTTGTTTGTTTTAATAGAATATGTATTTTCTGTTTTTAGAGGGTAAAATTGTGAACAATAGAGGTTGGAATTAAAAGAAATTGTATGAAGTATAAACATACGTAAGCTGATAATATTACAGCAAGATTTTCTATAAGAAATTAGAGAGGAAAATGACAAGTATCAAACAAACGTGCTTAGGAAACAGTATATGCAAAGTACAAATGTGTTTTCGGATTATTTTATTTATTTTTTAAATAAAAGAAAAACTTCCAATGTGTATACATCATGATGTGTATAGTTTACACGAAACACTATTTTTTAATATAAGATATATCCAGTACAGGTGTGACAATTGCTACAGAATTCGAAGTATGACGCATCATTGAACTGAGTATAGAGAGAAACGGCAAAAATTGTAAAAATACTAACAAAATCGACTCTGGAAGGTAATACAGCCCTCATATAGAGCCTCACCATACAGACTTTATTTAGTTGGATTTACAAATAAAGAAAACTGGTCCAGTGAAAATATTTCGATTTATACATTAGGAGATCGTCAACAACCCCAGAATTTTGGACAATTTTGAGCACACAGGAATTGTGAAGGTCAATTAGCCGAATTCTCAAAAGCAATAAAATGCGGCCGTATAAGACTAGTTTGCTTCAGGATCTATCCGAAGATGATCCGGATAGACGTACGCAATTCTATCAAGATATAGTGAATTGTGTTGGCATACATCCTGACTGTGTAAGCTGTGTTCTATTTTCCGATGAAGCCAGCTAGACATGGCTTAATAGCTTGTCAACAGACTTAACGGCAGGTATACGCCCGAACATAATCCTCATTGATCGAAAATTAAGTGTGTGGGCAGGTATAATTGCAAGTAGTATTGATCCAGACAATCCACGCAACAGTGAGGTATTAAAATGCGATGTCTGGTTTCAACGAAATTGACCACCAACGCATTTTGGTGTTCATGTCAAAAGCTACTTCGAAAAAGACGTATTCAATGGCTGCGTAGATTGGCAACTCCTTTAGATTTTTATTTTTTAAGTCATTTAAAATGTGTTGTATATTATACTAAACCGAAGACGCTAGAAAATCTTGAAAACAGAATTGTAATAAATTCGGTGCATGATATTTCACATTTTTTAAAAAATCATTAAATATCTCAGAAACTAACCATTTTAGATATTGTAAAGGAACGGGCTTAAATTGTGCTAATATGTGTTTAAAATCTCTTGGGCGCCACGGTATATGAACAAATCCTCCTGTGAAACCCACAATGACGGACGTTACTAATACCGAAATATAGAAATAACTTCCCCTGACTAGCAAAATGTCGGTCGCAATCGCTCTAACGTAATAAAGAAAACAAATACTTACTTTACAAACTTTATTTTTGATCTTTCCTTGATACGTTCTCAGGTGCGTGCAGTAAATGGAGGATTTAGAATATTTTAACAATAATTAATAACACAAAATATACAAACTTATTTGCCACTGAACAAATGAAAATGCAACAAATGAACGAATAACAAATATATTAAATAAAATGAATGAATATGGATGTTTACATTATTATAACATGTGAAACGAAATATTAATAATAACTGCACCTTTCTTAGTTTAATCTAACAACTACGCGATTAAATTGCTAACAAACAACGGAGCTAAATAGACATGAATTTAAACAAACAACAAACGCGAAATCTATATAAATTTATAGCTAATAATTCTATTTGCTACGAGCTCGTATTTGTAAAATATAATAGTTTATTGGCCAAATACCTTTACGAGTTCTTCGCTCTTCGCGTAGGCTCGCTGACGCTGATCAATTCCGCCAGAAATGTCCGCTTCTCTCTTCGCTTCGTCTAGTGGCTTCGGAAATATCCTTTCTTGTTTGTTCTTTCCAGTATCCTATTTATTGGCCAATGTCGCTGGCTATCCCAGTAATCGCGGTCTTATTTAATAATGATTATTTAAACAAATATAATAAATTAGAACACTAACTGGCCCTAAATTGAAAAAGATATTTTTAATAAAATGCGGAGCAAACTCAACACTGACGGTCCACCGAAAAGTTGTCTATTCGGAAGAAGCGACTCGATTCCTACGCGTGTACAGTTTTCACCATAAATCACATGTTTTCCTGTTGTCGGTTAAAACTATTACAATTTTAAACTATTAAGAATATATGAAAGTTTAACATAGGGAAATTATATACAGTCACGGAATTTATACAAATGGGTGCATTGCATTGATTACAATAAAATAACATTTCTAATATATATTTAATGAATACCTATTTTCCTTATTATATTAATGCGATTATAAAATAAAATAATTTGAAATATCGCGTTCCGTTACAATATAGGGAATGGTTAATGAAGATGAAAGTATATCAAGTATTCTTCTCTTTCTTAATATAAAATACAGCGTGTTCCATTAAAAAAAATTAGAAAATAATGTATTTGTGTTTTGAATCGCCCTGTACACAGTTTTCGTAATATTGGAAAAACACCACTTCGTTAGTGTGTAACAGTATAAAAAAGTTATTCCAGTAAAAAAATAATTTCAAGCTGTTTCGTATGGAATACACAGGACGTTAAATACGTAACGATTTTCACACAAAATTGACCATAACTTCTGAAATACTCGGTATAATTCAATGAAACCTTATATTGAAAGAACGAGGAAGATGGGCTTAATCCAAAATTGAAATAATATATAGTGTGTTCCATTTAAGAAAATGAATGTTTGGTTCACCCTAGCGATATGAAACACCCTGTATATATGAAATTAATTTTAAAATGTGTAGCTTAAGACTGTCTATGATTCTTGTATATAAAGTTTTTTGATATCTTCAATAATAAGGGATATATTGAGCTTTGACGCACTAATGCCTCACCCTGTATGTATAGAAATCATGTGTTCCCTTTTACTGTGCACCTATCAGAAAATTAGAAAATTAGTTATCTTAGCATTGTATAAAACCAAAAGTACGGGGGTATTAACGTAATCTTTTAGGTACAGGGTGGGCCACTAAGAGAGATAAGCGGCTGTATCTCGGAAAGTATTTGTCCTAGATTCTGCGGGGAAAAAAATTGATAGTAAAAGTGGCCAAGAGAAATTTATGGAAATTATTTTCAAATTGCTAGTTTGTGCTCGCAAATTATGTCCAGCAATGTATTAAATATACCATTTGAAATTCAATCGGACTTCATGATCGCGCTTACAAATGTAACTTAATCTGATTTTTCGAACAATAGAACTGTTAATTATTACAAATCACATGGCTGGCGTTAGATAAGAGGAACGAATTTTCAAGTTAGTCGCAGCATAATTGTGTAGTTCAGAATATTACGAGATGTTTTAAGAGATTAGTCCTTATTTTTCTTAATGATACTTTCATAAACCAACATTATTTGGATTGGAAACTGTAAATTTTAATTCAGGTTAAATGATGAATTATCAGTAGGACGATGTACCACCCCACAATAAAATAATATTGAAAAATTATCTAAAAAGGATATTTATACAGAGATGAATAAGTACAAATAATCCCATCGCATGGTCAGCATATTTTTCTGATTTTAATATTAGAATATAGAAACGTGGAAAAATAAGAAAACAAAATTGAAATTACTTGTGCGAGTACAGACGTTAGGAGTGGTAACTACATAGTGTGATTTAAGTGTTATCAAAATTGTGTAGAAAATGGTGGTGAAATATTTTAATCTAATATTTTTTATAAAACTACCGTCTAAAGACACAACGATTTTCGATGGGGTTCAGATCGGGCGAGCGAGCAGGCCATTGCAGTAAATTTACTTCCTGATGAAACCACTCCTTTGTTTGTTTGGAATTATGGATAGCTGCATCGTCTTGCTGAAATATTCAGTCTTGCGTCGGCAATTGTTGATCAAGTCAATCAGAGGCATTTTTTAAAGTTCTATGTATATAAGAATTAGAATTTAGGTTCAGAGGGCACATCGTCTCTGTGTTATATTTAATGAAGGGATAGTTACGTACACTCAAAGTACATACAATAAGTAGTATTATTAACTTAACACTTTAACGCATCATTGGATACAAAATCAACGAACAATTACTAGAATAAATGCAACAATTATTCGTGTGCCAATGAAATAATAAAATTTATACACGATTAACCAGTCCCTTTCATCAATTTTATCCATTCTTTTTTAAATCCCCGTGCGCGACTTTGTTTGTTTACCATTCCGTTCCTCCACAATGATGATGGTCCTCTGTTCTGAAATTACAGTATCGCCGGAGGGACTCAAATTCACCTCGCTATAATGATAATAAATACGTTTACAAATCAGTGGGTATCGACAGTAGATTCGATTACGTATGTATAATGACGCACGTAGCACATACATTGGATCACACAATGAATGGAAACTCTCTCGCTCTTGACTTGGCAATTACTTAATGAAGGGGGATTATATTAGGTTACCGAATAGAAGGGTTGTGCCGTGTCATTTCTGCATGCTGTACTCTTTATTCAGCGTCGCTTCTTTTTGTAATATATAGAGTACTTACTTTGCTGGTACAACATACGTTTGATAATTATAAGGCAGATTCGTTAAATAAATTAGTACAGAAAGAAAACATTAGAGTGGGTGTACTTTTTAATTATGTATAGTTTACTAGATACATATCTAGGCACTGTTATTTTTCACTTTAAATTTTGATACAGTTATGTAGCTATTCATAAATATTACACGAACAAATAAAAGAAATCTAAATACATAAATGTAAACAAACTTCTTCTGATGCTTTTGTAGCCACTGCTAAATCGATTGGCACGATTGGCACAGCCTCTTATGTTGCTTCGTCATCGTTGCTATTACTTTCACAATGCTCTTCCATTATATCACTAGTTTTCATCGTGGACATTATTGCAGCGCGATTAAATTAAATAAATTAAAAATTATAGTCATTAACATATATACCGACCTCCCAGTGGTAACCTAGAAGAGTTCTTTATTGGTTTGGATGATATATTGAAAGAAACTCCACATACCTATCGAATATTTCTTTGTGGAGACTTCAACATAAACTTCGCTAATTTAGAATGTGCTAATACAAAAAATTTACTGATATAACAAAATCATACAACTTGGAACAAACAGTCAGGGTATCCACAAGAGTAACTGCAAATTCCAGCACCACAGTTGATAACATATTTACAAATTCTGAAGAATATAAAGTAACTGTAATAACATCAGCGCTGGCAGACCACTTGGCTCAACAAATATCAATACCGAAGAAACATTAAGAACGCGAATCCTTAAAATCTCGGAAAATAATTTTTACCCATAACAATCTTATCCAGTTGAGACAAGCTTTGGAAAAAAGAGACAGCTATATGAACGAAAAATTGCAACAAAAAGTGGACGATACGGCTCATAGATCTTTCTGTCAAAAATTACAGTGGAGGAAGCAAAGAAAAGTACATATTCACATTACATAATAAATTCTCACAACAAGGCAAAATCCATAAATATATAAATCAATATCATAAATGAAATAAGAGGTGGCAAGAAGAATAAGTCTGTGGATATACCGGATTTTAAAGTAAACGAGGAGAATAGCACGGATATTCTATCAGATTTTAACAATTATCTCATTAATGTTGGTCTCACAAGGGGAATCTGCACTGTAAATGGTATAATCGGGCAATGTGTAAATCACGTATCTAATGCATTTTCATTATTTTTAACTGCATTTTTTATCCTGCAGAGGTGTCTGCGGCCATAGATTCTATGAATAATACATCAGCTGTTGGACAGGACGAGATACCTGTGAAGGTTTTGAAATTTTGCTCAGAGATAGTATCGATACCACTTACGCACGTGATTAATGCTTCTTTTGCAACAAGAAAATTTCCAGAGCATATGAAATATACTGTTGTAAAACCAATATATAAAAAAGGAGATACTTCCAATTTCTAAAATTATCGCCCAATTGCTCTTATTTCAAACATATCGAAGATCATGGAAAAATTAGTATTTGTCCGAATATTACGTTTTCTGGATGTACATACATAATATATTGAGTAATTCGCAAAATGAATACATTAAAGGCAGATCAACCATACGTGAAATTTTGCAGTTTCTGGAGGACGTGATCAATGGCACAAGTTCGAAGGACTGCACAAGTGGTATCTTTATTGATTTATCCAAAGCATTTAACCGAGTAAATCACAAAATACTATTGACTAAACTGGAAATTATGGGTATTAGAGGTATTGTCTACGACTGGCTTAAGTCATATTTAATAAATAGAAAACAATTTATTCAGCTTGATGACTCTCAAGGCAGACAATATAGATCGAAATGGGGTGAAAATCCTTATGGCGTACCTCAAGGCTCTATTTTGCGTCTTTTATTGTTCTTATTATACGTGAACGATATGCCAGAGGTTGTCCATCCAGTGTCCAGGTGGTTTTATATGCGGACGATGCTTCTTGTGTAATAAAAGCAAACTCGCCTAGTAAAACTATTGTTGAAGTGAAAAATACTATAAACAATCTCAACAAATGGATTGACAGTCATGGCATTGAATTAAATATTTCAAAAATGCAACTTATGGTTTTTAACAATAGCATGCAAGATGTAGGGATTCGATGTATAGGGTAGGTACTTACCTGATCCGAAGAAGTTTCGTTCCTGCACGCAGAGAAATATTATCTTGAGTTAAAACAGACTGTTTCAGTTCAAAACAATCCCGTATTTGTATATCCGCAAAACTATATTGTGTTATCACAAGAATATTATTTTCTAAGAAAATTGTTTTGACGCAAAACAACATTGTTTTAATGTAAGAATATAATGTATTTGTAAGACTTCCGTATGTCGACCACTGAATTGACAATTTATAGGCAATTTAACGGAAAGTACAGGTTTTACTGAGTCCAAAACGGCCCCCCTTTTCTTGCGGAGATTAGTCTAAGATACCTAAAAATCGTTCTAAAAAGTGTTCTTTCTAGGTTATGTGTCGCTAATGTGAAAATCCACGCAGAAATGTCAAAACACTAGCGAAACATAACCTAGGAATAACACTTTTTAGAACGATTTTTAGGTATCTTAGACTGATCTCCGCAAGAAACGGGGGTCTGTTTTGGACTCAGTAAAACCTGTACTTTCCGTTAAATTGCTTATAAATTGCCAATTCAGTGGTCGACATTCGGAAGTTTAGCCAATGGATTTACATCAAGTACAAAAACAATTTATTCAGCAACGTTTGGGCGAAATTATTCCTCCAATTCCCATGAAGCTAAAATATACTTCACATAATGCATTATTAAATATGTACTTTTATTACTGCAAATGTCCACGCCTTAACTATAAAAAAACTTATACTAATTCTTGCAAAATCGTGCACGCAGATAAAAATGCACGTATAAACGCTTCATATACACATATAATCTCGAATGCAGCTGCTCGAAATTTGCAATTCAGCTATTTCACAAATAGGGAAGTTATTCAGATCAAATACGTATTTTACAACAAATATAGTCTAGATTGTATTAAACGCATTTACTTATTCCAAGAAAATGTGTTTGAATCAAAACAGAAATATTCTAGTATTAAAAATATTTGGGTAAAACAGTATATTTTCTTAATTCAAGAACATTTGTCTCTGTGTGTGGAATTGTCACGTTGACCATTTTGCTTCAAAACTAGCTGGATTTTGTTACGGTCTCCGTATAATAGCAAAGTGTGTTAGTGCTGAAGCTGCTCTAAGTGCTTACAACGCATACATAAAGTCTAGACTACGGTATGGCGTCATTTTTTGGGGCAACTGTGAAAATGGAGATCGCATTTTAAGTGGTAAGTCAAGCCTTAGAGCAATTTTCGATCTTAAAAGGGGAGACAGTTGTAAAATGTACTTCAAAAATAACAATCTACTTACCATACCATCTCTGTATATATTGGAATGTGCATTATTCATTAAACACAATTACAAAAGACTTCTTTGAAAAATATGAATTAGTACACAGTCATAATACAAGAGGTACTTCACAGAACTTTTTGCTTCAACGAACGACACATTTAACAAAAATACAAAAAAATGTTTGGCATCAATGTATTAAGATATATAATTATGTACCAGTTGCTACAAAAATGTCACCTTATCATAGTGTACTTATATAAAAAAGAATTGAGACAACATTGAGTCAGTAATGTACTCTATAATGCTAATAATTTTTATATTATAAAAAAAATCACTTCAATCTTTTAAAATGTTTGAGGTCAAGAGATTATCGTCTATCTATCATCACATAATCTTCTGTAATTGTAACATTTGGCGATACTTGTTCCTCGTTCAAAGTCTTTTTTTTACTTAAGCAATCCATCAATGGAAGTTCGCCTTCGGAATCTAACTCCTTCCTGTTTGCTTCGGCTTAAAGTCCTACATGCTTACAGCAATTTGTTATTGTTTGAATGGAGACCTATTGCCATATTTTACACTACCTTTAACAAAAGTGATCGACGGTAACATTTTTTAATAGCGTGCCCTCATTCAACGTCAGTTATCTAGCACTAATAGAGTTCTGCGTTTCTTTTAATTAGTTCCTCATCCCAATTACGAATATACTCGATAAAAATTTCAGATGTCATCCAAGCTTTTTAATTGGCTCTATAATTAACTGGCAGATTAACTGAATTCTTAAAGAAACGAAGATTTTTAGACATATAAGCGCGGTTACTCTATCTTTTGATAATTATCTCCTTTGCATTGCGCTCCTTTAAATTCAATTTTAAGATTCTGTCAGGTGTTAATTTATAAAAAAGACCTGTCTGATATGGGTTATAGATGTCATCTTCACTATTTTTTTTCTAATTTGCGGTCAAATTGTGGTAATCCAGCTCAACAACAATCTTTCTACTACATATGTTGTGACTAACTTTCCATCTGTCTATCCAACTTTCACTGCACACAAAGTCACCGTAATTTTTTTCCAAACTCTTCTGTTTTTCTTCTTAAAACTGCTTCACTTATAGCTACATTGTTTAATCTAAACCATAATAAAAATGCTTGGTCTACGTTCCACTAGGAAGCTGCTCTTTGCTTCATCTACGTATTACATCAATAGTTCGAATTAGAATATAGAACTTATACGTTTTCACTTATCACAAACCAATTAACAAGAATACGGCATTATCAGGAAATATTAAAATAATAATGACATTTCTAAACATACTATTGTAAAACAGACATTCGAAGCAATCTGCGCTTCTCGCTCGTCTTTAGGATCAATTAGGGAGAGCGTCAGTTTCACTTAACCTCATGCATAGGATGGGATGGAAAACTAGCCGGGCGACCGCCATGCCACCCCCATCCTCCATCGCGCGTCATCCTCTACACTCACCACTTTCCGATTCACCACCAGTGCGACCATCGTACCCTCGACGGCCAACAACACAAAGACCCGCGCCGCATCTACCGAGCCTCAGTCTCTCCATATTCGGAGATTTCTCTAATGGCCTTAAGCAAAACTATAGACAACTTATTTAGGACCCTCCGGTCGAGCCTAATGGGATAATTTAATAATCATAAGCCGAGCGGTCGCCGACGCCGCCACTGCCGCGTTGCCGAGGTTTCACTTAGAAAGGGAGGGCATATCGGACTGACGATTACAGGGCTCGAACGAAAGTGCGAGGTTAGTTTATTGAAAATGACAACGCACTAGGCTATAGAACAGTAGGAGAAAGTCAGATACCCTTACTATAAAAGCCGATGAAGTCAATACAGTAATACGTATAAAGCTACAAAATTTCGTCATGCATATACATACGAATTATCCTTTACAGTTACTGACTACTGACTAACGTTATTGGATTTGAAATACAGTTATTTTAAATAACTTATTCAATAGCAAAGGTAATAATGTTCTAGAATCGGCACAGAAAAATTAGGGAACGTCTTTATAGGCAATATGTCAAAACAGTTTGAGTTGAATTTGTAATTTATAAATATTTTGTTTTATACTTGTTCGAAACGAGGGCATTATCCTGAGTCTCAAAATAAAGTTGATATCGTTTTAGAAATGCTGAGCGGGTTCTATAGTTGGAAAAAACCATCAATTCCATTTAATGAACACTAAAATTAGAACTAAACAAGCCACTGATTTTTAAGATTTCATTTTCAATAGCGAAGTTGTTTTCTATTTTAACAGAAAAGTATTTACGTAATGAACGATTCTTTTATAAAATGATAGTATATAAGAAGTGAGGGCGGTTTTCCGTTTGTGGGAACAAGAAAGAGAATACCTTTACCTTGCTATACAAAGAAACGATGACGCTAGCGAATGACCATTCAGTCGCTAGCGCAGTACTGTAAAAGGTAAAATTTTAATCTCACTAATGCATACGAGGGACGCTTCCTCCCCTTATACTGCTCCACGACCTTCTTCGTTTCCCCTTACAGTGCAACTAAAACTTTCACATTTCTTATTCGGCCTCGTCATCTTACTTTACCAAATAAACCGTTACCACAGTTATTTTTAATTGACAGGGTGTTAACTAAATCGTGAAAGCGTAAAACGCTAATGTAAATATTTATAAAAAATAATATATTAATAATAATTAAAATAATAACACTTGTAGTAATTAGATATACAGTTATCACGGATATAATTAACTAATGTCAAAATTAGTTAGATTTTATTTCTGGATAAGTGATGTATTTTTTACTTGAGCACCGATATTAATAATGCAATTGTGTAACAACCAATAATTTTAATATAATCAAAATTATAGCTTGACAGAAATTAATTTGAAACACCGTTATACCCTGCCTTATTAAAAAGCAATTATTTATTTATTTATCGACATATAAGTCGACCTTGACGTATATATTATACTGCTACTCCAGCCATATGATGGGTGTCAATATTTTTTTGATGGGAGTCAACATAGGGTTATTGATTATAGTCGAACAGATAGGTTTTTAATCTAAAGACGTATCGAACATTAGGTAATTATATTCGGAACACATCAATTATTATTTTGTAATTACGTTATTATACAGTTTTAATGTACCTATTTAATAATTAAATTTTATTAACGTGTGGATAATTGTTGGAAACTGCTATAAAAAATAACACAAATTAATAACTATTTCACAATCGCTTGCTGTTCGCATCAAATCATATATATTTTGTACAATTGTGGTGTATTTCGTTTTTTGATATAACTCAAAATATACATAACACTGAAAATGAAACAAAATTAGTCGGCTTGGTTTGTAGATTCTGTGGTGTGAATATCATTTGGAAACAAATTAATTGTGAATCTCTACATTTTATTTTTTCTTTTGATCAGAAAATTATAAAAATATCTATCAATTATTATTGGTAATTCTATTACTTTCGAGACCAGTGGAGACAGAAGCATGTTGAGACATTCTTAAACTCAAACTTTTTCGATCATATTATCAATGTAACACCATATGCTTCTTGGTGTTATCTATCTTTCCACGAATATTTTTCTTGATTTCCGTTTAGGAAAATATTCAGAAATTGCAAAAGGACACCAGTAGTTGAAGGTATTCCAACGTATTGGGAATGCAACTGATAATCACTTTTTGAACCAACTTGTTCATTATGTACCAACGATGTCCTGGAACAAGTGATACCTTTTTTGTTAGCTGGAGAATTGAAAGAAATAGAAAATATGAAAAGGAAGTCAGCTATAGTGAGCTGTTCTCCAAGAAAGCTGCTCTTCGCGAAGAAGATGAAGTAAGAGCATTATGGAAAATAAAAGCACAAGAAAGACAAACAGAAGGAAATGTTCTTGTATGAAAAACAGAACAGTTCCCAAAAAGATGACTGTTTATGTTTGATATGCTTGAAAGCTTTTTATCAATCTATAAACGGCGACCAATGTACGAAATGTTAATACTGGGCCCACGTTGGCTGTATATTGGATAATTGTGCGTTTATTACGATTCAGATGAGCTGAAGTCCGACAGCAACGATTAGGTATACTACTTAATGTATTGCCATCCTTGTTATTGTAGCATACAATTACAACGAGACAAGGTGAGATATAGTACAAACTGCCTTTTTTGATATAGATTTAATATATTATAAAATAAACAGAAACTTGTAACAGAGTAGGATGCATTCAAGGCCAACTTGGAAATTAGGCTCGGTAATATGGCAAAGGAGGACAAGTGTTCCCACCGTACATGCACAGAAATCATCAAGGAGGCATATTCAAATAGTACTGTTGCAAGCCCAAGCGGCAAGAAGAAGGTACTATACTGGTGGAATGAGAGAATAAGTGAAAAGGAAAACAATGTATGATGATTAGGAGATCACTTACCTAAATGGCAAAACGGAATGCTGGAGAGGAGGAAAGACTACAAATCAACGGAGAATATAAGGAACGCAAAAAAGAGCTGGGGAAAACTGATCAGATCATCGTAAAAAGAATAGTGGGACGAAATATGTGAAGACCTGAACACGTCGTGACGGCTATAAGCAATCGAAGGTATCAAAAATATTGTTCCGTACGATATACCGGACACCGATCTGACTACTGAGTACCTTGAATAGATTATACGAGGCGATGATACGTCAGAGACTGGACGAAGAGGTTTACAGGAGGGGGGGGAGGAGGGTCTCGCAAAAAACCAATTTGGATTCAGGAAAGGACGATCGACCTTGCAAGCTCTGAATCAAATCAAAAACATAACAGAGAAAAATGGAATCAAATGGAATATACTGATTACACTGGACGTACAAAATGCTTTTAATACAGCCAGTTGGCATCTAATCTTGGATAAACTGGAGGAGAGGAAAGTATCGACCTATCTGATCAATATAATAGATGATTACCTGAAAGAAAGAACCATTCAGACAAACAAGGTGAATGTACTGAATATCCAAGCAGGGGTCCCGCAGGGATCTGTTCTAGAACGTACGCTATGGAATATCCTGTATAACTACGTACTAGAAATTGAACTCCAGAGGCGTGCCAAAAGTGTAGCTTTTGCTGATGATCTGGCGCTAATAGTAACGGCGGACGGCAAGGAATATTTCATGAGAATCACTAACGAAAACCTGAAGCGGATATGTACATGGATGGAAGAAAACTACCTAAAGCTGGCACCGGAAAAAATGGAAGCACTGATCATAACGAAGAGACGGAAAAGAGAAGGCCTACACTTCAGGATCAACAATGTTGATATATGGCCGAAGAGCAACATTAAATATCTGGGAATCTTCTTTGACACCGCAAGCAGTTTCAGAGAACACAAAAAGGTCAGAAGGCGGAGGATATAATGGCAAAAATTATGAAACTGATGCCAAACATTCTCAGGAAAGGAGATTTATCTATGAGCGGAAGGACGAAGAAACCACTAGTAGCGCGAAAGCTAGGACTCTGCATCTCTGGCAGGAAATATGGAGGGAGAACACGCTTACAGGACAATGGAAAAAACATTTAATACCTGAACTGAAGCCTTGGATTGAGTGTAAACACAGAAATATAGATTATTACCTCACACAAATCTTGACCGGTCATGGGGTATTCAGAACGTACGCTAAGCGAATAGGCAAAACGGAAGGTGAGGAGTGTATGTACTGTGGGAACATAGACACTGTAGAGCACACTATCTTTCATTGTAAACGATGGGAGGAGATAGCAAAGGCAACCAATAACAAAATAGGGAAGAACATAACACCAGGAAACCTTATGCCTACTATGATAGAATCCAAAGACCACTTGAGGACGATTCATCTCATGATCAAGACCATAGTGAGAACCAAGGAAGAAGACGAACGCAAATTGCAGTCAAGCAATGACAGAGATGTGTAAGGTATGAGGAAAAACTACCCGGCGACTTTGTGAAGTAGATGTCCATTAAAGATGGTTCCATAAAGTATGCCTGGAGGAACTATACTACTGGGAGTCCCACACTTCCATGTTGCGGGATAGCATGCACATGGAGTCCATAAAGGATTTTTCCACCCGCAAAAAAAATATAAATAAAAAACAAGTCAGTAACTGAACTAAGGAGTTATGAATTAATTAATTATCTTTTTACAACAAATAAAATAATTTAATTAGTCCCGGTTTCCGCTACAATTTAAAGATGGCAGATATATTGATTACTACAGGAATACTTTCTAAACATTACATTCTAAATATTCAAACATTGGAAAATTCTGAAGAAATGTTAGGATTGCTTTAAAACAAGTTGGTTCTGATGTAATGACTTTGCTTCGTCTGATACGATCTGATATTCTGGACGGTTCTGAAGTAATATCGGTGGCTCGTCTTTTGTGGAAATGTGATGCTACACTTGGTGTAGTTGATTAATGACACACTCTTTACACTTATTTTCTTTATTCACTACATAAAACACTTATTCTACTAACTACATCTAACTAAAACTAAACTCATTGTGTTTTGTGATACTGAATTTGGTTGTTGTGATGCTAATAATGAACTCGATAGTTGTAATAAGAATCGTGAACTTCATGTAATGATATTGATGAACTTCACTGAACTCACTGAATTGAAATGACCGAACCCTTTTTTATAAACTATTTTGCATGCTCTCTTAGGTGGTGGAAACTCTTCCAGCCAATTTTTTGTAAACGCACGCTGGATAGATTTAACATTTAAAAGGACCCATAGATTAGAACATGAAGGAAACTAGGTGAACTCATGAAATAGCTACTTGTGTGATAATATTAATAAAGCAACAACTTTTTGTGTATTAATTTTTTGTCATTTTAAAAATAAGGCATGTTGTAAAAGTTATCATTGTTTATTTTTATGATGAAATAGTTAGAGAGTATGCTGGGCCAAGAAATTCATATCGAATCATATACAAAACAAAGTTAGTAGAAATTCAGTAAAGAAACAAATAAATTAATAGCTATTTATACTACAGAATCGTGTGATGTTTATGCAGGAGTAGCAATGGAGAAATGTAGTTGTGAGAACTATTGTCTATTGTTACTTGAAATAGAAGAACAGTTGAACGTCGGTCGGACTAATAGCGGCGTCGGTTCCGGTCCGTACCGGATGTAACAATAATTTCCTCTGCGAAGAGCCGAGTGACTGTCACTAACAAATCAATACTTCTCGCATTTAATATTTAGATATGTTCGAATAGACTCTACCTTCAATATATTAATTGTTAAAGATATTATATTTGTTATTATTCATTATACAACATCTCATATTCAACAACTTCTAAATTATAAAAATAATTATAACTTCAGTCGAGTCGTTAAGTGCGTCGATTTAATTTATCCAATAATCATATCATTTGAATATAATAAATTTGAAGCTGAGATGACTTAGGGTACATTTTTTAGAACTCCTGAAGCTACACAGTCTTCGCTGTATTGGAGTCAGCTCAACGTGACAGTGAAATCAAGAAAATAATAAATAGAATGGATCGAACAATCTATTTATTCTACTGTTCTGAGATATTTTGATTTGATCCTTAACAGGCCAACATCTACAAACTCCTATTGGTTCATCTCCAAACTCCGAAGGAGCCAAAAAACTTGGTCTAGGATCATATCATTTAACTACAGCAATTGTAATATTTCCTGTACCCAGCATGTCGTGGGAACTTCTTCTGAGTGAATTTTGTTCTTTGTCAATGATTTGTTTGGTGGTTACAGTTTTTCCCCCAACATCTAAATTCTTTTCTGTAGGAACTAAACTAGATTCTATAGGTCCTACAGGTCTGCTCATATCAATGTATCCCAAGTTTCCCAATTTTCTAACAATTTCTCGCATTCGTACTTTTCCATGGAATGTGATGATTTGTTCATAAGGTAAAACATGTTGTATATGTCCGGATTGCTAGCAAACACTTTGTATTGTATTTAACATTCGTCTAATTTTTGAAAATTGAGCATTTTCATTAAGAAGAACCTATTTTTACATAAAACAGGCAACAAATTTCTTTAGTTTATCTGCATGGTGTCCAAAGACTGTACAAGGCCGTCTATTCAAAATATTACCATTAACATATCTAATACATACAACTTACGGAGTCACTGCAACTAAGCACCCACCACACATTAAAAAAAATAGAATAGCAAATGAATTCTGAAATGTATCTGCGACAACGAAATCTGAACAGGGTATTGGTTCCTTTCAGTTTGTGGATCGAATATTGTTCTTTTCTATTTTCTTTTTTTTGCACTTGGAAATAAAAAATTATTTTTATTAATTTATTAATGGCAGGTCATTATATGAGCTGTCATATGCTTGATAATTGTCACTTTCGGTTCCTAATATTTGGTTTTGAGATGATGCCACTAAATTTTGTTCGTTGATTTCATCTTCGTCTACCTTGATATCACAGAGTATATTGTCATCAATATCGGACTCATCCAGGTTGATTTTATCGGCTAACTCCTGAGGTTCTGTCTAAGAAAGCTTAAAAACATACACTGAGAAAAAAAAGTTGTTATATTAACCGTAAAAAAGGTAACTGAACACGAAAATAATTTTGAATACCAGCAATGCGCTCGTGATGTTCATTTAAAACGCAAAAAAAAAGTTAAATAATTATGGTTAGTTGAACAATAGTAACTGTTAAAATTAACACGTTTCTTAAGATTGATTGAAAACGCAGAAAGCTAAATTTCAATTAGACTACTTTGTTAAATGAGCACTATCATAATCTTATTTCAATAGCTACTTACTAATTTAAATTTTATTTTTATGGTGATATTGCCCGGTTGTGTGAAACGTTAAATATAACACTGAAGAAATGTTGAGTTAAATATTCTACGTGTTTGAACCAATGCGACCAAATTGTTCTGTTGTCATTTTAAAAACAACATTTCTCCTGCATTTAGACAACTATTTCTACGATTGGATCAATTACTTAAATTCATAAACAAATTTCAATACTTTTTTATTGTTATATCAAGCTTACGTGGTCAACATTAAAAACGTAGGCATATTAAAAAGAGGTCCGTATTTCAGTTAACCATTTATGGTTTAAATGAATGTTTTAATTTCAAAACTGCAAGAACTGTTGTATTAACAATATCATTTCTCTCAGTGTACGTATTAAACAGTATCTCAAATATCAGCAATGATGTTGGACATTAGAAAGAGGACTATATTTACAATCTAGTTAGTTTGTACAAATATAACACACCACAACTCCAACTAACATCTGTTTTTGCCCTATTTCGACTTTTTCAAGTAGTAACTTTCAAGTAGTGTTGTACAGATAAACAAATATGCAAGTCAGGTGCTAAGCGTTAGAAATGATTCATGTGCACACGCATATATTAGTGGGCACAATGTTTGTGTGACTTTGCGAAAAGCAGAAAAAATTATAGCATTGTAGTATCACCTATGATACCCCGGGGCCTGAAGAAAATCAATTCTTCAAAAAGTGATATTGTTTTTGTATTTTGCGTTATTAAACCCAGTTAGAGTTAAACATCAAAGAACTGTTGCAAAATATCAATAGCAATTTCGAATGAGGTTACCAGACCGTCGTTTTCTTCCAGATTGGATTACATAAACCATTTTAATTTGTTTTAGCAGGTAACATTCCTTTTTTATAATAATTTATTCTCAAAACTACCCTTTTAATGAATTATTTAGACTTTGCTGTTGAGTTGATTATATTCTGCTAATTTAAAATAAACTGTATTTCACTATCACTATTCTTTGAAACATCATATTTTGCTTGTTAGAGATAATGGACAAAATCACCAGTTCCATCTATCAATTTCAGATGTTTCAAAAGCCAGGCGCGACATACATACATCATCAATTTACGCTTGATATACCACCTAATGTACTTATTTGCTCAGCGCAAGACCTTATCACGGTAAATAAATGCGTCTCGAACAATTGTCCTGAAGTGGATCGTGTCGGCTGTGGCCCATATTGGCGATATCTTTTGTTTATGGACATGTAAAGTGGGTACCAGATTGACGTTACCTTATCTGCGGCGTACATATGTTCCAGTTGTTGGCACTTTTTGCCGTCGATGTCAACTAGGTATATACTGTTTGTTATATTTCCACAGTCAATTATTATCGCTGTAGTGTTTTAGATAATGTAATTATTTTGGATCGTATTCGAATGGAAATAATCCTGTCGTTAAAAAAACAAGTATGGCAAGTTGGATGGGAAGTTCGTTGTGAAATTGTAACCTGTACAGTGAGAAACAAAATAAATGTATATGGTCCATGATAAAATTATTTCACTCTTGAAATTAACAGATGTGTAATCAGCAATGGATTGTACTTGTCGTTTTCATAACACATTATTTTTACACACAAATTCAAGTTCAAATCTATTGCTCATTTTATAAAAATAACAGAAAAACACCAGATGGAAAAGACCGAGTAATGATATGCGCTAAAAGCTTAGTACAATGATTTTTTTTAAATATGGAAACAGGTTCTTGAAACATTGATCAAAATATACGATACTTTCTATTCATGTGTAGGTTTATTTTTTGCAAATTATCCTTGTAGAAATAACAGCTTAACAAATATTTTATGATGTTTACAAATATGTTGATACAAGAATAACCACTACCTTTCATAAAACAAAACCTATAAAAATATCTAATACAGAATAAGATACTCCCAACATTTTTTAAACTTTTGTCCTTCCAAATTATTTAATTCATTGTAGAGTTCCACGTGGGCTTCTTTCAATGAACCATGATATTGTCTGTTATGTACCCAACGTACCCTTCTAAGTACATATGTATAGATATATGTGTATGTATTCATGTACTTTTTCATACTCGCTCATAGACGCAGAAGGGTCTTTTCTATGGTCAGCCACGCGTCTCAGATAATAAATGATCGTCGGCAAATCATTCTTACGATGTGAATCCTTTGTTGGCGAGACGGTCCTTGATTTATGACCGTCATCCTATACCACTAGCGATGGAGTGCCCTGGCGGATGTTTTATTTATTTAATTGTGTCTGTGTGTAAAAAAGGCGTTTTTTTGAGCGAGTGATTTTTGCGGTTTTATTTTGTGCTCCATTAGAATCCTCGTTGAACATATTTACATATCAGGAACATATGGCTGCTTTAGACATTAATTATGTTAATGTTTTGATTTCCTTTTCGTCGTCGTTGATTTTGAAACTACGACAATTTCCTTGGAAAGTTAACATGTTAGGCTTCAATGTGAAATTTGTTTACATGTGCGAACAACTATAGAATCGCAACTTTAGATGTATTGTAACTTGCAGTGTAAAAAGCCAATGTACTTTATGACATATTACAAAAGTTGTAGGTGTGTTGTTGGAAAAAGACATCTGGTATGAGTTTAAAAAATTGAAAATTGTTTGTCCTATTTATTTTCAGAATATATAGTTAGTCTAGAAATTCCCCTGTCAAGTTAGACTTAAAAGTGTAGAATCTGAAGGGTGAATCTCTGCCGAAGGTTGGTTGGATTTGTGTATGAGTCCATATCCCAGTCAACGTATACCTAAACATATTCTAAATTTATGTTTTTGAAACATCGTATATCTACATATGTATGTAGAGATCACGCTCTCTCAATGTGGTTCTATCTGACTGGTATTTGAAGCTCTTGAAATACCACTTTAAATAGCTTGTTGGATGTGAAATTTGTGGTCATATAATGTTTTACTATTGTCAGCCTTTTCTATTCCTATAATTTGAAGATAGCTGCTGATTGACTGTAGGTATGCCACTTCAATCTAATGTGGTCATCATCGCACTTCCGTTTAATCCGAAGATTCAACAGCAGCAACTCTAGTAGCGCTGTGGTCTCATAGGTCTGAATTACCCTTACGATATCTAAGCAAGCTATTATATTCTTAAGATAAGACTTGTTTTCATTTTGATTTGTTTTTGACTAAAATATTAATGACTCGTCGGTGATAATGTATCCAACTCATATCAAATAGATTAAGAAAATTATTATGGATATCCGTTTTCAGGTTTTAGTAAACAGGTGACGGCAAGTCTACAGTGCTCTTATGGTATTCATTGAAGAAATCTAGCTGTGTTACGCGTAGTAAAGATGCTAATTCAAACAGCTTTTCCTTTGTGAAGAATAGCACAGATAGTTTATTTTGGCTGTGCTATTCCATATTCCAGCTCTTTTAAATTCAACAGTTCTTCACCTTTCCAGTTCCAAGACCAAAGTTAACATAAAATCATGGTGGGTCATGTTGCTGAAGTTACTGACAAAATTAAGAAATTTTCAAAAAACTGCACAAGCAGTTATTGTGTACTCCACAGACACTGGGTCGCAACGACAAAAATCGCAGTATTGAAACAGACACTTGGCCAAGCTGTCAATATTCTCAATTTTGTTAAGGCACGGTCTTTAAAGTGTAACATTGTGTGAAGATACACAAGAGATTCTTATTACATACAGCAGTGCATTTGATCACACATGGTAAAATGTCCAGTTTAGTTGAACTTTGAAGTTTCTTCACTTTTGAAGTAGGAAAAAAACTTACTATTTGATTATTTGAATGATCAGAAATGATTGTAAGAATTTTGTTACTCGGTAAATATTTTTTCCAGCTTCACATTAGTGAAATGTAAGACAATATTGAATACTAATAAGGCGGTGAAGACACACACGCTATATCAAAAGCGTCGAGAATAAGGATCCGAAATGTTTCTCATTAGCTTCAAAGCTTCTACGCTTACATTACCTTCACGATTTGCTTGAACATTGGAATTTATAGTTTCAAAGGAGACTCAGAAATCGATACGAAAGAATTCCAAATAAACTGTAGATACATTTTAAGTAACGTCAAACCCAGCAGTGCTCATTGCGGCAATATATAATATATATTATTATATATTATATATCTTTATAAAGATCATTTTGGACAACCACTGTCAGGTGTCATTTAAAGGAATCAATTTTGACTCGGAAGCAGACACATCAATTTATAAATATTTTCCTATTTATGTGAGGATATCACAACATACCTAGAGTTGGCATTGCAGAATAATCAATGTGTTTCGCTTTTTATAGACTCGTCAGTACACGATCTGATTAATTTTACAATGCACAGTTGAAACATATCACATGATAAGGTGTTTACTTAATATCTATAGCAAAAGCAGTTCTCCTTGCGCGATCTATTAATCAAGCAGGCCTCCACAAAATGTTCTCTCCCAAGCAAAACGCTTGCAATTAGCATCTGCGTGTTAAATGCGAATATTCTAAACTTGCATTTACCAAGTAACTGCACTGGTACATAGACAATATGTCACTCCATATCAATCTACATCTGGTGGAGGCCTGTTTAGCTGACGCAAGGAGAGTTGTCGCGTTTTATCTGGCATTGGAGAATTAATCACATCGCGTACTTATGAGGCTATAGAAAGCCGAAACACGTGTCTACATGTTGACTATTCTATATGGATGTCTATAATGATGTCCTCACATAAATACGAAAGTATTTACACATTTGTGTTATATACTAATGTTGGTGACACAATATTTTTTGTGACTTTTGCCTAGCTTGTTATCTGTTATAAATTTAAAAAATACGTATACAGGATGCCCACCTAGTACGCGGAAATCCAATATCTTGGTTAATAAGAGAGATAATTGAAACTTTTTTTATTTCACGTGTCTAGTTTTCTCAATATCTACAAACCTAAAATAATGCCGATTATACAGGGTGTTTCATTTCCTCTGCACAGACAGCAACTTTGTTTTTTTAAATACAAACCTATACTTTTTATCATTAATATTGAATCTACATGAAAAATAAAAGGGACTTTATGTTATGATATTATTATTATTATTATTATGTATGGTATACACATAAAAAAACTGACGATCTTTGAGATATTTGGCCTACTATGTTTTTCTAGTAAATTTTAGTCAATTACAATATCGCAAATTTTGTGGTTACGCTAATTAACGGAAAAGCTATTTTTAGATCAAATGTTAGGCATACTTTCGTTTTTCAAAACACCATGTCAGAAACTGACCTATAGTATAAGAGGTGCCCAAAAAATGTCAAATTTGGCTAAGCAAAATATGAAATATCTCCGTTAATTCAAATAGAACATCCTATATATTATTGATCAGTAAAACGCAGAATTAAATATTCTACAACTTCGCTATAGCATTCCCTATACCTAAGTTCAACATTTTAATTAAAAAACGCAGCATTATAGTAAAAAGTGAGTAAATTTATGCATTCTTTCAAATTTGCTCTATTAAAAAAAAACTTCAAAAAGTAAAAGTACAATTTTAAAAAATGTTCAAAAAGTGTTCACTGTACAAAAAATAATCCAACAAGTTTATAATAAGTTTTATTATCATTAAGTTCTTATGTATAATATCTTTATCCATTTTGCAGTAGGTAGTTCTTTTATTGCTGTATTATCGCAACATAGCAAATTTGAAGAAATGCTTCTTCCAGAAACTGAAACATCTTTGAATTGCTGTTTGTAAAGATGTTTCAGTTTCTGTTGTGAAATCGTATTGGACGCAAATATTTTTGTAGGCCATTTAGGTAATTATTATAAACTTAAAAAAAACCCAAAAAAATGACAGAGACAGTTTGCTTATTTACCTTATTATGTGTGTGTGATACTAGCTGTAAATCAGTACTATTTCAGGTTTATAAGATGTTGAGAAACTATATGTTTTCTGTTTCAAAAATATAGTTACAATAATAACCTATTTTTCGTAAATTTTATGTTTGAACAGTTGTTCTTATGTGTATAGATGTTGATACTGGCATTACGTAAATGCAACTTTTATAGTTTTCATACTGGCATTGATAAATGCAACTTGTAAATCAATTCAATTTTTGAATGGTGAAATCTATACGTAACAAAAAATAATCTGGTTGATATACACTGTATATATAAATGAGAACACACACAGTGTGCATTGAAACGCGAAGGAAAAAAAGCATAAAACTGGCAGATATCTCCGTATTTATGTATTCCGGCTTAGTGTCAGTTTACATTTCGGCTTTGTTAATCCATTGATGCATCGGCTCTGTTGGTGCTACTGCCGCTGTTTCTGCTTTGGGCATATGTGAAATCCACGGACAAATCCGATTATTCTTACTTACTTATTGTACCACGGCATTGAACGCTCCCGTTTGTAGTCGTATTACGTAGTACGCGGTCAACCGATATACAATAATGTACATGGGTTATTAATATTGATATTTTGGCAAAGGCATTATACGTCAATAAGGAATATACTGGCAGGATTTGTGTAAAATTAGGTTGAGTCATGTGTGAGGGATTAAATCCCAGCGATATGACACTGTGACTTATAGATTCCAATAGCTTTGCATAATAATTCGTTCACACTACAACACACAGTAAAGTGTTGTGTAGAAGCACTAATAGGCTTTACTAAGTACCGCAATTTCACAGAAGTATGAATTACAATATGCAATTAGAGCAATTTAATCTTTTGTTTAAAAATATTTTCTTATTTTGCGTATATAAAAGAATATTTATTCAAGTAGTACGGATAGTACGTACCATATCGGATATACATATGTATAATACGTATATATGTAAGTATATATGTATATGTAGTTGTGAAATGTGTATCAATCTCATTCGCAACGTGCTAATGTCTTTCAAGTGATTAATTTCTATTGTTTTCCCAGAAGCACCATCGTATGGTACATACATGTATGCAGTATTATTACAGATTAGAAAGAATAAAGAAAAAGGAAGTATTCCGACGAATGTTGGGTTATTGACGGTCGATTGTGCAATAAGCACTCTAATCACCGTTCGAGAGCTTAATGTACTTTCAATGGTCAACTTAATAGCGGGAGCTCTGCGGACCATTTCGGTCAAGTCGGGCGCTATTTACCCTAATGCAGTCGATACATTTAACTGACGACTGTTATTCCGTGTATGTTGCTAGCCCTAACATACATAGTTGCATTATTCTTTTACGTCACAGTTGCATTAATGCTACTTTTACTATTGTTTCAAGTAGCGTTTGTTAGAGGGTACAATAAATTCTATCTAGACATAACGATACTTGCTAGCAAACATAAAATAAATGACCTTTATTCCTGTACCTACTTGTACTTCTAATGTATGTACTTGTTCTACAAATTTAAACTATGTATGTTCATTTTTTGGTTTTGAGGGATCATGAAAAAAATTAAAAGCGTGTTGTTGCTCTTTACCATACATGTAGGAATTTTGATTAGAATTTTAAAATTATTGTTCATTCCCGTTTCCATCTATACGTAAAGCGATCAGTTTTTTGGTGATTCATTCTTAGCAACCTACTTTTAGATTTGTAACCGATCTTGTAGTTGGTACTTCTAGACAAGCTGCAACTTCTGTGATTCTACTGTTTGTGAATAGATATCGTGTCAAAGATGAACGTGAATATGGAAGGATGAATGGAATGTATTTAATAATGAAAACCACTGCTGCAATTGCATTCAAACCAAGCAGTTAGTTATTTGTGTGTAGCCTATAATTCAAAATTAAAAAAAAACGAACTATACATTTATAATAGCCGCGAAAAAGCATTTGTTGGATTGTATTTAATTTAATAACGTGAATGGTTGATTTCGGAATTTATCAAAATTACAGAAACTATGTTGGTTTGTTATAATCTGTAATGAACATTCAAGCATGTGCATATTTAAATAACAAAATATAAAATCATATATTTTAACAATGATTCACACTTTTTCCTATTTTTAATCTACTGGTTGACCTAATCAAACAATATTTCATTATTCAAAATCAAATTCAATGAATTATGGATCGTTCAGAATGCCAAAAACCAAAACGTACCGTAAAGCAAACCGTGAAGTGGGCGAAGTCAATTTATTAGCGTGTATGGAAACAACGCCAACAACTCCATGCCGCGATATAGAGAAAAATGCAGTGTAAACAAGTCTCAACGTCTTACGAGAATAACGACGTTATTTTCGAAAGGAAGCAACAAGGAAGGTCTAGATTCAATGTTATTCATTTTATTTTAGATGAAAGCGAATAGATATGTAGAAATGTCACAAGCTATGATGCCTGAATTATGAGACCTTTGACGGCCTTTAAGAGCATCTGATTTGTCTGTTATTAGCTTCTTTTTCATGGGGTTATCTGTAAAATAAAAAATCAAACTAAGAAGCAATTGCATGAGGAGATTGATGAAGACATTTGCAGTGCATTCTTTACTTCTACTACAATTTACTTCTGAGAGATGGAAAATGTCCATGACTCTGATATTTTCCATTAATTTTCGTTTTTTTAATGTCGGCGTTGTTTTCCAGAAGAAGTCAACAAAAAATTGAAAGCTTTAGCTCAAACATATACACTATGTGAAATCGGTCTATATGGGCACTCCAGATTATTCCATTGTGTAAATTTTCAGATATTAATGGAGCGCACATCATTCTGTTTTTGTTTTTGGCGGTGCCATTGTTGCTTCATACAATAATATTCCTTTTATATATAATGTCCATATTAAGCAAGCCACTATTTCGTTACCGCTTTTCCCTGCCAATCCTTTTTACTAGCAACGTATGTGGGAAGGCTTGCTATTTCCAAAGTTGATGCCCAAAGTTGTAGCAGGAAAGATGGTTCGTATAAAAGATATCGGAATGCGTCAAGGTAAGTACAAACATGAGTTGTTCTAAATCGATTGAAAAGACACTCAGGATGTAATCTGACATTTGCCATAATGCAATGTCCTTTTTTCATGAGCACTGATGCTGCTTCTGAACTTCGAAACTTGGCTTGTAGCTTAGTATTTGCTGCCTGCTTTGGTCTTGAGCTTTTATTTCTAAAGTTAACAAGTAACATTGTTTGCAAGTGCCATATGAATTCTCATACCACTGTAGACTACGTTTGTTGTCACTCAGTCTTCTCGATCCTTTTGTATATTGCTTAGTGTTTATGCTCATATAGCAAAAAGTTTATTTTCTGAAAGTGGAGTTAAGACCAAACATTGATTTAACAAACCATACAGCTAATGTCACTATGCACAAAATGGTAAGCATTTTTTATGCCAAATGCACCAAAAATTTGACACTCCGTTCAATTAAAATAGTAAATACAATACGACATCACTCGGAGCATATGACGTGTTATTCAAATTAGCTTCATCAATATGTTGTTAAAGCGAAAATTATTAGCTTTACAATGCCAGTTTAGGGTATATAAGATGTTTGATCGATACTGGTCGTTAGTAGTCATCTATGCAATCTCTCAAAAAACCTGCATAAAATGTCAATTTGTCATGGCTAACTTTGTAAAGGGAAATCAGCATGTTAAGTATATGTATTCTGGCTTTAGCCACGCATAAATATTCGTATTTATTAACGAGTGGTTCTTCAGATTATTTCTGCCGTTATTGTAATAGAGATGTAAACTTTGAGGTAACAAGAACAGAGAAAAGACATGTATTCTAAATTACTTCCAACAAGCAAATGAAAGTAATAGTTTACATTGATGAACTCTCCACTTGAAAACTAGGTCACACTCTTACTTAACAATGTAAAGAAATTGATCAATAGTAGAACTACACGGGTACGGTATAACAACTACCACAAAAGGTCGTTTTAGTACAGTTTTAAAAAGTTCTATAAGTGGAGTATATCAAAAGCTTATTTGTATATACATTTCCACAAAATAAAATAAAATGCAACTTGAAACATCACGTTGGCTGATAGATTTAGTCTGAAACTGAAATTTACGCTTAGGTATATGAGCCATAAAAAATACTTTTCCTCAATTATTTATTTTGGAGAATTCGTATTTCATATTACAGAAATGTTATTACTTTTCGTGATAAAGATGAATGAATGTTTGTAAAATATACGATAAGAAACTGGAAGGTCGTTCTTATATTTTATTCACATTTTAAATGGGAGTTATATAGTCCATGGCCTATTGGTTAAAGGATGGCTTTAATTGAAACCAAACATCATATTTACATTCATATTATATAGTCAGTCCGACACAATACGCTTGAACGATAAACCAAGCAATCAGTATCAATCAGAATTGACCGGATCTGTCTTTAGATTTACTCCGAATTCCACGCACCATTAACTTCTCGCATGTTGCGAAACCACTTAACTATATGCACTTCGTTTCTGAAACGGCATGGATTACGCATATATGTATAACACCATTACGTTATACATACGGTCATCTTTAAAGGGAACATGTAGGTTAATGGTTTTACAGATGTAGGCAGTAAACAATTCATATTTAACAGTATTATATGTCTGGAAATTTATAGCGTTACCGATAATAAGTATTGTAACTTCCTATCGAAATTATACAACAAGAATCCGTCGTCAAGATGAAACTTTATTTAATTCTACTGGAATTTAACTTTTTGATTTTCTCAAACCAGTTTTGATTCAGTAAGTAGTAGTTAAGATTGATGCGTACCCAATTTTAATTACACTAGTTCGTCCAATTATCCTGTTGTTGTTTTAAAAAATTTGATATTTTTACTAAATTTGAAATAAATCAAAAAACTCTATAACTTATATTGGGGGTCTAAGCTATTTTATCCAATCATTCAAAGAAGTCTTCATCGTCGAATAGCAGCACGTCACAGATCAGAAGGAACTCAAGCGATTTCAATTGGAAGAAAAAAACGAATTTCAGTGGCGTTAGTAGGCGATCTTGTGTGACGAGATGCACCGCATAAGCAAGTATGCGACGGACATGACAAGCTACTACCTGTGTGTCGAGGATTAGGCAGATGCGACGTTGAGATAGCGCGACACCCGATGAACACGGCGATAACGCCGCTTCTTGTCGTCCTGCGATGGCAATTAGTACTTACTAAGATGTACCCCGTCGATGAACAACACAAACCCCGGTTTTCTTGTGGCCTATTTTTCAATGATAACCATCTCTCCTTCGCGTATTTTCACCGACGTCCATATGCATCACGTTCAAGTCTCTCTCGCTAATAATTGTTCTTCGTGCTGGAGATGTGATCGGCGAAACCGTCTTGAGTAGAATCGGTTGCAATATCACCTGCTACCGATCTGGCAAATTGAAAAGAGTTTAAGTGAAGCCCAGCATACGTTCAATCTTGTACATACATTGATTCGTGAACAGATTATATTATATTTTGATGAAGAAATACGACGTCTTACCAATATGAGTGACGGTTTAATCTTCTTGAAGCGAATCCCGCATTGTATTGTATCCTTGTATGAGTTACAACTTTTATTTATCGTAGTTATTGTAGCATAAAATTGATAAAATTCTTTAAAAACGAATATACACATTGTATTTTTGTTTTGTCCTACCTATTATTTGATCATGATGATATACAGGGTGTCTCAGCGAGACCGTTCATTAGCACAGCGGACATTTATTCAAAAAATCAGAGAACACTCCATTTTTAGGATATCAATTTAGAATAAACCTTAATAAAACAGCAACTATTCATTTAGCTACAACGAATGTGTTTACAAAAATAAACAAACAAGAGTTCTCTTTAATACTGTCAACGCAACATAAATATTCACACCCTTACATAGAGCCGCCTTCTAGTAGTATTAAACTATCTCGTTTGTAAGGTTTTAATATTATAAGAATAACTCAGTCGTCGTAAAACCATTACCGCATCAGAATGGCGAAAACGAAAGAGTTGAGCATTGATTTAAGAAAGACAATTGTGGCATTACATGAGAAAGGTTTTGGGTACAAAAAAATTAGTCAAAATTTTGCTGTGAACCAAAATACTGTGGCAAGTATTCTGCAAAAATTAAAAAAAAACACATACAATTGAAAATATAAGTGGTAGAGGACGAAAGAAAAAACTACAGCAAGATTAAACTCAATGATAATTAGAGAAGTGCAAAAAAATCGGCGAATATCTGCTCCAAAAATAGCAGCTGACGTAAATACCTCATTTGGAGTTGAAAAAAGCCAAACCGTCCGCCAACGTATAAAAGACACTGGATTTAAGGGATATTACGCTTAGAAAGCCTTTTATATCACAAAAGAACAAAAAAAGAAGACTTCAGTGGGCGCGAGGAAAAGCAACGTCGACCATAGAACAGTGGAAGCAGATAATTTGGTCTGATGAAACTAAAATTATGTTATTCGGTTCTAATGGAGTCATAAGGACTTGGAGAAAGTCAGGGGAATGATATAAGGCGAAATGTTTGCGCCCTACAGTAAAATATGGTGGGGGTAAGTTTCACCCCAAATTAAAATGAAGAATTTAGTCCTTTAATGTTCTAATTAATAAGTTTTTTATTTATGAAAATGTAGGAAAACTGTTGATATGGGGCTGTATATCATGGAATGGAGTTGGAAAATTAAGTTTCATTGACGGCATAATGAATAAAGAAATGTATAAAAATATACTACTTAGTGCTGATATAATGGGACTCGCCGATTCGTATACATTTCAGCAGGACGGAGATCCGAACCACACGGTCAAATTGATCACCAACTGGTTTCAAGAAAATCATATACGAGTTCTGGATTGGCCGGCTCAATCGCTGGACCTTAATCCCATTGAGCACTTGTGATCTTATTTGAAAAAGGAAGTTGCTAAGCAGAAACCGAGTAATAATTCAAATTTAAAGAAATTGTTAATAACGAATGGCGTAAAATTTTACCTGAATATACCAGAAAGTGTGTGGAGTCAATGCCCTGGAGATGCCAGGCTGTCATAGCGGCAAAAGGCGGTCATACCAGATATTAAACTGGGGTGTGAATATTTATGTTGCGTTTAAAATACTATAAATCTGAACTATTTTGTTTCTATTACTATCAAAACTTATCTTTAGGAAAATGAATTGTTAGTTTTATTTTAGGCTATGTTACAAAGGAATAAATATATATTTTTTATTTTTACTTGGCCTTATTCAAATTTTCTTTTTCTTAAAATTGCGAGCAGAAAGCTAGGGTGTGAATAATTTTATTACATAGTGTATGTCTGTGTCTGGGATTCCAATAATTAATAGCGTTAGGTGATGCACAGATCACTAACATCTATAGATACTCGACGCCCGTACATTAGGTTTAAACCAAATACTGGAGCGCCTCTGGTGTTTGAAGGAAAGAAGTAATTTAATTTAGCGGTAAATTCAAACGGACGTCAGTAATAACTTGTGAATGATTTATAATAGTTATTTGTGTATTTAGCAAAAAGTGACACATTATTGCGTGAGAGCAATAATGTCCCTTTCTGCCTGTGATACATACAACATTTTTTCTAGAATCACTTAGTAAAGCGACACTGTTTAAATCATAAACTTTATTGTAAAATATTTATATCAATAGAATAGACTACAATAATTCACTTATCGGCATTATTTGTAACCTGGAACCTGAAAGTGACGATTTTGGTGCCTTGGCTTTCTCGGGAAAATAGGCAACAAATACGGTTTCCAAACATTTACATATTTTATTCGCATTACACCATTCTATGAAGTGGTTGCTTCTCATTGTCTTTGATTTTTCTGACAAAAAATTCAAACTCACGGCTCGTGCAGCACTTCTGATCTCAGGAAGTGTACTCGGAATATCACTATCACTATTTTCTATAATTTTCTTCAAATATATTATTTTAAGTTAACGCGCAAATTGCGAGAAATTATTGTGCTTTGCGATATGTCAATTTGAATGTTACATATTGGTTGCTATTGACAACACGCAATTTTCAGACTTGATCGCTCTAGAGCGATAAAGTGACAGTCAGTGACGGTAATGTGACGGTCTTCGGTACCTAAACATCAACTTTTCGTTGCCAATGATAAGCAAAAAAGCATTCTTTGTCAAGTAATTGCAGAAAAATATTATTATATTTATTATTTCATGATTTGGTATTATGAGTAAAGATAGTCGCTTAAGTGATCACAATTAAACCTCGAATGGCTCCATCTATGGTTTGAAGGAGCAAACCACCCAGGTGGTACAATCTGGTTCCATTTAACTGAAACGTCTATAAGTATAAATGGTCTGTGAGGTGATGTTTCTTTATACTGTCACATACAAAAACAATTGATAGTGGTGTTAGAGCAAATTTTCCCATTTAGGATCATTATCATTTTGACGCATTTGTAATGACATTTATGTCAAAATCGCGTGCTCAGACATCGACACAACCTCAGCCACGAACTATAAATATGATGCTAACGGCAGTTTGTAAGCTTGAAATATTATATTTGTTTCTGTTTATCTAAGTTCTGTTTCTAGCATACATTTTTCAGTAGCAAGAATTCAGTTCACAGCACCTACTAAGCGCTTTCACTTATACATGGATGCGCGTTTGTCTCGTAAAGCATTTATTCTTACTGCTAACGTGTACATAGTTTGAACAATCCAGAATGGATACAAATGGATTTGAGTTTCATGTTTTGTCAGTATTTTAGAACCTAATATCTTTTGCAAACAAAATTATAAATTTAGAACAGTGAAAGATCAAAATGTGTTCGAAACTATATTTAAAATACCAAAGTTTATGTTGACATCCGGTATAACCAAAGAACTCAGTCTGTTAAAAATATTTTAATAAATTCATTTTAAAGTTTTAATTTTCTCATATTGATGGAACCATGGGCAGCCATTGTGAGATGAAACATAATCAGATCGCTTCTGTAACTAGCCACTTATGTACAGATGTGTGCAAAAAATCTGGGACAACTCTTATGAGTATAAATCCCAAGTTTTTATCTGTGTAAACAGATCTGCCGTGACATACAGCATATTCAGATTGTCATAATAGATTAGGTTATGCATGAATAAGTCACATTACAGATTATCAAAGAATTTCTAACATTTCTGAAATTTTCAATTTTTGACAAGGTCTAATAGACAACCTAGATTTCTCAAAAGTCAACAGGAATTAAACATTTTATAAAGGATTGAGATCGCCGGTACATGAAACAGAAAATTTTTTTTTTCAAAGACTTGTGGTTTTCGAGATTTTTTGAGTTGAAAATGCCCGAGGAAGTCACGTGACCAAAACGCAAGGTGGCGTAGAAAACAGTATAAAACTTGTAAGTCAGATTATAAGGTTATGACATTACTAATATGATAACACAAATGTAAGATCCTTTTTTAACCATTAATACATAGAATTAGTACTTTGTGTACGTGCATGATAATACATGATTATTTAACGTAAGTACATACTTGTAGAATATCACTAATTTTAATACCATACTACTCGTAAAAGAGATTTATAGGTTAGGTACTTGTATTTACATCAAAATGACCAGAACAACAATATCCTGTAGTCTTCTCTGCCAAAAGTACATCTCTCCTCATGGCAGTGAACCATGTTTTTTAAGTAAAAAGAAATCGTCCGAATACAAGGTACAAGTAGTCAATCCATTGATTTCGATAACATAAACCAGTCATAAACACTGTATTATACGTCACGCATGTAGTTCACGTAAACGCCGCGTTTTGGGAGAGCGCTGTAATCGTGCTTCTTTCTTCCCTGATTTCTAGGTGAAAAATTTATTTTTTCGTCTGGGAATAAAAGAAATGGCTTTTTCTCATGATTATCTTTAAATTTAAAGAATAATTACAAAGTACATAGGTTCCCTATTGCATCAATATCAAATGCAATTAATCACACAAACGTCTGCTTCACACAGTAATATTTTTTGTTCCATTTTTTTATGCACACATCTGTATACTTTTTGCAACTTCTTTAGCAACTCGTTTTTATTTATGTATTCTGTAATGTTTACAATAGACAACTTGCTAAATTTATCTGCGGCATGAAGTATGCGCGTCACATAAATGTCAAATATGATGTTTTTAAGTAATTATATACATACATTTTAACGGCAATTTTAACGTCTCTTATGTGGTCACATTGCAATTCTTGCTACCACCCCCAGATTACAAAGACGTGAATACTATCCGATTCAATGTTGTACCGACCATAGAATAACTTGGCAAGTACGGCAATGGGGATGAACGATATTTCTTGCAATCATACCGGTAAAATTATTTTATCTAATGATTGCGTCAGACATGACATTTTGAAAATAAGTATCACATTAGAATGTTTGGCATACGATGATTTGATTTAGTAACGTAATTCAATGCATATGTTTTGAATGCTCAATTAGTTAAAATAAAAATAAAACCTTATTTCATGTTATGTCATTGCTAAATACAATATTTAAACTGCTTAAAGCATTTAACTGATTAAACTATAAGAATATTCGCAGATGGTATAGACCTTAAAACCAATTGGGAACCATTTAAACATTCAAAAGGTGGAGAAAAAGTATTAGTTTTTGATTATCACAATTAAACATGTCTGGTTATTAATTCATTACAATCATTATCATTCAATATCTTTTGCTTTCTTCACTGGAAATCGCCGTCTATTATTCATATATAGGTACACTTTATTCATTAAAATATACCTAAAGTAATATTTTCAAATTACCTATACATTTTTCATAGGCGAAGCGATTCTGTTCCAGGAATCTAACACCTCTTTTTATAAGATGGTTCGCTTTTACCTAAAAACGCATTTTTTGTGTATAATGTTAAAATAATATGCAACAAAAATGACAGGGACAAAGATAATAGTGACAGGATATGACCATGGTGACAGCGACTCAAAAAAAGAAATTTACGCACTGGAATGATCAACATTCGTTTAGTACCGGTATGACTGGGAGAAAAAGCCTATTTAGGTAGTTGCCACACCATTGTACCGACTGACTCTGTGCAATAAAATCTGGGACAAACATATTTAAGTTATGTAATTAAGGTCTCATACGCATGGAATGTCAATTGACTTGATGGCAATCTGAATATGCTGTATGTCACGGTAGATTATACAGATAAAACCTTGGGATTTATTCTCATAAGAGTTGTCCCAGATTTTATTGCACAGTACTGTACAGATGGGTGCAAAAAAAGGGACAACTCATAATCATAAATACCAAGTTTTTATCTGTGTAAACGGATCTGCCGTGACATGCAGCATATTCAGATTGTCATAATAGATTAGATTTCATAGGTTATACGTGCATGTGTCACATTACAGATTATCAAAGCATTTCTGATGTTTTCAATTTCCGAGAAACACTTGGACATTAAAGCAATTAATGAAATAAACGTCTGCTTCACACAGCAATAGTTTAGTTGTCCAATTTTTTATGCGCACATTTGTACGCTCTATTATAGGTATTTATCTTTTTAGGTTAGAATTACTTAAGTGAAGTATTAATGACTTTTGTCAAATTTTTGACACATATTAAAACATTCGGCATGTCAACATTAAATTGAGGAATTGTATCTCTCTTAAAAGTTTATCTCTTCACTTCATTTCTTCTCGTATTAATATAAATATCATATACAGTATTTTTAATGTTTTGGTTTGACCCTATTGTTATTCACTGTTTAAAAGTTGTTGTATTTGGATTGTATCCAATTGTAGTACTATTTTAAAGATACTTGAAGTTATTAAACATTAAAGCAAATTAAGGATCAAATAAAATTATTAATCACGAGAATGAGTTGAAAACAAAATCGTTTCAGGCTACCATGTCCGGACAATGTATATAAATATCAGATAATTTCTAGATCTAAAATACATTGCTTAATAATTTGTGCAGTTGGCGGACCTTATTACGCAGTACAGATTTCTAATAGGTAGATCTCGAAAACTACAACAGTTAAATGCGAAGGTTATAACAGAGAATAGTCAGGCCCGCCGCTAGCTGTTTGAACGCCCGCGTGCAATACCGATTAGGCCGCCGCTTGTACAATTGTAGACATCCAAATTATGACAATATTTTGTTTTTCTTCCGATATGTTTTTGTCGCCGATGCCGCCCCCTTGAAAATGCCGCCCTTCCGCCCCTTGTACAATTGTAGACATGCAAATTATGGCAATGTTTTGTTTTCCTTTCGATACCATTTGTCGCTGATGCCGCCCCCTTGAAAATGCCGCCCTTGTGCGCTGCACGCCTTGCAGGCCCGCATGCAGCGGCCCTGAGAATAATGTTGTTCCGGACACTTTTGCAAAAAAATTATGTTCTACCAGAAAGGTCTTACAAGTTGTTTGTTTTGTTGCTCTGTTAGAACTCGATAAGCGAAATGAATGAAAAATATAATGAAAAACGTAAAATCTTTCTTCCATCAAATATATTTTTGATTTATTTTGCCTTTATTGTAGTGCCTAAATGGCACTTTCTGTTTTCATTAAACCAAACATCTTTCAAAAGTGAAGTTAAAGATATTATCTTATTTTATTATTATTTAGTTGGCAAAATAAATAGATTTTTCCACTTTTTTGAAATTGTCGATATAAGCAATGAGTTATAAGGAGTTGTCCAATTTTTGTACAACCAAGCGTAAATATCAAATTAAAAGAAGGAGAGAAAATCTGTCACCTTTCGCGAGAATGTGCTCAGAATACATTATTAAGTATAAACAAAAAATCTTTTCGTGCTTTAATATTCTCTCTGTCGGGTTTTTTGAATTTAACACGGAGCTTAAAATAACTTTGTATTGTGTAAGCTTTCTCTTTAGATTTATACGATGTAAATACGTATGTTTCATCATTGGAGATGCCTACCTATTTTATTTTGATAAAGGTCAAAATTTCCCTACACTTAACCTTATAGTAAGGTGCTAAAATGTTCTGTTCTTCCAAACAATCATTCCATTAAAATGAACCGAAACTAATGAGTACGCTCAATTCTCACAGTCGTTTTAATCATTTCCTATTCTTTACCGGGCGCAGCGTCGTTGACAGTTTGTGGAAGTGTATATTAATCTCTAGGAAATACATCCCACGTATATTGCGCACAACCATTGCGCTTCCCCACAGCGTGGATAATTTTACATAATTTCGTGTGCTTCGTATTCCATAAACATGACTGCTAGTAACACGCGGCCGGATAATAAAGTAAAGAAAAACTATCAATAACACACCGTAGACTGTGACCAAATCATGGATAATTTGAACATGGAATATCACATTCTGAGTTAGCGCAGCAATTTGCGGCTTGAAGGCGGTGCCACGTGCGCGCCGCTGCATAAAGAACTTATTGATGGTCACGTGACCTAGCGTATGTCCGTTGAACGTGTTTCAGACTCGCTCTGTTACGCATAGGTGTTTTCTATTGTCCGAGTTAGAAATTGTGCGTACGAAAGGGTCGTACTGAACTCTAGACAACTTGAAACATTGTTTATGTTATCCGAAGTAATCGATGAATAAAACTAAAAATAATACATATAAACATTTCCGTATGTTATTTATAGCAAATTTTCTAGCGTCGGTCATATAAAAGCGGCTCAATTAAAAAACTATTCGGCAACCAGGAAAAACCGATTAATGTCTAGGCATAAAGAAAGTAGAACAGAATTTGTACTAGAACACATTTACGAGACAACAGCTTCTGGGAAAATGTTTTTAGCGACGAAAAGGTGTTTCAGTCATCTTATTGAAGGTGTGAGGGAATATATTGATTTATCATATGAAGTAAACTCAATTCATCAATATTTATTAACGATATTGTCAATATTTTATTGACAATATTTATTGATCGTCTAAAGGGGCCTTAACAAGTTATGTTTACGTCAATATTTTAGAAAACCTTATGTTACCCTCCGCTAGACAAATTTTGTCAGAAGATAATTTTATTTATCAACAAGATAATTGTCCCAAATGTCCATTCGACTGCCGATATCCCCAAATGCAATCTCCGGTTCGTTTTTTCGGTGCTCCACCACCACGCTTGAGTTTCTCTATCTGTATGACGAGGTTTATCATTACGTAGCTGTTGTTCATATTTTACAGATTAGAAAACTATTGCCAAATCCTAAAGGCATTGATTAATGAAATAAACCTATTCTCCATTATCTAATTTTCGACCAATTCTAAAGCAACTTTCGATTATACACTTTTTGCGTCGTAAATCTTACATCTTAATAAATAATCAAAAATAAGTACCTATATATATTTGTATCTTCTTTAACTTTAGGTTTGTTACTAACAACTGTCACAATTTCAATTTACAATAGAGAACCTACGTACTTTATAATTATTCTTTAAATTTAAAGATAATCATGAGAAAAAGCCATTTCTTTTATTCCCAGACGAAAAACTATATTTTTTCACCTAGAAATCGGGGAAGAAAGAAGCACGATTACAGCGCTCTCCCAAAACGCGGCGTTTACGTGAACTACAACTTGTGACGTATGAACCCTTGTTTATTCAATATATCGTTCTACAAGTTGCCGTGTATGCATGAGTTCGTGAGCTGTCTGTCTTTAATTCAATATTTAAGATGTTTAAATTCATTAATTTATAGTGATAGCGAAGAGCATCACTAGCGTGAAGTGTGTGTCCTTACCTTCTGCCTCCTTTGGCTCTCAATAAAATGGCACGGTCATTAACGTGTGCTTGTTGCAAAACTGCAGTAGAAGAGCATAAATCGATCAAATGTAATATTTGTAATAAAGTATTTAATCATCTTTGCATCGACATCTCAGTTTCTGAGATTCGGATTATGAAAACTAAGCGTGGTTTTACCTGGACTTGCGATGGTTGCGCTGTTATAGGCAACGATATCTCCGAACTAAAAGCTGTTATATTGTAGCTCAAAGGCGAAGTAGCAGATTTAAAAGCTCGTTCCGAGAAAGCAAAAACTACTATCGATGACGATATGTTTCAGGAGCGCCAAAACAGGCAAACCAATTTCATTCTATATGGAGTGAGTGAAGAGCAAGGTATTGCTATAAACGATCGAAAGAGGGAGGACTCTAATGTTATAACTAGTGTTTTGTCCCATTTATCCATAAAGTCTCATTTCTCCGTGTCTCGTATTGGGAAATTTAATGCAGAAAGTATCCGACCCCCTCCAATTCGTGTCTCACTTGAAAACCACCAATTAGTAGGTACACAACGCAGTGTTTGCCTCGAAAAAATTATTAAACAACCCATCACTCAAAGATTACAAAATATCGTTCGATAGAACACCCAGACAACAACAGTATTTTAACAATTTGAAAGCTTCTATGCAGCGACGTGTGGCTAATGGGGAATCTTTGCGGATGAAGTATTTCAACGGGGTCCCTAAGATTGTTTCTACGAATTTAAATTGAATACGCCCAACAGTAGTTTATCAATATACTATCAAAATGTCCGCGGTTTAGGAACTAAGGTTAACGAGTTTTACACGTCTGTATTGGCTTTCAACTACGAAATTATCTGTCTGACTGAAACTTGGTTATCTAGCAACGTCTATAGTTCGGAATATTTTCCTGAGAACTATTTGGTCTTTCGTGCGGATCGAAGGTTTGATGAAATTGGCCGTTCTCGTGGGGAAGGAGTCCTGGTGGCCATCGCGGATACCTACTATCAACGCATCTATGATAAATTTGGATCATCTACTAGCCAAGTCGCCTTACATTGATATTATTGGATGTAAATGTGTGGTGAACAGTGTTGTATTGTATGTATTTGTACTTTATATTCCACCTAACATACCCATAATCCATCTTTAATCTTTGAACAGTTGATCTCTACTTTAAACAATGTATTTATTGTAGGTGACTTTAACAACAGTAACTATCTTTGATACTCATGTCCCAGTTTTTGTCAACAAAACCCACAAGTATCCAAAGTGGTTTACACGCGAAATTATTTCAAATATTAGGCTAAAGGATAAACTGTATAGAAGTTATAAACAATACAACAAATGAGTTTCGCCGCCTACGCACAGTAATAAAGAGGCAAATAGCTATAACGCATTCAACTTACCTTCGTAATATTGAATCTAGGCTGGTAAACGATCCCAAGGAACTATGGTCCTATGTATTACAAAGAAACGCTTGAGTAGAATACCCAGCACTACGATTTATAACGATGCAACGCTTACCAACCCACAGCTAATTGTTGATGGTTTTGCGAATTATTTTAGCAATGTCATTACATCACCTTCCGCTCCGCAAGCATTTCCTAATAATACTATAAACACTATCGACGTGGAGGTGAATGGGTTTGGGATAGATGACGTTAGGAATTCAATTGGCAAATTAAAACACCCTCACAGCTCTGGCGATGACCAAATACTAGTGTTTTTGATCAGTGGTTGCAAAAACCAACTAGTGCATCCATTGGTATGTATTTTTAACCTAATACTGAAGACCAGAACATTTCCAGAAAGGTGGAAAATTGCACGCGTCATACCAATACTGAAAAGTGGAGATTTGAGAATGTAACTAACTACAGGGCCGTATCGATTCTATGCACCTTTGCAAAAATCTTTGACCAATGCTTGTATACGAAAATTTATCCGATAATTGCAACTAGTTTATCTCCTTTCCAACATGGATTTGTTGCAGAAAGATCTACGATCTCTAATCTATCTTGCTATGCGCAATTCATTTCCAACGTCTTGGATAGCGGCGGTCAAGTGGATAGTATTTACACGGACTTCGCTAAAGCCTTTGATCGTTTAGACCACAGCATTATTCCTTTCAAACTAGGGTCGTTTGGATTTAATGAAGCGTTAGTGGAACTGTTTACGTCGTACTTAGCTAACCGAATTCAATACGTATTTTATAATTCTTATGCTTCTAAAAGTTATATAGCTACTTCAGGGGTTCCTCAAGGCTCAAACTTGGAACCGCTTATTTTCAACATTTTTATCAACGATATTAGCGATGTTATATCGTCTCAGAAACTGCTCTTTGCGGATGATCTTAACATATTTGCCCATGTTACCTCCTCCGAGGACTGTGCTATGCTCCAGAATGACCTTAACAATCTACAGAATTGGTGTATAACAAATAATCTATCTTTGAATGCGAACAAATGTAAAATCATATCCTTCAGTCGCCAATCAACAATAACACTCTTCGATTATACAGTGAATAGCAATATCTACTTTCACGCTGCGATATTATTAGGGATTTAGGTGTTTACTTTGACACCAAGCTCACATTCAAACGTCACATCGACTCGATTACTAAATCTGCTAGGAACTCTCTGGGTTTTATCATCCGTAATTGTAAATCTTTTAAAAATATTAATCTTTATATTCCTGATTTATTTCCACTTAGAGGTCAATAAAACAATAAATAATTAAATACCAATTTATTCCATAACATATAATAATATGTTTTCGTTAAATAACATTTCAGTGGAAGAAATTGACGATTTAATATGTGTTGCTATTACTAATAATATAAATTACACGTCTTGGATGCCTATCAACAAAATTATCTAAAAAACAAAGAATTCATTGATTAGACCATCGAATTTTAATTATATTCACAACGTAATTGAAGGAATAATGATTTAGTACAACTTAGAAATTGAAATGATTTGAATTATTCGAATATCAATACTATTTTATTTGTCAAGCTCTAACAATTCTGTTCAAGGACTAGGGAAAAACATGGCCTCAAAAAAACTTGTCACCGCTTAAAATTAATTTTTCATCAACGATGAATTAAATTATTGTAAATAACGCTTAAATTATCAATTGCCGTTCTATCTTTACCGCGTTTTCATGATGAATTTTATTAATTTTAAATCTACAGAATTGGTTTAACAAATGTTGCCTTAATAATTTGACAATATTAAAATCATATTTCTTCCAATGAAGAAGTTATTTAACGAAAACATATTATTATATGTTATGGAATAAATTGGTATTTAATTATTTATTGTTTTATTGACCTCTAAGTGGAAATAAATCACGAATATAAAGATAAGTACATAAAGGTCAAAAAATACATATATTAATTGGAAAAATATTAATATACTTTAAAATGCTTATACTTCGCCCTCGTCCGCTCGCGCTTGGAATATGCATCACCTGTTTGGTCTTCATATTACCTCAGTCAAAAACGCCAGCTGGAATTAATTCAGAGGAAGTTCGTTAAATTCTTATGGTTTATAGTTGATCGCGTGTATCCAAGGAATTTTGATCACTCCACTCTATTACTTAGATTTAACCTAACATCACTTCAGTTTAGAAGAATAGATTTCAGTATTAGCTATTTATATCGAATTCTACACAACGAAGTTGACTGCCCAACATTAGTTCATTCTCTTCAGTTCCGCATTCCACGATTCAATTCGCGTCAACATGATACTTTTTATTTGCCCCTTACTAGAACGAATATCTTACTAAAGTCACCTATATATACAATGACCTCTAATTTCAATAGAATTTGTACACAGGTTGATATTAACTTTTGTTCACTCACTGAACTTAAACATGTAGTTGCTAATAATTTTAATTCATTTTTTAGCATAATTAATCGTAATGTAATACATTTTACATTTTGTAATTTGTTACTTTTCTTTTCTACTATTTCAGCTGTATTGTTTGTTTACACAGAATTGTTATAGGTAGCTTGTGCATATCTGTTTGTATTATTTTTTATCCTGTAATTGGAGTTGTATTCTCTGTTGGGTAAATATATGTATATTATGTTATCGAAATCAATGGCTTGACTACTTGTGCCTTGTATTCGGACGATTGCTTTTTACTTAAAAAAAATGGTTCACTGCCATGAGGAGAGATGTACCTTTGGCAGAGAAGACTACAGGATATGGTTGTTCTGATCATTTTGACGTAAGTACAAGTACCTAACCTATACGAGTAGTATGGTATTAAAATTAGTAATATGCTACAAGTACATACGTTACAATAATATGTATTATCATACATGTACACAAAGTACTAATTCTATGTATTAATGGTTAAAAAAGGATCTTACATTTGTGTTATCATATTAGTAATGTCATAACCCTATAATCTGACTTACAGGTATTCTACGTCAGCTTGCGTTTGGGTCACGTGACTTCCTCGGGCATCTTTCAACTCAACAAATCTCGAAAACCACAAGTCTTTGAAAAAATTTTTTCTGTTTCATTTACCGGCGATCTCAATCTTTTATCAAATGTTTAATTCCTGTTAACTTTTGAGAAATCTAGGTTGTCTATATAAAACTATTGCAGTGTCGTCAATCTTACTAACGAAAATACTTAGGAAGTAGTCTGCTCTAATCAATAAACATTAATCAAAAGTTAAGTAAAAGGGTAGTACGCCTCTGAAATTTTCAAGTTGCCAATATTCCAAACTGAAAATGTCGCATGATATCACCCCGTGCTTTCAAAAACTTTCCTGATTAGAGTAGGCGGTTTTTTAATTATTTTTCTTTCTAAGATTGAGAACACTGCAATTTTTACTTTACACAAATTTTGACAACTGTCAGTGACAAATTTAAATTAACAAAATTTCCATTTGATTATTTATTCCTTTATTAAAATGTTAGAGTTACAACACAAAAAATTTATAAATTGAAATCGGGTGATCAATTGTGTTGTGCCATCGAGATCTGTGTGCCGGTGCATATTTTAGAACTGGTCGAAACTTAGATAATGGAGAATGGGTTTATTCCATTAATCAGTGTTTGCAGGATTTCTCACAACGGTTTCCTAATCTAACCAATTACGTATGGACAGCTGCTAAGTCATGTTCATGCTTGCATAGATAAATTTCATTAAACAGGTGCAGTAACTCGTAAACCTGGTGGCGGAGCACCTAAAAAGCGAACGGCAGCTTGCATAGAGGATATTCGACAAAGAATGGACAACTCACCTAAAAACTCTATTCCAAAACTGTCGCAACAACTTCAGTTGTCAGTTGGAACATGCCACACCATTTTCGAATGGATTTAAAACTGTATCCATATAAGATTCAAGCAGTTTATGAACTTACCCAGGTATATTTTGGTACAAGAACGCAGTATTGTCAGTGGTTCTTGGATAACGTAGATAATGACAACGTTCTCGACAAATGCTTTTTACCGATGAGGCTTGGTTCCATCTTTCTGGTTATTTTAAAAACAAAATATAAGAATGTGGTCTGCAAAACATCCTCATGAATTCGTAGAAACTCCACTACATCCACAAAAAATAGGTGTCTGGCTAGCGGTTTCAAACAGACGGGCCTTATAAACTTTTAATGAAACCGTAACTAAAAGAATAAAAACCAAATATTACAGTTTTTTTAATGAACTTGCATGATGACGAGCTGACAGAATTTTTATAGTAAAAACTGCACCGGTACATAATCTCGATACACAATTGCTTTCTTCAGGCAAATTTTTCTGACAGAATTTTCCAGCAAGATCACCCAATCTGACAATTTTAGATTATTTTATCTTTCCATATTTGAAGAATACCATTTTCAAGACCAGACATCATACAATCGCAGAACTTCGCAATTCTATTACGGATTGCTGTGCTGATATAACCCCAACACCTCGTAAATGGTTTTGAGAGTATGAAGCGTAGAGTTCATCTCTGTCTTCAAAATAATGGACAACATTTTCAGCATCATCTTTAGTAGTATTATAACTTTTTAATTTAACTTGTATAATAAACATTTTCCCTAAAGTAAAGTAAGTTTTATACATCACGATGACATACGAACCAACGAACTGTCAAAGTGACGCACTGTAGCACTGTTACCAATCATAGAAAAAAATCATGGCCATCTCTAATCAGGAAAGTTTTTGAAAGCATTACAATCATTTATGTATCTTGCTTATAACTAACTTATCACACTGTCTCCAACTGTTAATAATAAAATATTGCTAGGCTTTTAGAGTATTGACAACTGACGTAAAAATGGCGCGTTTACTTTTCTGTTTGAAACTGCGAAAAATTTTAATTTATTGAAATTGTGAAGCGTATAAATAAAATTTATTGATTAATAGATAAGCTATTGTCCTGTTTCATATCTCATCATTTTTCCTTAATAATGACACCAACGAGAATGTCAATAAATTTTCATTAATAAGTGATTTTAAATTTTGAAAGGTTCTATGTCGATAATATAGGTGGCTTTATTTACAGTCTATACGTCTATTGATTGTGTGTTGCGTTGTGAGTAATAAATTTGTGTTTTTATTATTTGGCATTTTATAAACATTTAATTGTTAGTTATGGATCCCACACCAGCCGCTGCAACATCTATCGCATTCTTAGACACAATAGAATCGGTTATTACAGAAGTACAGCCATATTTTATCGAAGAAGGTAACGAAGATGTACTATCACTATTAAAATCCGTATGGTTGAAGAAACTTCACCAAGCAATAACTGACAATGAAGGGCCTGAAATTCCTGTCAGGCTAACAATGCCCGATACTAGTGTTGTTATGTTATCTGTTGCTAAGAGCACATTAGATGAAAATAAGCTTAAAGCTGTCTTAGCCGACCCCGTAGCAACAACTATTATAAACCTACCGAACGATGTCAGATCCCCTATGTTGCAGAATTACGTGCAACAGACCTTAAGTGATGTTAGACTGAAAAATAATCCGATTCCGAAGGTAACTACAGATCAACCGGCAACGACAGTTACGTCAAGTGTTGAAAGTGAATCTCGGAGTCAATCATCGACTGATAATTCGTCTGTTTCTGCTAGTAACGAAGATACAGAAGAAAATGAAAGAGATGGTGGAAGCTTGAACAGTGACGACGATGTGACTGATGATGAGCAGTTTGCTACTGAGAACATAGTTCTGTGCCAGTATACGAAAATTTATAGACATAAAAATAAGTGGAAGTTTCAATTATCCAACGGCGTAATGAATTTAGATGGTAAAGAATATGTTTTTAATACTTTGAATGGTGATGCTGTTTGGTAAGATCATAATCGTGCTCTAAGTTTATATTTGTATACTTAAGTCTTACCTATATAATAATTTAATGTTAAATTAAGTTAAATTTCGTTAGTGTGTTATTGTGTAATGTTAATATTTAGAAAAACAGTAAGACTACTGTAGTGTTTTTTTTATATTTAAGAATTTCAAGTTAATAGAAATATATTTTTACTTTAAGTAGTAGGTAGTTTGCAGTCTTTTTTCTTCACCTTGACTATTTGTTATGTTGTCGTCCAGGTTATTCACCGAAAACAGCCATTAGATTTTTTTAACGGATTGCCTAATATTTCGTTACACCATTCAATGTAGAATAAAATTCTGAACAAAAAACTATTAAATATTGGGTTCTTTTTAGAAAAAAAAAACCATAAAAATACGAGACAAAATAACAAACGTAGGAAAACACTTTAATAAATAAACACTAACAAAATCAAATAACAACAAATAATATTATATCAAGAACAATGTAATATAGTAGGAAATGATAGATGTTTAATATGGCCACCATTTTAACCCAGACACTGAAGGATTCTTTACAACTTCCATACTCGTCGCACTTTGAATTTGGTGACAATTATTGTTTTATTTGCATTTTGCTCATGGCTTTATACGATTAGCTTCAAATTAGCTATATTTTCGTTATAATATTAATTTATTTAATATATGTAATACCTAATACCACAGTTCAAGTTGTGTACAAAAGAGTTTATAAAAACTAAAAAAATGCCTGCTGTAATAGGCGCTCATGGTATATTGTTGGAATTCACCCTGCGGACGAATGCAATGAAAATAGATTAAGCATTAGAAGCGGACCACGTGGTTTCGACCTTCCATGTCTCATCAGCGCAATTCCGAACGGAAGATCTAATTTGATCGCCTTTCATCTCTCAACTTATTTGTATAATACCTCCAATCAAATCATGACAATCCATAATTCCAACCTCATGCCCTCTAGTGAGCAAGATGGAAAGTAGCACACCGCAAGGCACTACACAACACAAGTCGGTACAGCAGATTCCGATCTAGCTCGGACGATTCATGGATTGTCATGATTGTGGATTGTTACGAAAATCCACAATCATCATTGTTAAATATTAACTTTCGGACAATTCGTGGATTGCGGTGTACTACTTCGCATCTTGGTTACTAGAGAGCATGAGGTTGGAATTAGCACATTGCTGAATGAATGAATTTTCAATTTGTCTGGCTACAGGACATCTCAATACACATTATCTATATCGGTGACAATTACGTTAAATACTTGGACAAACTAAAAGAAAAAAACATAAAACTTCCGCTTTTAATGAAACTGTAGACATAATCGCCACCATTGAGACTATTTATTTAGCCATTGTGTCTACAGTTTCATCAATAGCGGAAGTTTTAACTTATTGTTTTAATTTGTCCAAGTATTTAACGTAATTATCACCGAGAGATAATGTGTGTTGAGAGTCCTCTAGCCAGACAAACTGAAAAATAGAGAAAAAGTTTAATTCTTTTCGTAAATCTTAAGTTTGAGAGAGAGTAAATAGTGAACTTCGAAAAAAAAAAAAAACCCACAATATCTCGTTGTAAAGTATGACCGTTTCATTACCAGTCACCCTGTATATAATGAATTATCGTAATGATGTTGCTCTTCTGTTGAGATTGAGTTTCAAACTAGAAATGCTGGTAAAAACTATTTTTTGCCTTATCGTAAATTATGTCGTTTTGTAAACAAATATTAATCATTGTGCTAAAAACAGAATTATAGAAATATTGGAATAGTAGGAAATAATTATTTCACACATTTAGATTAGGAAATCATTAATTTACTAATTTATAATCCAGCTTACAATGAAACATTATATTTTTCACTATTGATTAGTTCTCCTTCATCACATCCTTCATTTAAAAACAGATCAAACCGCTGTGAAATTTCGCAGAAAGTTGAAAACGCAATCGCGGAACAACCGTCAAATAAAAATCCAAAGAGAGGAATTAATTAACAACCGCATTAGCTCTCTACCGAAAAAATAAATACAAACAAAAATGAATAAGCGACAGAAAACCAGCGCGAAGGAGGAAAATAAACAAACAGATCGAGAAAAAGATAATATCAGGCAAGCGTAACTTGTTTTTGACATGGACCCTTGAAAAACAAATAGAAACAAGTAATTAAATCACAAAGCAAACAATAATTTGTCGGTCCAATTGGCGTGTCTATTTACCAGCGCTCATGATGCGTCAATTTTGAAAGTTTTATTACGTCGGGTGTTTATCAATTGAACACGAAGTTCAAAATAGACGAATGAATTCTTAAAAGTGATACATACGATGTTACAAGCGAACTTTGTGATGTTTTTATTTCAATATCGGGCAATACTAATACAGGCAGTAACACATTTAACATATGCCAACAAAGTAGATGCACAAATTTGAAAATATGAAAATACTTTTTAAAAAAATTTTATTTGTAAAATAAATACATTGAATGGTTCAAACATTTTATTTTTATGAATTATTTGCTTTTATATAAGAAAAGTGGGCCCTCATCTTCGACTTTACGAAGTTTACTGGGAACATTTTTAAGCATCTGTCGGACAACGTTATGGTCAAGTTTTCTCACAGATTTCTTGATTTTCAGAGTAAGTTCATCGGTCGTTTCGGCTTCCCATCCATTCTTGTATACCTGTTGGAGCAATAAATTCCAAAAATCCTCAATTGGCGTTTGGAATATTTGGTGGATTTGCTTTCTTCGAGACAAATGAGATATTATTTTCTGTCAGCCAATTGATAGTCATATTGATGTAATGGCTAGATGAGCTGTCAGGCCAGAAAATAATATCGTCGTTCTCGTGTTTATCTCTTATAAAACGTCTTAATTTAGTTAAACATTTGCTGATATACGTCTCACTCTTATTAGCTGAAGCCCTTGAATCTTGAATATGCAACTGTGAAATTCCTTTCAAAGAAATCGCACACCAGACAAAAATTTTTGACTCACATTTACTTTTTGAAATCAATCGTATGTTATCAGGGCTCATCGCAATATTGTCCGTATAAAAACTCCTATTTTGTTCACCTTCACTCCATCCAAATGTAAAATATTTTTCATCGTCAATAATTAACGAAACACCGTTCTTCAAAAACTTTCGTCGCAACACTCGACACTTAGTATGTATTTCACGTAATTGTTTCTCACTGTATTTGGGATCTATCTCACGTTTGTCATGTCACACCCAGTTTCTTCAAATTTTGACGAATTGTTTCTTTGGAAACCTGAACTTTTCGTGCTAGTTCTATTCGCTGCCCCAAGATGATTTTTTGCAGCGTCTTTCAGTTTTTCCTGTTGATTTCTATTTACTATCATTTTTCTACCAGGTTTAATAATTCCAGCAGCCGACAATCCTTTGCTGTATCTTGAGAAAATTGAATAAATCGTTCTACAGCTGACATTTTCTTGTAGAAAATGATGCAAAACAATTTTTTTTGTGTGCTGTCCAAGCAACTTATACACACGTTCCCTTCAATTGTTTTGATCTACGACTTTCATCTTCAAAAATACACTAACATTTAACACAGTGAGTGGCTATGTATCGAATTCAGGCGTACGTCAACATAAAAGCGAACAAACAACTCAAAGCCTACTTTCTCACTTTTGAAATTTTATGCATCTACTTTGTTGGCATATGTTATTTGTAGTTTAAAATTAATATTGTTGCTCCTTTTACAAACAAATTAACTTTTTCACATCACAAATATAATAGCTTCGTGATTAATGTAAAATATTCAATTTAATATTTCTATACTGATCAAAAGTTTAATCGTGTTACCGACTGAGTATAGACTGAGAATTAGATTTTAGCCGATACAGAAACAATAGGTATGTGTTTCAAATTGCAAAAACCACAATAAATTGTTAAATTTTAAAATGTGTTGAATTTTAACTTAGTTTTATTACTTCGTTTATTGTTTCTGAGTTCTTTCACAAAAAATTGGAACTCATTGATAAGTGTACGCGTAAATTGTGATAAGCAAATATGAATGAACAAAATAGATAGAAATAGTCGTCATTTTTATTCTGACGAAATAAATAGCATTTGGAATGCAGGAATTTCGTGTAAGACAAGTTGACGTAGCTGATCGGCTAGGTACAATACAGAGAGGAATTACCTGACTATGAAGACGTTACATAGATATATCACAGAGAAAAATGTTCTTGAGTTAAGAAAATATACTGGATTACCCAAAGATTTTTAATGCTAGAATATTTTTGTTTTGATTCAAACAGATTTTCTTGGAATAAGTAAATGCGTTTAATACAATCCAGACTATATTTGTTGTAAAATACGTATTTGATCTGAATAATTTCCCTATTTGTCAAATAGTTGAATTGCAAATTTTGAGCCGCTGCGTTCGAGATTATATGTGTGTATGAAGCGTTATACGTGCATTCGTCTTCAATCTTTTTATCTGCGTGCACCATTTTGCAAGAATTAGATACATATAAATTTTCTATAGTTAAGTCGTGGAAATTGAAAAACAACATTTTGCAAGAAGACGCGCCACCACTATTATTTAGGATCGGTATATCACTCTTCAGACTCGCCAACTACTACTGAGTTAAGAGCGTGTTGCCAGGCAACGCATAATGTAACAATCCATGGTCAAATCATCAGATGTCTCTTAAGAAAATCTAATCCTAGCTCCAGACGCCCTTCTCGGGTTCAATCATTAACTAAAGTAAATCGAGGACAGCGAGTAAATTGGGCTCCGTAACACTTAAACTGGACTTGAAATCACTGAATAACTGTACTTTTTTTGTGACGAGTAGCGATTCGGATTAAGACTAGATACTCGCAAATTAGGAGTTTGACGTCAACCTGGTAACGTAGCAAGGCTACAGCATATAATATTGGCGGCAATTTTGCTGGGTAGGAAAATTGATCTCGTTTTTCTAGATCAATTCATAAATGCCGGGTAATATATTCAGAATATTCTTCAACCTGTTCTTCAGCCAGTTGTAGAAGCGTTAGACATGAATTTAACCCTTACCATGACAACTCATATGTGACAGCTCCAAATCCCAATGGAGTGTGCTTCAGAGAAGATTCAGTTCTCCCACATTCCCATAAGTTTCCTATCCATATATGTAGTTTAATTCATTTCTAGGATATTTCAGTTTACATCATACATTTCTAACCAAGACTGTAATAACTGTCTTACTGTCTGATTTGACAAATGTAGCCAGATGCGCCAGTTACTGGCAGACTTAATTTAGTATAATTATCAGCCCTGTGTTAATTGAGGAATTTATGTTGACGATCTTTTGATTATTATTGATTCTAAAATATATTTATCGTTTAAACAGATAAAAATAAAATTGTTTCTAATTTTGTTAAGTAGACGTCTATAGTTGAATAGATGACTATGACAGTATAAATCGCACTTTTTAAGATAGACTATTAAAATTAGTCACCTGAATGTATATCATCCAGGAAAGCTCATTCTAATATTTTAGGAGTATTACAATTAATTATTTTGGAAAATAAATAATCGACAAATATTTCTAAAAGACTGTTGGTATCAGCTGAGATCTGTATACAACCTTCGTGGTAAAAATAGTTCTGTTGTAAACGTTGTTTGTGTAAAATATACATACCACAGTGACTGCGGTAGGATATGAAGTAACGTTTTTTATCCTATTTGGAACAGAGAGCCGCTGCGCAGCCAGATGTACGTTTCACAGATAAAACCAGGCAATAATTTTTTTTCATCGAAACGAGAAAAGAGAGAGCTATCGAATGACGGCACGCTGATGCAGTCAGCGAGCGAGAGCCGCTGTTTTAAGCAAATGGATCCGGGCTATTATTTTGTCATGTTCACGTGTGGCTGACGCTCATCAAGTGAGCACATTTCAACGCGCTGGGCTATACTAAAACACACACGTACACTTTTATATACATACATATATTCTAAATATATGCATCTAAACTATAGTCTGTCTGTATCAGCAACACTAATACGCGTACACGATTTTGTGCAGGAAAACTCGGGGAACAATACGAGGTACGATGGACAGACGTCGAGAGATTTTCGAACAATGAACGTTAGTTAGTTTGTCGCACTCTTGTCAAGCGCAATTTGCGGAAAAGTCCGGCATTATGTACTGGCTTTTATCCAAATCAACTGTAATGGAATAGTATGATTTATCATACCGGAAATGATAAATGTGCTCTTTTTGTGTTTTAAATGAGACAGCTTACAATATTTTTTGTAGCTATCTGGTTAAGTAAAATGAATACCTTGCGTTAATAAACAAAATTTTATCTAAATGATACACATTTAATTGACAAATGCTTAAACACTGGCACATTTTTATTAATATTTTGCTTGGTGTTCCGTTTTGTTGCCGCCGATGTGTATTATTTCAAAACACAGCTTTTGGATATATGCTACAAATCCAAAATTTAATTACTTAATGTTTTATGAGATCGTAGCTATTTCAAGATTAAACACACCTTACAACATTTACAAATAGGTGTTGATGATACCAAACTATCAACACCAATCTATCTACAAACCCAAAAAATTATTGCTAACTCGCTAGATATTGGAAGGGAGTAACTATGTAGATGATATAAAAATAAGCTGTTGTACAATACGCTGGCGCTGTAAGGAAAGTGCATATTTCAATCCGTGTAAACAAATGTCGTCTAGAGAAAATTGGAAACTATGGACTCGAGCGACTAGAACCCACAAAGAAAATTGCCAATAATCGTAACGAATAAAGAATACGATATAATCATAAAATGTACGTTTAGAAATGATTGTATAATGTTAAAAATATATATTATTTCTGGTTAATAAAATTAAATTAAGTACATAAATATCAATAGAATAGCACACATTATTATTATGTTATTACATAAGGGGTTTAAATTTCAATGTAGAATATTAATGTTAAAGGAAGTCTATTAAATAAGACGTTATTCTTAGATTAATTTAATCTAATCTAGCTTCTAGCTGTTTGTTGTTTTATAAATTCCGCGTAGCTCTTTCTATAGAATTTAGATATTATTGTTTCATTGTGAAACCACAATTGTCGCTATTATTATTGTAATAATAGTTTATTGGTGTAAACTATTTAATATGTTATTTTATCCAACCTGAATCGTTCTAGGAACAATAAGATAAGATAAATAGACGGTCAATCTATGTAAAATAAGTAATGTCTTGTCTTCTTTTAATATTTGTTTTTTGCTCGTTAATTATTATCTTGCTAACCGAAATATTTGAATTAAAGCTCACGATAACTTGACGTATAAACGACGCTAGAGGTAAAACATTCTGACAAAGAAAAATTGGTGCGTAAAGGTACAGTTTTTGTATTAAATAATGTCTTCCCCTTTCAAACGCTTATCAAACTTTCTCCCACTCATACCTGTTCGGTCGTTTTCGTAAATGCCTCTTGAGATGTATAGTTGGGTATTAAGAATATCTTGATCGAACTAAAACGACTGAATCGACGTGAGTGGAAGAAAGTTTGATATGCTCTTCGAAGGGGAAGACATTACAATAGTACACAAACTGTACATATGCAGTAAAGTACCTAGATCAGTGAGCACCTGCTATTGAAGCGGAAAAAACTGCAGAATCTCAATCGGGATGATTATTACTCACTTGCCGGTATTTGGAAACCTGTACTTTCCGCTTCACTAACCAGTGCTCATTGATTCACTTCACTGCCCTGGTTAGATTTTTAAAAATTCTGAAACTTTCTCGAATGAAACAGCTAAAAATAGAATTTTTCAACCCTTAGGTTTTGTTGTCTGTCATCTCCTTTATTATCAGAAACAAACTAAAAACCAAAATTACCATAAAAAAATCAACGATAAAATTCTACGAAACAACTAGAATGTTTTTGTTGTATCTTTAATATTTTCTAAAAAACAAATATGATATTATTTATTATCTTATGTTACTAAGTCTGATTTATTGATTAAAAGTGTCTTGTTTTCTTGTCAAGTTGAAAGTTTCCCTATTTTTCTTAGAAAATACAGAAAGTTCTTAATTTCTATCGGTTTACAAAGGATGATTTTTATTTTTATTTTTTTCGACACCGAAACAGCACATAAATTAAAATACTAATTTGAAAAAGTAAACAAAGCTTTTGTACAACTTCAGTTTGTAAGTTTGTTTGTAATTTCTTGGTATTGATACTCTACCATCAGTTCCTTAGTAACCCTCGAATTATGTGGGAATTTACGCCCATATAATGGTATCCAGTATTGAACAATCATTGTCAATACTTCGTTCAACCCTATTGCACACACCAATAATAATCAATCACTTGGTTAGCTAACATACTGACTATATTGACTTAGATATACATATATACAGGGTGGCCCATTAGTGCGTGGAAGCTCGATTAATCCGACATTGTAAAAGATATTAAAAAACTTTATTGAGGAAATGTGTAGGTATTCTTAAGCTTCATATTTCAAAATTAGTTGCAAGTATACAGGGTGTTCTATAACGCCGTACCAGATCAACCTTCTACTTTCTTTTATGGAACGGTATACTTTTTTTGCATTTTTAAAATCTGCTTATTTTTAAGACCCTCTTTATATACGGTTTGCCGAATCTATACCGAGTATTTAAAAAGTTATGACCATTGTTACGTCTAAATTAAGGTATATTAAGAGAGTTAGTTCCGGCAAGAGACAAAATATACAAACTTTTTCGTACCTTTACATGATTTGGCTACGCCTTCGCGTTCCGCTGAATGGTTCGATAGATATTTATCGGCTCTTTTATTTTTGTGAACCATTCCCTATACCTAACTCTTTGGGTTTAGAAGATATTTTAAATTTAATATGAAAAATTGATTTATTTTTAAATTTAATGAATTAACAAGTTAAACAAGATAAAAGAAAAAGTATAACATAAAAGAAAGAGTATACTAAATAAAAATTTGTTGACCCAGAACGTCAATACAACGTTGCAGTCTTAGTTCAAACGATTGACTGACATTTGTTAACATTTCTGTACCAATACTCCGAAGAGCTTCTCTTATTCTTCCCATTCGAGCTGGCCATGCCACTGGTCCTCCTCTTCCAATCCACCTATTGGGAAATTTAGTATTGAGGTGGTTGTGGATTACTGCAGTGTTATGTACCGGAGTCCCATCGTGCAAAAACCACATTCGTTGACACATATTCAAAGGTACATCTTCCAAATACAGTGGTAAACTGTTTTGGAGGAAGTCTAAATAAACTTGGCCATTTACTCGTCCATTAAAGAAATGTAGTCCAATAATACAATTTCCAACTATGCCACCCCAAACGTTTAAAGACCGCCTAGTTTGGCTGTGTTCTTGAGTAATATGAGGATTGTCGGTAGAATAATAATGGAAGTTGTGCTTATTCACGCTTCCATTTCTGTGAAACGTTGCTTCATCGCCAAAAGCAAGACATTCATCAAAATCCCCATTTAGCCGATCATGGATTTGTTGTTGTGCCCATTCGTAAAACACAACCCTACGGGGAAAATCTTCGTTCAACGACTCTTGATCTAATTGAATGTGGTAGGGATGGAATTTGTGCTTTTTCAATATCCTTTGAATGGATGTTCGACTAATATTTTGTATGTGTGAAATATCGCGTTGACTACTATGTGGATTTTCTATAAAATGCATGCGATCACATGAAATTCATTTTCCTCGGCAGTGCATTTTTTTCCCTTTCGTATTTTTCATACTTTACTGAACCAGTACGGTTGAAACGGTCGATTAATCTTTCCAATGTTTCCTTTTTCGGTTGTCGTCGTGCGGGATATCTTGCTTCATAAACTCTTCATTCTCTCAATACCCAAATCATATCTATTAATTCTTCAGCCGAATAATTCATTTCGAGAATGTATTTCTAAAAATTAATGCTGTTGTTGTACTATTTGAATTCGAGGTGGTGGAGTCTCTGCGAGGCTACCGCTTCGCCGCTGCGTATAATGTGTTCCCTCGTTTTTCGCTGGCATGTTGTCCACACTTCCTCAATAAAGTTTTTTAATATCTTTTACAATGTCGGATTAATCGAACAGAATCGGCCTTTTAGTCCTATATAATCTCCAGATTTATCATGTCCACCTTGTACTTCTTCTTCAAGTGGTAGGGCCGTGACCAGTGAGTAAGGCCGCGATGGTCCTCAGCACCATCTCTTCTGTTGAGCTTCAGCAGAAATTTAGCCCTGATGGCTGACAAAGTAATAAACTTTTTTGATTGTCTTAGTTTTGGGGTGTTAGCCAAGTACGAGATTTCCTGTTCGTTTTACCACTGTTGGAGATGAGCTCTTATATGGCTTTTGGTGAGACCACAAAATGGCTCTGGTCCAATAAGTCGGAACGCCGCGCCTTTTTTTGCAAGACCATTGGCAGTTTTGTTGCATTCACACCTCCAATGACCTGGTGCCACTGTAAGATGTTAATTTCCCATAGGCAAATCTTGCAACTGAAGAGATTTGCATGTTACATGTATATATCTGCTGTATAAGCATTTTTTGCAAGCATATGTGTTTGCGACCATTATGGTGACTTTTTGTTTCGTACCATTTTACATATTTATTTAAAAAAAAATGAATACCTACAAATATGTAATCTGGATTATTTATTATTATTGTAACTCTTAAAAAAATTAACTTTTGTGGAGCTTCGAAATCATACTATTTACACTAGTTCTTGGAAATAATTAGAATAATTAAAACGTAATTAGATCATATTAGTCAGAATTGAGGTTCTATCAAATTGTAGATTACGAACTGTTTGCGACAAATTGTTGCTGTATCTATTGTATACCCGTCAAATTAAAGTCGTACTCAACACAAATACATAGTACTGTTGCACGACGAAACAAAAATAAAGGACTCTTAACCATACCTTTGTTATAGGAAGAATTGGCTTTTTACGGAAAATTAAAAAATCTTCTATTCCCAATATGAAAATGTCGTGCTGTAGTGAGGGTGGTACATTTGAAAGAAGACAACATACACCAAGAACAAGGAAAACGCGTGCAGGGATAGATTAGTTGACGGCAATCATCATTGTTGAACGCGTTTCAATAGAATGTCCTGATTACACTTGTCGTATAGTCATTCCCGGACGGTTGTTGTGTCCTGTAATAATGCGAAGTAATCACAACACGGCGATCGGATCGTACTGTGCTGTAGGGTGAATTATAGGGTCGCACGATCGGCCCACCGTCCAAATTAAAACTTCTAGACAAAGGTTAAACTGAGCGAGTCGCGGGCCCAAGTCATTGTCACAGGGGACTGTAAACAGACGATTTTTTCACCAGCATCAGACAGGCTTCTCTCATGAATATTGTACGATCGAGATATTTTCTGGTGAAACGAACTGAAAGGACTATTGTTGATGGTTATAGAAAAAATTCCGACCATTCGTATAATTTCTAAAAGTTAAAAAATATATGAATACGAATACTACATAAATTAGGTATATAAACCTTGCAGATATCATCATTTAATCATTTTAAATATATGCTGCGCTAGATATACTTAGCACACAAATAGATTTTTAGACTTTTTTGCTATTGATGAAAATTATGGATGCAACTTGCACGCAAAATCACAAAACTTGTTGGCAATACTGAGGTTACGGTATTGGCTAAATTTTGCAAATATTTGATACAATAAATAAATTATAGATAATTGCTTATGTGTATGTTCGCATGTTTCATTTTGGAAAGAACGACGTCAATTTAGTAGTGGCATCATCAGAGTGTGCACAACACAAGTTTAGTAGCAGCGATAGTTTGTTTTTAATTAGTTTATTAGTTATGCAAACAAAACTATATTCCAAGAAAGAACCATCTTAAGTATAGTTCGCTTCATTGAACTGTCTTGCATTTGTGTAAACCGTATATATTTTTATATGAACAACAAGTTCTAAATATAAACATTCGGAGAGGCAGTGAGGCGTCCACTCTCCGCAATAATGAGTAACGTATACATAGAGTTCGAAAAAAGAGCTAGAGTAATGATTAAACAGTTTCCTACAACATTCAAGAATCATGATGGAGAAGGAAGTTGGCAACAGGAATGGCAATGCAACCACAAAACCTACAGATTGAACAGTGAGAGCCAGGGGATGATATCTTAGTATTAACTTTTATCGAGTCGTATCGCAGCGCTATCCCCTACCAAACCTCTTAATTAATACCCGGGACATTTGAATTATAATATTTTGAAGTACTAAATTTAATGTTTAAAAAATTCAAACAATGTTTCTGATTTTCTCTTAACAAACATTTAACAATTGTTTGTCAAAAGAAAACCAGAAACTTCATTTGAGTATATACTAAAGCTATAAAATAGTTTTATTATTTAAATAAAAAGGAACTTATAGAAATAAAATATGTTATCAAATTATATATGTTTTATTGGACCTTTTTAATATATTTGCTGGCATAAAATTCTAATTTGTCTAAATTATTAACATTTACAATTTTTTTACATAATATATTATTTAAAGTTTGACAATACATATTTAATATTAATGGTAAACTTATATTTAATAATTTCTTTTTTATATCTAATGAATGCCCACAACTATATAGCGGTAATTGTAATTCTTTAATTATCCTTTGTTTGGTTTTAAATAATAATTTAGGTACAATTTTTTGAAAAAATGAAATATTCTAAATGGAATATTTGTATTAGTACCTCATGAAAATTAGAACTAGAACCATAGAGGTATTGGTTGCAAGTACCACATTCTTCCCCCAGTGATATTTCTCTAGATATCTTGCTGAATATCCTATTTATCACCTGTTCTTCTAAGGGATTCAAGGCAGTAAATGACGATGGTACGTCAGAAAAAAATAGCATTTCTTCTTCATATCCACTATCCATGGAGGGTCCATGAGGGTATAAAACATTTCTAATTAACAAGCTTTTAAAATAGTGTGTGAAACAAGCAGGTGATGAATTAGTGTTTCGCACACTATGCTGCTGTACTTGTCCAAAAAAAATTTCTAGTGGGTATTGATTGAATGGCCTCGTTGGAAAATTTGGAAACTTATACCTTATTAATAACAAATTCCATATTTTTTAAAATCCTTCCAATGTTAGAATAAAATTGGGTATCACTGGAGGAATAACCTTATCAGTGGGCTTGTTTGCTATAAATTTCATTGACTTCAACACATAAATCGATCTTCTCCATACTACTTTGTGCCGTGAACGTTTATGAACTGCCCATCTTCCAAATTTATCATTTCAAATTTCTCCATTCGTGCTGTCGAAGAGTTCATTTCGAAAAACCAAAGATTAGCAGTGGTTTGAGCTTCAGGAGGAATTTTTATAGATTTATCTGGACTTTCAGATTCACTACGGCTCATCAATTCAATTGTTGATGAGGCACTTTGGCTAAAAACCTGAGTGCACATTGCTACCTTCATCTTTAATACCCTTGATGGCATCACATGTACTTCCGTTAATTTTGGCATATTTTTCACTTTTGCCGAAAGATCTATTAAATATGCATCACGTATATGTGACCATTTGCCATTTTTTTAAAATATCATTTTCACAGAATGACAAGTCCTTTGTCAGGAGATTGTTTCGAATGCACTTTAATAAATGTGGTGGATCGAACAGAGGAATAATCATATTTCCATCAATAGAAATCACGTTTTCTTCAATATCTAAGTTGTTCCTGAGGGCATTCGAATAGCCTTTACATTTGTTACTCCTTGATCGCATACAGAAGCAATTATTTTTAAGCCCGTAGACTGCACTTCCTTAACAATTTTGTTGAATAACCTGCATATTTCAGGAGCAGGTGTAGAAGATTTACAAAACGCATATCCTACTGGTTGCTTCCATTTCTTAAAAATACCCCTGATCATGAATACCAATACATGATCAGCGAAGTCCAGTTTTCTTCTAATGCCATCGAACCCATCAATAATATCCCTAATATTGGTTATTATAGTCTGCATACGGCTGCAAGGCCATCTCGGCAAATATTACTGTGTTTATTCTTCTTCTGTCATATTTTTAACATTATTTTTGTTAACTTAGATTGCCGAGTGGTTATTCTACTTAATAAAACACACTACTAGGTTTAACAGTTTAATTAAGCACTAAAGAAAGTTAAAATACACGAAACGTAACTCGTACCCGGTATGCCACACGCGATCCCCTCGGTGCCTCTCGCCTACTAACCTATATTAGTTACAAACAAATAAATAAAATCTAGTTCCTAAAATAACTTTTACATTCGGCTCTCCTGACAGAATTTGCCCCCTGGTAAATTATGAATGTATTACATTGTACAACTTGATTATATATTAAATAAACAGTTAACTAATACAGTCTCAAATTTAAGTCTTTTTCTTTTCAATGACAAAGTCTTTGTATTTCGCTAACGGGTTTCTCCAATTCTTCTGATAATCTTCCAGTCTCTCATTTTTGTCAGCTACTAACTCGAGTATTGGTTCTTCGATGTCAGATTCTTCGCTCTGGTCTTCGTCTTCATGGTTCTTGTATAATCTTAGTTGACTCAAAGCCGTGGTAAAGGTCGGCTACCTTTCTAGCGATGTTGGCATGCGGTAACTATCATTTGGCAACTTTTGCATTACCACAAATGGTGCTTTGTATTTGGCCTGTAGTTTGGTGGGTTGTCCTGTAGCGGTTATTGACCATTTCATGGCAACAATGTCTCCTGGAAAGTCGATCTGGCAATGATGTTGATCATGGTCTTTCATTCGTTGTTGCTTTACTATCTTTTCGTCACTTCATCCTGTATCGTGGTCGGAGGTATCCAATCATGTTGTCCCAAAATGTCTTCCCATTTATTATCGTGAAACTCTGGATTATATCCCATTAGGAATAAGGGGTTTTCCATTTAAACGTATTCATTGCCTGTTCTATTTTCGGTATCTCTTGATCCCATTGATCCTCTTCCTCCATGGTCGCTATTAGGGATGGAACCAATGTTTTCATTACCCTCTCTGCCATGCCGTTACCTTGTGGGTGCCTAGGGAAATCAATATGTGTTTAGTACCAATATCACGGAGGTATTTCGCGAAATGTTCTGAAAGTAAAACTCGTCCCGCGATCACTTATGATTCGAGTGGGAATTCCGTATGATTCTACAAAAGTCTTTAGTCTTTTCACGGTTATACTAGCTTTCGTTGATTTCACTGGGTATAATTTCACGAATCGCGAAAACGCATCGATTATCACGAGAATGTGCATGTTACCGCGCTTACTACGGATAAACGGTCCACAATGGTCCAAATGTATCCTATAAAAAGGTCTTTTGGGAATCGGCAAAGGGTGTAATTTCCCTGGTTGCATACCGCCCGGTATTTTAGTTATCAAACACTTCGATCGCGCTTATATGTTTTCGTACATATCGCCGCTGTCGTGGAAACCAGAATTTTGTTCGTATACTATCCAACGTTCTATCAACACCAAAATGTCCTTTTAAGTCATGATGCTCGACGCATATCGATTTGCGCATTGAGTCCGGTAACGTATCGCAACTTTATGTCACCTTTTATGTCCACCTTCCGATATAGTTTTCCATCGATCAGTTCAAATCAATTGTCAAATTCTTCTCGTGAGTATTTCTCTCCGATTTGTCCTTTTCCAGGATTTGTATCAGTTCCAGTAGTCGCTTGTCGCTTCTTTGGATCAGTAAAACTCTCTCGTCTTCGGTAAGGATCTGCATTACTTCGAGCCGGTCCTGTAATCGTCGTATGGTGTCATCCGAATCACTTACTGGAGCACGCGACAAGGCGTCCACATGAGCCATCTTTTGTCCATTTCTGTGTTTTAAAGTAAAGTCGAATTCTTGTAACAATTGAAACCATCTTGCTATTTGCGAATTTCTTGTCTTTTGCGTATTCATGTGCAAACTGATTCACAATCTGTAACTATGGTAAACTGTATTCCTATAAGAAAATGTCTAAACTTTTCTAATGCGTACGCCACTGCCATTAGTTCGAAATTATCTGGATTCTGAGTCACTTGTCTTTTTGGAGGTATAACAAACCGGTCGTAATTCTTATCGTCATCTGCTTGGATTAACATAGCCGCTAGTCCAGCCTGAGACGCATCTGTATGGACCTCTGTCACTCGGGCCTTTGGATTAAATAAACGCAGTACTGGTGCTGTCATCAGGGCATTCCTCAAGTCATCGAATGATTCCTGTTCACACTGTTTCCAAATAAATGGAATTTTTTTTTATGGTCAAATCCGTTAACGGTTTACTCCTTCGAGCGTAATCTTTTATAAAGCGTCGGAAGTAACTAGTCAAGCCTTGAATCGTTTAGTTCGTGTAATTGGTAGGTACAATATTCTTCGATCGCTTTAGTCTTGGAATCTGAAATCCTTCTTGTGATAGAATATAGCCAAGATATTCTACCTGTTTCTTCATTTTTTAAGCTTCAATGTTAAATGTGCCTTTTGAATTGCTTCTAAAACTAGCTCTAATTTATACAGCATCTCTTCCCATTTCTTGCCGCGATTAGAATGTCATCTAGGTACCATCGCACGACATTTCTTCCTAAAGGTCCTAAAACTTTAGCCTCGAAAACTCATATGGCGCATTACATAAACCAAACATCATTCTATTAAATTGTTGCCGTCTGGCGTTATAAAGGCCGTTTTCTCCTTCGCATTTTGTGTAAGTGGTATTTGTAGATAGGCGTTACCCATATCCAGCAAAGTAAATAATTCATGGCCATGTAAGCCTTCAAACTGTTCATCTATGGTTGGGATTTAATTCATTTTGTGAGTCTGACTGTTCAAGGGTCTGAAATCAACTACAAGTCTTTGATCTCCATCTTTCTTGTTAACTAACATTGCTGAAGCATATGGTGATTTTGTGTCACTCACTATCCCATGCTTTTTCCAATCATTAATGATGGTTGACATGATTTCACGTTCATTTATACTCGATTTGAATGGCTTAGCCCTAACTGGATTATCATTGTCTCTAATGTCCATCTCAATGACATCCGTACATCCTAACTCATTTAAATTCATTGCAAAACATCCTCGATAGCTGTTACACAGTTCTACTAATTTACTTACGGTGTCCACAGATGTATCTTCACTTACATTAATCATTTCCGGCACTATCTGTTCAGTATATTCAACATCAGCTTTTTAACAATGTCACTCCGAACATTACGCACATGTCCTAGAGTATCTCCCACTTTGATTGGTACATCCATCAAATTAGAGTTTATAACTGGCAACACTTGAAATTCCTTTTCGATTGTCACATTTATGAAGTTCACACACTGTTTGTTAATAAAATATTCATTGCTCACCACAACTACACGGTTTCGTTCATTTCCGAATGTCTTAACTGTAAATCCTTGATGGTTCAGCAACTTTTTGTCCAAATAATAGTTTGTCACTTATTTTAACATATGCCACATGTTCTAGTTCTGTGAATGTTCTACCGATTAACAGTTCTACTTTCTGCATTGTCTGGCACTACACAAAAGTCTACTTCGGCTTCTACACTATCCACCACTACTAATGCCTTCACTGTACCTAAACATTTACCGTAGGTGTGTTACTACTGCCATAACCATAAAGATTCACATCAACTGCATTTATTCGAATCCAATCCTATCTATTACAGATTTCTTCGCAGTGAATTTTCTATCAGTGATTTAATTGCGTCCATTTTTCAAATATTTTTCTATAGTTTGATCTATTTCGGTAACTGTCACCACATTAATGTTGTTGTTCGGGCAATTTTTCTTGAATGGCCTTTTGTTTACAAAAACACTGAATTTGTTTAATATCACCTGTTTCTTTACAATTCCGGGCTATGTTATTGCTTTAAAACATTTGATGTTCCCGCATCTCTTTGTTGACTCAATTCCAGTCTTATCAGTATCCTGCAACTTCTCCCGGTGAAAAATTTCATTTCTCGCATTCTCAACTCTATAAAAATTCTGTAAATCATCAACAGATCATCTAAATCTTTATGTCCACATTAATCATCTTATGGCATAAGTCTCGGTTCCAAAGTCCAATTAGAATCTGTTCCTTTGTTTCATGCATGTTCAATTTTAGTTCACCACATAATTTGGTCTTTTCATGAAAGTAAATATTGACATCTTCATTTTTGTCTTGCATTCTGTCTACCATTTTTTTCCATTTTGTTGTAGTATTTTTCAGGTACTATAAAGATATTTGCTTAAATTCTCTCCATGTTTGTAATTCATTTAAGTTCCCTCGTACCAGAAATGCACCTCCTAGCTATTTCAATTATAATCGGGTCTGGTAAACTTTAAAACTTGCATCCGTTCTAACGTTTCTATCCAACGCTTGGCTTTGTTCGATTACCATCATAATCATCTATATTCCTTAACAGTTCTGGCAGTATACACATTACTCCCGTGTTACTAACCGTCGTAGAATTTGAATTTTCCGCCGAAAATTCTACCTAACATCGTTTCCAACAACTTATCTTTTCGTTTACTTTCTTCCATAAACGTATACAGTAAATTATTTATATCGGTCATATTTGTCGCTCTCGTTTCACTTGACAGTTCTGTTCGGGCTTTACAGCTCGCATTTCTAAATTCCTCTTGCTTATCATTCATTCGCGACTATATTCTGTTCTGTTTCAACCGCTGAATTCACGTTCCCTTGATATCTCCATCTTGATTTTCCTTATCCGTTTACGTGATACTTTCCGAACTTGGTAAATGTATATATCCCACTTCTGAAAATGCAACTTAGATTGCCCATCTTCTACAAATATTACTAGGTTTAACAGTTTATTATAAAGAAAGTCTTCGTAACTCGTACCCGGTATGCCAACGCGATCTCGGTGCCTCATACTACCAACCTTTTAGTTACAAACAAATAAATAAAATCTAGTTCCTAAAATAACTTTTACATTTTTAATGCTTGTTAATACAGATTTTAAAACACCAGCTCGAACTGGTACTTTATTTAAAAACTTCCTCAAAGATTGTTCTGTCGGCAGAATAAATATCCCAGAAAGAAATTTATAACATTTAGGACTTTGTTATTGCAAAGCCAAAGCCAAAACTTTGTCATTTGAAGAAAATCTTCTGCCTCGAACTTCTCTAGAATAATTTTGAAATTGTTGCTTAAGTGATTGTAATGCTATTAGGGAAAGCTTTTCAATATTATAACTTTCTTTTCCAGCTCCAGCCAATCTTGTTTTGTAAGCTGCACTGCGTTTTTGATGGTATAGCACTTTCCTCTTCAAAGCGTTAAGGTGTCTTCGAGTATCCTGATCGATATGTTTAACCTAAAGTAAAACATGTATAACTAGTTATTAATAAAAATAATTATAGCTGACATAGGTACCTTTTTTCTATTTATTGCCCTTATTACATCATTCATCTCCGTTAGCCCATAATCTGTAAAAACTTTTTAACTTCCAAAAAGAACAACATACCTTTTTCATGTTCAATGAGTATTCCTCTACTACTGCTAGGTTCAATCAAAGATTCACTTCTCATCTCTTCCATTTTTTCTAGCATTGTTATTCTCACAGCATCTACTATAATAAAAATTGCTTATTACTACGAAATGAAATGTCAACAAATATCGAGGTGAGATTGTGACACTTTTTGGTACTAATAGGGGTGAAATTTTTTAATGTAATTATTCGGTGCCATATTTTAGAAATGCCATGAAAGTATAAGAGGCTACCGTGGAGCCGCTCCTACAAAAACTATACATCTGAATAATTAGAAAAAGCTTTAAGTGAAATTAGAAAAAAGTAACCCTGTGAGAAGCGCAAGAAAAAGAAGATACTTAATGTTAGAAGTAATAAAGACGTGTCCTATGTGCTTCATAATTTCGATTTTGCTTTCTATTTAAAACTTAATTTACGTTGTTTTCATACATTTTTATAAAAAAATTGTGCCATAATTTTTATTATTTTGGTTGACTTTGTGACATATTGATGATTCAGTTAGGCGGTTATTTTGTGACAAATTTGGAGCTTGGCATACATTTACAACAGACTTTGGGGCTGATTGACGTGCGTGGGTCGAGTTCATCCCACAGCAACTCAATTGGGTTTAAGTCAGGGCTCTGGCGTGACCATTCCATAATTGTTAAAACTCCTTCTGACTCCAAATGTTGCAAACAGTCCATACATAGTTTCGACGCGTGTTTTGGGTCATTATCCTGCTGGAAGACAAAATTCTGACCCAAAATTCGTGTTACTGAAGGTATTGCATGTTGCTGCAAGATGTTTCGATAGCCTTCTTTTTTTAATGTACCCTGAATTTTGAAGATGTCGCCAACAGTTGTGCCGCCAAAGCAGCCCCAAATCATGATGGATCTAGCCACATTCTTCACAGTGGGGACAATACATTGCTCGCTTGCATATTCGCTCGCCGATCTTCTGATAAATGTGCGCATCCGAGATCCGAAAATTTCGAATTTGGACTCATCGGTCAATTTCGATGTTCACGAGTCCACGAGATGTTCAGAAATTCGTCCCTCTACTTAAAAAATAGACTATAGAAAACATGGGTGCCTAAATAATTATGAGCGGTAATGTATATATGGAAATAAATACATAATTTCGGATAAACTAATTACGTTTCCTTTGTCGTCTTTCTTTTATATAGTAGATACTAATTTTACTTCATTATTCTCTTATAGTCTGTGCATGCAGTCGTAGATCCAGATTGAGTTCTGCTTCATTGAATTGCGAAAGCGGAGGTAGCAGCAGCAGCAGCACATTGGAGTTCGTGATCATCGGAATAGGTGCGTGGTCGGGGCCCGACGGACTGAACTGAACCGTAATGAAATCCCAAAATCGGGAGCTTTTAAAAAGATTTCCCGACGGAACATTAGCGGTCGCACGCAACCGGCGGAGCACGAGTCCCTCGCTTCTTTCGACACAAATTCGATTGTTTCTAGCGGATTCTTTTTTCAAAGCCGACTTCGACAAAATCAACTCTAATGCCATTTCCTTTGTTATCACTTATTCATTATAACGAAATCCTTAAAATCACGCATCGAAAATGTGAATTCGTTGCGTTAATGGTCAAAAACTGGTTGATTAATTATTTGGCTGTGTGAAGTAGCTAAATTTCAGCTTTTATATTAAGGTTTCTGTATAAGTTGCATTTAAATGTATTGAGTATAAGCATTGCTTAATTTTCAATTAACGATTTTTAACAGTTACAGCAACTACAAGGTAATATTTGGACACCTGGTAGAATAGCATTCTTATTCTTAAGAAACATTACACGGTTGACAATTTAATGTAAATACGTTTATTTTCCCACGTGAACACGTGCAAAATAATTCAAGAAATTCATCGCGACCTTCCAGCTTTTTAAATTCTCGCAGGTGGAAGTCTTTTGCACCTGACGAATGCAACTTTTATAGTTACTACACTTGTTGTGAACTTCCGGTTACACGTTCATTTAGCTGAGTTATTCTAGTGTAATTAAATAATTGTTAGTAGGGTAGTGACACGTGTTTAAAGATAGAATATAATGTAGAAAGGAAGTTTATTGACTTTAAACTGTCTTTATAAAGTCTTTATAAAAGTCACAATTACTCTAAGTATATGATATTTAAAAGTATTATACACTGAACGACCGGATTAGTTGACGTAATCAAGTATATACATATTTAGTTGACGGTATAATGCACCTGTATGAATGAAATATTTAGTTACATCAACTAAATATTTACTTTATGTTACTAAAATTTAACTGACGCAACTGCATTATACCTTTGAATAGCGTCAACCAAATACATATAACTAAGCCGTCTCTTCACTATAAAATTAAACCACGATATTGTAGACAACGAGTAAAAATACTGTAATGACAAATAAATATCTATCAATTGAAATAGATTTGATTCGTCTGAAAGAACCTAAATAATAGGAGAGGGTAAAAGTACCTACCATATGAAAATACATTTGAGTTTTTAGAATTTACGAATTTATTAATCTTTTTGAGCTGAAGCTAAGCAATGGCATTCAAGAAAAATTTGATAAAACTGGTTTTGTTATCTTCATTTTTGTCTACCAAAATCTTCGAAGTCATAATGAATACATAAACCAGAAACTAACTGAATGAGAGTTGGAATCAATAATAGAAGATTTATGCTAGACCATAATGGCTTATGAAAGACAACACCCCCATTGGCGCAAAAAGAACTTCGGCGAGAGTGATCTGGCAGTACCAGAGTTTTACCAAATTTAGAGCAGAGGTGCTATTATGGAGACCTTTTTACAAAAACCAATGTGCCCACAAGGTAGGAAAATCGTCCAAGCTTCCATTATATTGTTCTGTCACAAATGACTCAAATAATGAAAACTAACAAAATTTTAAAATAAACAAATTATAATGTGAATTATAAGTCTTACCTCTTTCCCAATTGTGTGTGTAAGTGTGTATCTTTGTAAATTAAAATCCTTCTCTCCTGTGGTCCTTGCGTTTCAATCTTCCAATCTCCTTATGTTTCCACTCAATATCTTTCTGCTTATTCACTTTCTTTATTTTTCCTGTTCTTAACTTTTTCTTCTCGACGGTTTATTTTCTTTTCTCCAAACTTTTTTCTTCTCGACGGTTTATTTCTTTTACTTTTTTTCTTCTCGACGGTTTATTTCTTTTACCAAACTTTTTTGTGACTTTTTCTCTTCTGTCAATCTTTTTTTTTTTTTTTTTCTTCGATTCCCTACTTGACAATTTAAAACATGGTTTTTTGTAATTTGTTGTTGTTACGCCGAAATGTATGTAATGATGTGTCTTAGAATAATATTTTGAGGAAATATAATTTTTCACATTATAATCAATTGAAATGGTCATTTCGAAAAGTCAGTCAATTATAACCAAGATTATAACATAACAATATGTATATGCATATGGTTAGCAAGTAGAAAGATATCCTTCAGAGCGAACAATTTGCTCTAGAAGTTTTTATATACATCGAAGGAACGTTTGACAATACATTTATTTATTAATTAAACGTGTACTCCAGAGCAGGGACGCACGCGGGGTACACGATTGTTGGCTATGCTGATGACATAGTAAATATAACAACTAAAAAATTACAAGCTACTGTCCCGTAAAGGAGGAAAGCTAGGTGCATCAAGGCCTACCGGGACGTGCTTTGAGAGAAAGGAATAGAGGATAAACACTTCTAAGATCTCCTTGGTATCATTTTTTCGGGTCTTATACAGTGCTAATGATGGAGAGAAACTAACGCAAGCGTCGAATGAGAAGTATCTGGGAATCACTTTTAACCAAATTTTTACTTTTCCATCTCATTTGACAAACATAGTCGATAAAGTTATTAGAGCATTATGGACGTATACCTACCATTTGGAACAAATTGAAGAGTCTCACGGAGAATGACCTATTGGATATATAAAGTAATGTTTGTATGCATTATTGCTTAAACGTCCTTTGCGTGGTTGCTGTTTACGTGAACATATACGGCCTTTCTGCGTCTTCTAGTAGAGATACTGGAAAGCAAGACTAAGATTAAAGGTAAACCAAGCATTAGGACTAAACCAAAAAGGGTACTGTATTAAATGCTTTAACTTACCTCTCATCATCCGATAATAGATATGATAACGGATGTTGAATGAATAGTTACTATTTTATTTGCGGTGTATGTTAGTTGCCGTAGTTTTTTGAGCTCTTAATCACTTTGCTCGCAAGAGCAAATGGTATATCGATCGGGATACAATTTTCCGAGAAAAATGCCACCGACCTCTCAGAGAACTACACTTCGGATCGCAGCTAGTCGCCTGACCACTGCGATTATCGAGCCCAGCTAGTATTGGAGTATAGTCAGTGAGCAGGCATAAAATCAACGAATTTTCTAGGCTAGAAAAGTACGCCGGCATACTACACCAGCTCTCGCTGCACTAAGATCGCACGAGATCACTTCAGGACTCATTTTTGAGTGTCTGGTACTTGATATACTATAAAACCAGTCTCGGCTCCTGGACAGTCTAGTACAGAAAGGACTCAGAAAACCGATAGGATTTCCTGGAGAAACATTCTAGCAACAGGAAAAGGTATCTACTGTATCTAACCATTTTCAACTACAAACACACTTGTGTAACTTGGGCCTTGTATCTAATCCCAGTTGCCGAGATTATCAGCGTTTCTTCACGTACTATGTTGTGTTGTGAATAAATCAATAGAAAGCAAAACCACGGAGTTGAGAAGCGAGTGGCTGGTTCTACTAGTTTGTCGTAATTTTATTTTGGACTGAATAAAAGAAAAACCCGATTTTCTTATGACTTTTATACATACAGATTGCTTCTTGTAATAGGTTTCAATTATTTCATTGCGATTTGCTTCATCCAACACTATATGCATTGTAAAAAATTCATTAACTATAAATAGAACCTGTCAAAACTACTTTCAAATTAGATATGTTTAACTTCAATAATTTAATCTATAATCTGATAGATTAAAAATATCGAATATGTATTTGGAATTCCTGAAATACTGGTTTAACTATATTTGCATAACCATAAATTGCCTGGATAGTAGAACGAACCTGGCCAAATTATATGTATATTCTAATCATTTATACCGTAAAAAATTGTAAGATGCTCATTAGTATTAATTAATGCATTTTAAATTCTTGAGATGCTTACAACTTAATCTGAATAAACATTGTTACCGAACTTTTATACAATTGACTGTGTGAAATAAGAAGTGTGTTATATTAGCATATACATATGTATGTACATACAACATATATGAAATATGTTTTATATATTTATAATTAATTTGATATAAGTATGCATATTTTAATAAATAAAAATACATTATAAACTCATCAAGGTTTTTCAATTCCAACTTATATAATTTTCCCTAATATGTATATATGTAAAGCCTGTGCGGATTATTTCCTTATATAAACATATCTAATTTTAGCTTTAGCGTGTGATATAGTGTATCGCAGTAACATTAACCATTTTATAGGCAGTCAAGTGTTTTATATGTAGAAGGTCCAGCCAAATTTCTATCATTTTATATATTGGGTGTTTCAGAAAATTTTCTAACGTGTTTATTCGTTATCTGATATTAATGATCTATAAGTCAAATTAAACGGTTTAAAGAGGACTATGTATATTGCAATGTAAATTATACTTTTGTTACATAAATTTTACAAAAAACGTGATTCAATTGATTATCTTCAAATTGTAGGCTAAACGGAATAGTTATCGGACGTTTAAGAAAAATTTCGATTATAAAAATTCACAGGTCGATAAAAATTAATAAATGCCCGTTAAAAATAGTCCTTCTGAAAGCCCAAAATATATAGATTCTAGTAGTACCTGTAAAATCAAATTATGCAGTATGGTTTTATTTAAGAAAAATATTTATGAGTGAGTTGCAAAATTGACAGTTATTGGACAATTTTTAGTTATCGGACACTATTTTGGCAGTTATTGGCCGTTTGTATTGTTATAAAATTTTGATTAAATACGTAAGTAACTTTTATTATGTAGTTCATTTATCACACATTACCAGACATTATCACACTCTGCTTCGTCAGAATCATCAACTTCTTTTTCGGAAACCTCTTTTCCTTCAACTACTTGAAAATTGGCTTCTTCATCTCCCACAATTTCTTCATAATCTTCTTCATTGTCAGTACTATCATCCTGCTTGAAACATATGTGACATAAAAATAAATCATCAGTTTCGTGATCTGTTGTTTTGGCACGCAACGCTTCTGGTAGTATTGTTTGCACCCATCGCATATTAAAAACACTTTTGAACGTATGTTGATTTTACAAGTAAAACATATTTTATTTGACTTTATTAATTTTGCTTTTTTATTTTCCTCGCGTTTTCTTTTTCTTTCTTCTTTTTCAGTTTGCGTTTTTTTCTTTCAGCTCTCGTTTTTCTGTTAATAAGTTTCTGTATTTTTGGGAAGTGATAGCGAAAGGTAGCTTTTCGGACAATTTCTTGCCTTTTCGTTGTGGACTGACTGGATAAAGAAGATAATCATTGATATTATTTGATTGGTAACATTGGACACCACTTGATCCTGGTTCTACAATTAATTCATTTTGAATAACAATGATTTTAGGGCTTTGTGTTGGTCCTTTTTGTTGATTGTTGATTTCTCCAGGGTCGTCGCCATTTTGTGAAATTATTTGTTCGTCGACTTGCTGCAAAACTTCTTGAGTCATTTCTTCATTATCTACATTTTTCAACGTTTTTTCTGTTTCTTCCAAAATGCTACCATATTTGATAAAGATCCCAAAAATCATTAGTTGCTTCAGCCATCTCACAAATTTCCCTGTTTGTGGACAAATCTGAAATCCCGTTTCGTCTCAATTATATACTCGTGTAGGGTCTTTGATCACTTCCGTTAAATTTTTTTGCATAATATAGGACTTAATATCCTCAAACCAGTGACTTATGTTCGTTTCAATAACAGTTGCACTGGCGGAAGTCACAGCCTCACTTGTTCTCTCAGTGATTTGAGGGTGTCTTCTCTCTTAGTCAACCATTTCCAGGTCTATTTTCCTTAAAAGGGTTCTTGCTAGGGCTGTTTTGCAAAAAATTTTGAACGCTAGATAAAATATCCTCCCTTTTCTGAGGAAAACCTTTTTGAGCCAAATCTAGTATCCATTTAGTCAGAAAATTTTCCTCTTGTTCTGATAAAACAGTTGGAGGTCCAAATAAATCTCGATGACCCGGATGTTTTAACTTAAATTCAATAGTTGGTCTGGGTATCCCATATTTCTGAGAAACCGTTCTGTAAGACCCCTGTCCAGATTTAATTTCTTGTACAGCTTTTTCAATCAGGTCAATAACGTAGGTTCTTTTTATAGGCATCTTAAATTTAAAAAATAAGACGATTATAGTTATTGGACACCAAGTAATAGTTATTGGACAGCCATGTCCAATAATTGGTAAACCTGAATAGAAATACACGTCAAAGAGAGCTAACGGAAAGTAATTTTATAAATTAAAAAAAGATGGAGATAGCAAAACAAACTTTTGAAATCAGTTATTGGACGCTTGTCCAATAATAGAAAAAGAGTACCTAAACTATTTGTCATAATAATTGGACACTTTATAATAATTGCAAAATAAAGGTTTAGGGTAATAAAAAGTGGCGTAAAATATACTTTAGACTTACCCTTAGCTAGTGATTAATCAAATAGCAGGTATAAGTTCATTATTAGTCACAATTTCTTTCCAATACAACATTAACGTCTTTGCACTTTCTTAAGTAAACTATTGTTTCGAAAAGTGGTTGTAGATTTCTTTTTTTTTACATCGATGTTTCGGTTGGAAACATTGATATAAAGTAATCTTTTGAGTTCAAAATATAGATGGAGCCACATACAACCTCTGAAAATGTCAAAGGTAGGATAGAACTCTTAACAATTATGCAAACGTGATCCGTGTCCCATAACTGTCACTGTCCAATAACTGTGTGGTTTACCCTACTATATATATATTTTTAATTTTAATAAAACAACATTTTCTAACGATTCCAATACTGTAATAAAAATACATAGTTAGATAAAGAAAAATACAAGAAAATCAGGGTTGTTGCAGATTATATGACATAACTGACAGTAGGTCAGGAGTTAGTGTACGCTTACGACTTTATTAAGCAGTTACTCTCACTGTCAGTTTGGAACATTTTTCATAAAAAATATATTGAAAATATCTACCACTATGAATGTGGTATAAATATGCCAAAGACGACGTTTTGTTGCACCCAGTTTAGAAAACAAGCTGGCGGTGGGCTTTTTCAACTTCTTTTTATGTTTCGCATTTCCATAATTTTTCAAATTTGTATATTTCTACTTTTCAATTTGTGTGTTACAGGATATTTCTAAATATCATGCATATATTGAAGAGGATAATTCTTTAGCTTTTATCATCATTAAAAATCTGTATAAATATAGGTCCTCAAATGTGTCGTTACCCATTAGCATGTTGCAATTTCAAGATTTTTTTAGTTCTTTCTTTACAGCTGTATAGATGTTTAGCTGAAATTTGGAGCATAGGTTATGCTGTAGGCCTTACATCATTTAGAGGGCATTCCTCTTTTGCTACCTTGAACTTATTTACGGTGTGTCACCGGTAGATTCTAAAGTACAAAATAAATTTTCTGTTTTCTTTGAAAGCTTTTTGGTCTGTGGTGATTTTTTCGTATCTACAATCATTATCAAGAACATAAATATAAAACGATTTTCTGTATTTTCTAGTAACCTCTGGCTTCATTTTGATAATCCTTTGTTTTTATTAATTTTAACGGTTTGCGTTTGAAATAGTAGCTTGTTTTGTTATATGTTTATAAATTAAAGAGTTAACTTGTAAACTGTAAGGCATAAAAGTGTTTTAAATACTTATAATCTTATCATTAAATACTTATAATCTCGTAACAATGGCAAATTTTCTGATTTCTGAAAAGGCTGACATGCATTTCACCAATAGTCTTGTGAATGGAAACGGAAGAGAAGCCAGACGTCTGTACACGGCCAGCGATGCCAATAGAATGATACTGATCATCGAATTTTCATATGTGTCGTAGAAATTGGAATTCTTAAAAAGAAAACCAATGGTCGTGTTCAGTTAGGACACAGGTAAGTCACCGGTGGATACCGGAAAGTGAACGTACAGCGTAAGAATTGTATTATTAGAGATGTACATAGACATTCAATGCAATACTTCAGTTATCCTCACTTGCCGGTGACTTACCAATGTAATAACTGAATAGGATCAATGACACAGGTAGACTGTATTGTTAAAACGCCACAGATCCAAATAGCTGTTTTAATCGAAATAAAACAACAGGCACTATAGTGCGACCAAATACATTTGGGACCCGGAAAATATGCGAACTAACTTATCAATCCCCTTACCACACTCATCCGCGCACCCACATTTTTCACATTTGATAATCAAGTACAGTCACGTTGCGTTTGTTTACTGCTCATTTGTCCATGTGTCGCTATTTAGGTTAGAAGAAACACAAAACTTTTGTGTCCGAATATACCGCTTGATTCGACAGTGCTGCTTCAAGTCTCAATTTTACTTGGTTGCACTATAGCACCAGTAAAATTAGTGAACATTTAAATATCGTACGATTATTAACTGTACCTTTACCACAGGTACCTACAGGCGCTGCATTCTCGAGATATCTGTTTGAGGATTAATTTCTGCCAAACCTAATAGGTTAACAGTAGACTTCAATGTTGATTGTAAAATTCTCTTTACCGACGAAACCAATTTTTCAACGAATTCAATTAGACATTTTCACAATAACCACGTATAGGCTGAAGAAAATCTATATGGAATTGTAGAAACCCATTTTCAAGAGCAGTTCTCATTAAATAATTGGGAATCATTTGACTAGTCCTTTCTTTTTGCCTGGCCGATTTACTGTTTACATCTTTGCCACACGAATTGTCTTTATTATACATACGAAGACCTACTTTTTCTGCTCAGAAATCAAATGTGTATTTTTATACGCAATGGCTCCTCAGCACATTTTTGTATTTTGATTCGAAAGTATTTAAATGATGTGTATGAGAACAAGTGCATAGGACAGGGTGGACTTTTGCCATTGCCCCTAAGGTCTTCTGACTTAAATAGATAGATGACTTACGAAATAGAATATTAGGTGCGTTTAAAATCTTATGAAATACTCAAGAGGTGTTAGAAAGAGTAAGGACTTCAATGAGAAGAAGAGTAGCTTTCTTGTTATGGTTATTATTTGGGTGTTTTAAAAGTTTACTAGATCAATTACATAAAATAGTATTATTTGTTTTTCTCAATAACGATAGTAAGTACAAAAAAGAAACCAAAAGGTTTCCAAACAACACAGAAAAATCATTTTGTATTTTTAAATTTATCAACAGCACAGCAACAAAAATCAGTAGGAGAAAAAGGGGCATAACCCCTGAAAAAATATCTCTCAGAAAATGATCAATGATGATCTCAAAAACCTCAGGAGCTTAAAGTATAGATCGATGCAGATCAGTAAGGACACGTTTGAAGATCTATGTTTAGATTAATTTTTAGTCATAGCATAAGTAAAAGAATTACTCCCTTTTGTATGGACACGTTGTATATCCGATATTATTTTTCTGTAATGTAAACGCTGGTCATACTAACATTTGCTGTTATAGTTGTTGCTGTTTTTACCTGTTACCATGTTTAAGTACTGCAGTAGCACATTAACTGACATTAATGATTGATCAGAAAAGCAACATTAAATAATGAATATTTGCAATTCGGTGACATTAAAAGATTATTATCTTTGCAAATTAAAAAAATATCTATATTGCTTAGATTACCAAACTTGATTGTGTACCATTTTTATACCTTTTTAAACTTTTAAACAAGCTATTAATAGCAATACATAGCTTTTTGAAACGCTGTTCTAATGTTCTAAGTTTATGTTACGCCGCCAGTTATGTAATACTAAACATGATCGGGCATACAATGAAGGTTGAAACCTAATCGTTTCAATACTACAATGAAAATACCATGCGGTAACGCTTCCAAGAGCGTGTCTCGGACATTCTTAGTCGCTGAAATTAATTCCAGACTGGTCTCCGAAATCCAAATAAAGAATCCGAACCGTAATCCGGGGGTTCCCGTGTTCTATGTACGAGTAGTAGGATACAGTGGTCGTGTGCTGTTGCGTTTTAAGTAACACTCATCCCGATTCCGAAGTTATAAATTGCCGGTCACGAAACTAGAGGACGCGGAAATAGGCACATATAAATCGCAGTAAGAAAAACGTTCGGTTTCCTATGAGGGTTTCATTCTAAACATACAGAGTGTCCCAATCTACGAGTGAAGTGAAGTAGTTTAAAACTTAACGATTTTGCAATATCGATTTAGGTAATGGATAGGTAAACAATTGTTGTAAATAGTACATTATGTAAATATACCGACAGCGAGGAATTTATCTTTACGTATTTGGCCTAATTCGTAATCTGAGATTTCATTCTACAAACTGACTTAAGAAAAACTTAGGAAACTGACAGTATGAAGACTAAATTTTCAAAGCGACACGAAAGTAGAAAACTTAAATAATGATAAGCAAACTAATATTTTACAATGATCTGATTCATGCCGTATGACAATTTACTGAGAACGCATATTTTTCAATGACTCTTTTTCATATGATCAACTTATACCGCTATAGATTTTTACCTAAAAGAATCCAATCCTTCTTGGGCATCCACATAGGGCAATTGTGTTGGATTTTGATGTGCTGCATATTCTTTAAATATAATTTTTAAACAAAACCACTGGTGTGGTATCAATGAATTTCGAAATGACACACACATTTTATATATTAAAAAAAAAAACATTTGCTCGTCATTAAAGACACAGCCATCTGAAATTCCTAGGTGGTTACGTTCCTAATCCAAGCAAACTATTTACCACTTGACAAATTGCAATGATGCAGAATTCGAAGTGCTCTCACTCATTTATTTCTTGATGTTAGCAATCGCTTGCATAAAAGTTATTGCTCTACAAGATCAGATATCACCTGATTTGTGTTAGGTATTTGCATGTATTAAAAATGCATCACAGCTTCCAATACACTGTGAGTTTGTCAATATTTAGGAACTTACTTCTTAGAATCAATATTGATAACATATTATTAATACCAACAATATCATTGTTTTGATATTATAGCAAAATTTATATATAAAAATGCTAAGCTTTTTCTTACGCTAGATCTTTTCTGTGGCTTAATAGATTATATATAATGCGTATCCACCCTGCTTGCATTGCTTGCACCATTATTAATTACCCAAATACACATTATATTCCCGCATGATGATTATCGTAAGGGATATCGCTTCAGTAGTCATCAATATGCAACAGAATTAGTTTTTCTCCGTTCTTCCTATCGCCGGATACGGTAATCGCGGTCTCTCTCTGAATAAACGCACACGTATGCTAATCCGTGAAAAGGAGGGCCGAACGCGGGGGCCACTTAGCGAATTACATCTGTATATTCATGAGCAAATGTCGATATCAATTTTATGTACGGTTAGACGGACCCCGAGCAAGCACATTGATATGCATTCGGTCGGTTATTTGTTTAACCGAAGGAACAACATAGCGTACGTACTCACTGTGTATATGTTTATAGATAACTCAGCAGAATCTACCCTAGCTTCCATCTATGTGCACCCCTCTGGTAACGGTGGTTAGAAAAATGAATTTCCTAGATTTGTGTTTATATGCTAAATGTAATATTTTTATGATTAGTGAGTAGTCTGTACAAAATGTAATATTTTCGCATACTGTTTTTATCGTAATTATTCTTAAGAATTTAAGCGCTTTGGAGGTGTTGCCATCAAATCTTATTACATTTTCACACAATCACATTTAATTTGGAAGAGATTTGTAGTTGTGTGTATTAAACGAATTGAGATGACTATTAAATATAGAGAGAAAATTTGTAGAATTTTTGGTGATCATTTACGGTAATTAATTAAACTCATCAAGTGTCGCTAATACACTCTAGCGTCAAGAATTTTTAATCCACTCCATGAGCAGATTTTCGCTGTAAGAAAAGAGATAAGTAGCTCGGAAAAAAGAGTAGGATAAATAATCCTTTCACTAACCTTACATTTTCAAATATATGGTCCGTTGTTGTGTACCGTATACCGTACCAAGTTAATTAACACCGTTTCTATTCAGTTAGGGCTGGTTAGGGCAATTTATCTGTATATGATGAGTCTGACGACTGTTATGGGTTGCATGAATGACGCGAATGAAGAACAAAATGGAAATGGTAATTATACAAATATAATAATAATATAAATAATATAAAAATATAATGTAAATATTATAATAATAATAATTATAATAAATATGATACAAATAATCTAGATGATCTACCTGCATGTGTATTAATTTTTATGTATAAGTCACTCTCCTCCAATCTTGTATTCAAAAATAAACTAGCTGGTTACTGTTCATGCAATAACGCAAATCAAACGGTCTCTAAAACATGTTGGAGTCCATTGCAGCAGCGTGAAAACGTCGCGTTTACTCTGCAACTAGTGTTTAAAAACTAAACGCAGCTTCAAAATATTTGTTGCTTGCTGTAAGACGCAAATGTCCAAATCGAACAAACCTATAGTTACGTATAGATACCTTAAGAGAAGTGAAGTAGTAACAGTAGAAGACAAGTAGCGAGTAATATTAGGTAATAAATTAGTCGTCAAAATAGAGTGGTTATATCCAAAGAGAAAAATAAAAATAAAACCTTAACTTTTATTATATCCGTAATTATAACTATTTCTGCATGGTTCTTGTTTTAGCTTAAATTTAAGATAGGTGGATGTGAGCAATAAAGTTAAATAATTTCTTTACGTTTTTAATGTGAATGCAGGGGACAAACTGCTCGGCAGCTATTAGGATTGGCTCTACATATTTTATTTAAAAACTCACACGTAAAAATAGAATCAAATGTAGGTAAGGAAATAAAAAGCGTAAAAAGTTGAGGAAGGTGAGAGTAATGATTCGAATCATTTCATTTAAATATATAATTATTATGTAGTTATTATTTTACAGTAATTATTTTTCTAATATTTGCGTTAACAAGTTTATTTTGTGGTTGTAAGTAACGACTTATTATAAGTAAGATTACAATAATATCTAATAAATATTATTTTAGAAGTTTTCTTTTTCAGTGATTGTATCAAAATTATTTCCAACAATTATTTGGTAACATAAGGAAATTAATTGCTGGTAACACTGATTATAGTCAGTGTTGTCAACAAATATGTGTTTGGAATTTCTTTTTTGTCCATTTGCTATTGTCAGATACAAACTCTTACCATATGATGGAAACAAATAAGCTCAACTCAAATGGTACCGTTGCTACTGTTGTGTCGATCTAGACACGTATAGACGTCTAGACATGTATAGACGTGAAATGGTGAGATATCAGGGAACTCGTAAACACGTCATTATGATGATGTCGAAGCCTTCCACAATCCGAGTCTCCGTTATGAGGGCTTCCAGGTTGCGACCGCATCATAGTAAAGTAAATATATACAATACAAAAGCAAAACATTAAAATACAAAATGTACAAACACTTACTCAAACTCGACGTTTCCCCACTAATGTAAGTGGCTTCGTCAGGAGCAAAAACTGAGTGAGGAGCGCCAGAAAGTCACGATGTTTTGTATTTTTGTTTTTGCTTTTGTTTTCTATATATTTACTTTACTATGACGCGGAAGCCTTCATAGCACGTCATTGTGAGTGCTTTGTGTTTCTATTTACAAATTTATTTCTTTTAATTAGCCGCTAGATACAAAATGTTTACAACAACAATTTTTATTATATGATGAAGTGAAGCTCAAGTTCAAAGGTAAAACTTTACTCCATTACTGAAAAAGTGTTATGAACTTTAATTTTAATATAACGTGGGATACTAAAAGGGCTTGAACTCCACATACTCGTGTCTGTTGTTGAGCATGTTCTAAGCTTCACACTTTATAGAAAAAATGGCATACGCTAGAGACAATTTGTTATTCCTATGATGTAGTTCCTCTACACCCAAAGATCACTCCTCTCACTCTCATACAGTGGCGTACCCTAACTTGCAACTTGCAATGGATCAGTTCCATACTAGGGAGAATTGCCCATTTCAAAGAATATGTGACATTAAATCAAGCGAGCACAGATTTTGATGGAAGTAAGGAAAAGAAAGATGCAGATTTTGAACGAAACTGTTTATCTGAGCTTCAATCAATAAATATTGACTCAAAAAATTCAAAAAACAGTCTGAAATAGTTGGTTCCAGGGTAAAACGATGACATTTTCTTCAAAAGTGTACAAAAGTTTGTATTTATGTAGTTTTGTAATGATATTTGTTCTGTTACGGAAACATTAGATGCAGAACCTAACCCAATAGAATAGAATGCAATTATCTAAAGTTAATTCAAAAGTTATACCTCTGCAGAACAAAAATAATTTGAAGGTTACTTGCTATCTTATTCTTCAAATTTATATTGTAACATATAGTGATCTAATATCCGTGGTGATTTGAATTATTCTGTTATTCAAAGCATTCAAAAATATTACTCGCGATTTTATAGCATACTATTGGGTTATAATATATCCTTCTTGCTGTACTCGTTTCTAGATTTCTTGTCGAATGATCTTGACAGTGAGCGATAAGCACGAGGAAAGTTTTCATCAGCAAATTTCACCTATGGAAAAACGATACCGAGACAAATGAAATCCTAATATGCTGTCCAGTTATTGTTGATCCATCAAAAGGAATACTCCACAGACAAAACATGGCAGAAAATCGCTATTTGTTACTTCCTAGAAGAATTAGGATGTTTGAATATTGTGTAGTAATTAAAATATTTCAAATTATCAATGGCTGCTTGTCAGCAACCTTGCGTAATAGCGAGAAATCGATATCACTTGAATTCAGAAGGAAAAATCTATCTGTTCTGTTACTCAGTGTTATTAGTGATATCAGTCTATTGAACAGCATCAAGATTATCAGTTTGCTTACTTTGCTTTTGCTTATTTAGTATACTAGGGTTAAATTTAGTAACTTTATGGGGTTGAACAATTGTTCTATAAAATGTTGGCGGTTTCTTTATTTAGTTGGAGGTCAATATAAGTATGTTTATAATTTAAAATTATGTTAATACGGGCAATTTTTCCCTACAATAATGTTTCTTAGAAATCCTTCAAAATTATTATAAATTTAGTAAAACTATACGCATAAAATACAGGTGAAACCTTGGCATTCAATGCCATCGATTAAAAACAATTATTTCTTGTCGCATGCCATTTTAATTCGTTCACATAAACTTTCGACGTTATTGCGTGAAATTCTCGTACCTCGTACGCTACATGTACAGCAACGCATGTAAATGGTGGGACAAATGATTAGCGTCAGAAGAGGGTTCATAATATAGTATAACTGTAGTAACCCTTTCGCTGCCGGTCAATTAGGGAACGATACGGCCAACATATGTACGCATGAATGTAGCCCTACTTTCGTATGTATTCTGTTAAAGTTGTAAATATATACATCTAGTAGGTGGTAGGCTGCTGAAGAGATAAACTTGATGTACGCACAGCACGCACGAAAGCATCGCGGCGCAGCGCGCCGTCGATGCCTAGTGACAATGCCCGGGGACACATTACCTGCGTTACGTCATTGCAATCGATATCTCATCGCGGTAAAAGGGTAGAGTAGGGCTGGAGGGACGTAGCGTTACCGCCAGAACAAGTATACAGGACCGAAACCATAGTAGATAAAAAAGAAAACAATAGAGCTTGCAAATAAAACTGAAACAACTTTGATGTCAAATTTTACGATTAGTTGAGGTAATTTATCACAAGAAAGAAAATAGTATATTTAGGGAAATGTGTGCAGAGAACTGTTTTGTAAGCAAACAGTTTTAAAAAATCCGCCGTGGAACTTTTAGAAATAATTAAATAGTGCTGAAGACTGACATTTATATGGTTTGAAAAGCAAAATGTGTCAGTGTTACTTCCGATCTAGTGCTTATGGTCATATTTATAGTTCGTACTTGAGGTTGTGTCGATGCTTGAGCACCCGATTTTGACACATTTGCAATGACATTTATATCAAAATCGCGTGCTCAAGCATCGACACAACCTCAAGCACGAACTATAAATATGACCCTTAGAGTATTGCAGCAATATGAAAACTTATACAGGGCATTCCAATGAAAACGATCCACCTTAAATAAGTCTAAAACGTCAAAAAATACCAATAAACTGCGAGACACGTAAATTTTGGTTTGAAAGGGGAAACACATTAAATGAATTATTTATTTCATTTAAACTTTTTTTGGTAAAACACAAATCAGTAATAATACAATACTCATGCAAAACAGGAATTTATCATTGTACCTACGGTTAATTCACAAGACGAAACTTCATGTCCCTATATAACTGAATTTACCGCAATCGGCCGGTTCTACTATTCCCATCTTGATGTGCGTATATCAGTCCGACCCTGTCCCTATTTGGTTCAAAGTCGAAGGCGGCGGGCAATATGTGTAATGGATATCGGGCGGTATAGAGGGTGGAGTACAAACCGCAGTACCGTTCGTGTATATCCTCATGTCTCCACTACTACTCACTACTGGTACTGCTGATGCTAGTAATGCTGGGCTATTACCGTTCTACTGCGTTTAATAAAACCCATCCTGACTGCAGAAATACCTACGATGAAAACCGTATCTGCGATGAAACGAGCACATACCAGCAACGCTTTGAATTTGAATCGAACAAAACAGATAGTTTATACATAAATTCAATAATTTTAGAATTGAAAAATTTTGTAGTATTTAGTAATATATCATGCAACGATAAAATATCGATCGGTGTTGTCACTATTAGATGACCGTGAAATGTTTACACATACACGAACAGTGGTGGTGATGTTCAAATTCTTACGGGCGAAACATAATTTATAATGATTACTATACTAATACAGTATTTGCATTAAAAGCGTCCGCTATATGTATATCTAAAGCGTCGCTAACAAAAAATAAAAATTTTATATTGTATAATAAATTATAGTTTATTGCTAAACTCTCACTACAATTAATAGATTGTAAAATCTCCGTTTTCTTCAATCATAAGTCTGCAATTTTTCTGCATACTTTTAACTAATTTTTCGGCATACTTTGCCGTAAGACTTCTTCAAATTTTCCGTAACATAGCAGTCAGTTCCCTGGTGTTGTGAATATTCTTTCCTCTTAGCCTCTCCTTCATTATACCCCACACATTTTCAATTGGGTTTGTATCAGGACTGACATTTCACAAACATTCCAAACAGTTCATATTATTTTTTTCTTTCCAAGACGTGCACAACTGACTTCTATGTTTTGGATTATTGTCCTCTTGCAAGATCCAATCACGATTACCTTTTCCAAACCAAGTATCTGTAGACCTCAACAATCCAGAACACTAAACACTTTAACCCACTAAACACCAAACAAGTTTTAACTAAAACACCGACGCGTTTCAACAGCAATGCTGTCATTATCAAGCCGGTAATAAAACTAAATTAAAATAAAATCTACAAATACAGGTAACCTAAATGTTATGCACGGTCAATCCGATACGCATCATTAATTTCCAATTAACGAAAACAATGAGGTCCGTTGTCACAATTCATTACACATGACTTATTTTTATATATTTCTAAACTTTCGAAAACATTTAGAAACTTACAATTGTTTATTTGTCTAAGTAATTTAACATTCGTAAGATCGATGTTGTGATCTGTTTCAAAAATGTGTTGGGCAACGCTCGATTTGAATCTAGTTGAGACTGCTTTCCTGGTTATATTATTATTATATTATATATATTTATATTTTATATTTTTGATTACAATCTTTACAATTGATTTCGTAAATACCTGACTTTTCTAGAGGTTGTGTTTTATCTTTAGGGTTACCGATGAGACTTCGTAAACTAGTCCTAGAACTGTAAACTATTCTGAGATCTAGCTCTTTGAAGATTTTACTCAAACCTTTAGTGATAAAGGGAGCGTAAGGGAGGGTCACAACGGGTGAAACTTTAACATCCTCTCGAAAAGTCGTAGATTCTTTCACAGTTTTCTTATAATTAAACTTCCTAATTAACTTATAGATATGCTGAGGCTGGAAACCATTACACTTGGCCGCATCTTTCATAATTTTAAAGGCCTGCTATTTCTTTGAAATCATACCTCGCCTTGTTCAAAAGGAAAAGTTGTTATTTTAGAAAAGTCTGTGGACCAAAAAATTCAGGCTTGCCATTTTGTGTTGAACGCAATGATGGAAATTATATTGAAGGAATGTCACAAAACGAAGTGTACTGGTTTCGGCTTTTTTCTATACACAAATGGTTGACCAATCTAATCTATTGTTATTTCTAATTACTAAAGTATCTAGAAATTCCAGTAGCTGACCGTTTTCTTCTCCTTCACAAGTGAACTTTATGGTTTTTATGAACCGTTTATTTAATTTTTTGAGAAAATCGTCAATATTTGGTTAAAGTATTTTTTTTCGATGTCAAATATAAAATGTAATATTGACGAAAATATCATCCACATAATTTAACCAAACCCTAGAAAAGTATTCGCTCTCAGATTCTAAGTCAAGCTCTTCAAAACTTTTCACTCATGAAAAGGTAGCTTAAAATAGATGCCAAAAAAGGCGACAACTTTTCGGAGTTGTTAAAGCTTCCCATTGCCGTTCCTTCCAGCTGTTCATAAAAACTCCCGTTGAATTAAAGAAAAATGTCAGGTCTGTTTCATACAGATGTCAGTTAAGCGAATATATTCCTGGACACATTGTTGATTTGTAAGTTTCTAAATGTTATAAAGAAATATATAAAAATAAGTCATGTGTAATGAACAGTGACAACGGACCTATCCCGCATTCGTCATTGTTTTCGTTAATCGGAAATTAATGATGCGTATCGGATTGACCGTGCATAACATTTAGGTTACCTGTATTTGTAGATTTTATTTTAATTTAGTTTTATTATCGCCTTGATAATGACAGCATTGCTGTTGAAACGCGTCGGTGTTTTACTTAAAACTTGTTTGATGTTTAGTGGGTTAAAGTGTTTAGTGTTCTACTTCTGCACCAAGAGATCCAGTGAAGAACTTCCTCAACAATCCATTCTTATAGAAAACTACCATTCCTCGTGCGTTCACATTTCCACTACCGATGATCAAACGTCCAAAACCCATTCGATTCAGACATCCCCAAACCTTTGTTGGATGTTTGACGGTTCGTAGGACAAACTTTTCATCTTTTTTGGTCCACGTACGCCTAACGGTAGAATATATGTATACATAAAGATGATTCATCCGTGAACACCAAGTTGCCCCAATTCCACTTTATATTCTCGCGTGCCCAATGTAACCGTTTAGCACAATGTCTTTCAGAAAGCAACGGTTTTCTTTGAGTGCCTCGCTTAGCGGTACCCTCTTCCAAAAGTCTTTTACGTATGGTATTTAGTGACACATTGGTGTGTTTTTCGATAATTTTCGTTTTGCAGTTGTCAATGTTATTGTCTTTTATTGGTCTTGCGAATTGTACCATAATTTGGCAAGTCCTCCTTACGAACGACTCGTCTTTTTTAATATATTTTCCAGATTGTTTTGCACTCCATTTAAGACGTTTGGGATGGTCACATAAAAATACTGCTTCGTATCGTTTGTAATATCCGGCTCTCATCGTTTAAACGTGTTTAAAGCTTGATATCAAAGTACTAACTGTAATACTTTTATTATGAGCGGTAAGTAGATGAGTCATTGTCACATTGAAGCCATTGTTTTTAATTCGGTCATGCGCTCTGCATAGACATACAGCGGACGCTCTTCATAAAAATACTGTATATACTTCAGAAATGCTCCACCCATTTTCATGTTTACCGTTTAAAAAAATTTATGTTGTAATGACAATTTGCTTTCATTTTAAGTTATGCTTTAGTAAGAAACACTTAGTAACACTTTGAATTTGTCTCACAACTAAGATGCCCAAACCGGGCGCATCGGCCATGACAATGGTGATGATATTATTGCAAAAATTATTAGTACAAGTTACGATGTTTCTGTAAAAAAATGGAGTGCAGAATAGAACTTCCAGCTAAAAATAACATTCAATTACATACAGGGTTTCCACGGCCAAGTGGGACATAGGGAAAATACATGTAAAATCGGTTTTCGGTGAATATTATCTCCCTAATACTACTTCATCCAAACTTAAGTGCCGAATATTATAACTGGGTTAACAATGAACATTTCCACAATCATAGTACAAAGAAAGTCATTTTAATAAAGCCAAAAAAATTATTATTTTTAAACCTATTGTACATGAATTCCTAATAAGGCTTTTAACAGGTAAGTTAGTGCAAATGGCCGTGGCGCAGACGTTCACGTAACGCCTTAATAACGTAAGGCACAGATTTTTTGAGGTTCGAATCCGAGAAATGAATTTTATTTTTTTATTTTTTTAATCTTGATTAAGTTTTGTTGTTTATTTTGACAAATGATTCGTCGTTAGTAACAATTAAAAATCGAATAATATAATAGCACGTGATCATTTTTGTTATTGTAAAAATTATTCATTATTTACCTTAATCCTCAAAAAATCGATTTTATAGTCTTCAAAATCTCTGATTTTTGTAGTGTTATTGAATTTGTAGCATTATTGTTGGAGATAAAAAATAAAAAATAAAACTAATCTGCCGGGATTCGAACCCTAAACAATCCGTGCATTTGCGTTATTAAGCCGTCGCGCGAACCATTGCACCATGGACGCTTGCACTATGTCACGTATTAAAAGCCTTATTAGGCAATTCACGAACAATAGATCTAAAAATAATAATTTTTTGGCTTTATTAAAATGATTTTCTTTGTACTATGATTGTGGAGATGTTCATTGTTAACCCAGTTATAATATGCGGCCCTTAATTTTGAATGAAGTAGTATTAGGGAGATAATATTCACCGAAAACCGATTTTACATGTATTCTCCCTATGTCCCACTTGGCCGTGGAAACCCTGTATACTGTAATTCGGGTTACACTTGGTTTGGCACAAAATCATATAGTTCTTGCACCAAGAGAAGCTGTGCAGTTATTTGTGATTGAAGTTATTATACAGGAAATTGTGCGCTGTACCAACAAGACGCAATGTGTGTTTATAATGGGAAATCAAACGCGTGGGCTAATGTATCTGTTCATGAACTTTATGTATTTTGTGGATTACTTAAGTATTTTTCCTGGAGTTGACAAAAGCTGGGATATCTCTGTAAGGAAATATCGAGCTACGATGTCGCTAGTTCTGTTCAAAGAAATTTTTTAGATTTGTATATATAATAATTTGTGCAATACATTTAGAAACCGATAAATTATCGCTGGTATTTTATATCTGGAATCTGTATAATCAACAATGAAAACTTGCAACTCATGCCAGATCCCAATGTAACTTGCTAAATAACTTTGTTTCAGAGGCAGATGCCAACTCAGTATATACCACCTAAACTTGCAAAGTATATTTTGAGATGTCTCAGATGAAACTATCGCAAAATCGTTTAGTTACATCTTCATTTTCTTTGATAATGTTGTCAATTACAACATTGAAAACAGAATGAAATTATGTTCTAGTACAATAAAAAAAGCGATGTCAACTTCATGAACCAAAGGTATCCACATACAAGTGCAGAAGGTGAAGTAAATAATGGCCTAGAACGCTTTTCTTCAATATAATTAACGTGGCAGTCCTGGATGTTCTTATAAAATGATTACTAAAGGAAATGACGATGCCCTATACGAAAAAGGAAATTGATATCATTGATCTACCTGCAGCTGAAACCATCAAAAGAAAAAGAGAAAAATAATATATAATATGTAATAAACACAGTGCCAGAATATGTACTACTTATTACGCTAATCTATAAACATTTGTTTTAATAAGTATGTATAGGACTAGTAAGTGACATTTAATGTGCGAATCATTTAAAATTAAAAATTATATTCTATTTATTGTTGACTGGATCTTTCTCTGTTCTATTTATGGCGTCATCTGCATGACGGAGAAATAGATTAAAACCTTACAAAGTTATGAACATAAAAACGAAACCGTTCTGTTACTTACGAATTAGAGCTACGTTGGATACAACAGAAAGTCCAATACATCCAGAAACGAATTATTTTCAGAAACTGTAAACTGTTGAAACTCTAAATCTTGATATAAAAGAGATGTCATTAATAAAAAAATAAAGGAACTAAAGACGCATTGAATTATATAACTGACATAATGTATAGAAATTTATACTGTGGAAAAGGAATGGTTGCAACTTTCCTGGATTTAGCAAAAGCTTTTGATATGGTTAATTATGCAATCTTACTTGAGAAACTATTTGAGTATGGTATAAGAGGTAGTGCACATAAACTATTGCCTCCTTTTCGGACTGTTATTTCAGATGTGCCGCAATGCACAATTTTGGGTCCACTTCTCTTCCTACTATACGTGAATAATTTACTAAATGACATGCCTGATCATTCAATAATTGCTTATGCTGACGACACAGTACTGCTCTCGACTGAAGATACATGGGCCTCGGTACAAGACTTTATGAATAATAATCTTGGAAGGGTCGCAACTTGATTCTCTTTAAACAAATTATCTCTGAATGTAAGTAAGACTGTGTTCAGTGTCTTTAATTGTTCAATAAAAAGAGCACAAAAATTGAGATGTTTAATAAAAAGTACAAAATACTTAGCCTTTGTTCTTTCTCGGGTCAAAAATTGGATGGATATAATCGCTCATTTGTTAATACCTCTATAAGATTTTACGTGTGTACAATATTCTGGTTTCAATAAAAATAAATAAAATAGATTAAAATCACATTTTTTGTTTGTTAAAAATAGACGATTTCTTGGTAATTAACATCATTTAAAACTATATTAGAAATTTCTACTTCAAGAAACAGTGTGCAACTGATGCAAACCTGTACTGTTATACATTCTGACTACCAATAAAGTTTTCTTTCAACAAGTAGATACCTTATGTTTTAAAAATATATAAACTCTAATAATAGGTATATATTGCTCTATTCTATTTCCTGTAATCAATAAAATTGGATTGATAACATTCTCGGTGCAGAAGAAATGATATAATTTATATATTTAAACGGTATTTTAAACGGCAATAAGGGAATGTAGGTATGTAGGCAGCTTGATTTACGGTGATTTTATTAGAAACCAATCAGGTCAGTGTCTTTAATTGTTCAACACAAAATATGTTTCTTTTTAAAAATGGATGGATGCTATCATTTAAAGAATTACCAAAGTGTGCAACTGATGCACCTGTACATACATTCTGACTACCAATAAAGTTTTCTCTTCTGCAGTAGAAAACCGTTATAAACATTCTTTGTCAAGTATCATACACTTCGTACTAGTGGATTAATCTATAACATTCCTTCTTATTATAGTCAGAATAGCTTCATAATTTAATGGATGTTTTTGGTCTCTATATCGCTGAATCAACAAGTAGATACCTTATGTTTTAAAATTACTAACTACTCCGCTTTTTGTTTTATTTACTTATTTTATAAACTAAAATTTATTACATTTTTTTTTTAAATAACTTTAAAGTTGTATAACGTAGGTTGCCAATTAAAAATAATAAGATAATATTTTTCGGATAAAAAATTTATAATTTTTATTTGGGCATCTGGTATTATTTCGTGAATTTTATAATACGGCATCTGATGCAAAACATTTACCTAAATAATTACCTAACATTTCAAATCTGTACATGCATATATCTTATGGAAAAGTATAGTTGTTTATTGCCTGCAGCTGTCAATTTTTTTTTACAAAAATGAAATTTTGGAGGCAAAGTAACCTATAATTACCTCCTTAATACGAATCAATAATTCCATTCGAAATAAGTTTTCAGTTGCAGTCAGAAGAAGAAAATATTTGTTAATTTATACAATATAAATTGGCAAAAGTTATATAGGTACTACAGTATTTTTATCTGTGTAGACGTCACCGTTGGTATTCCCCAAAACCCAGGATCCGTTATATTTTTCAACTACTACTTAATTCGATCCCGGATATTTTTTCCGACGTGATAACAGAGACGATATTAGCATAATTAGTTCATTCCTAAAACTGTACTGAATATTACTTGTGTCTTGTTTTCAAAATAAATATAAATAATAAAAAAAAATGAAATAAATATTATTCTTCTAAATTGAAACCTATTCTAATCACACCTTTAAATTAAATGTTAATTTTCAGAATAAATTTACAAGTTATTTAATATTACCTGCATTATTGCTTCACCTTAAACTGTGAGTATAATTAATAAAATTTGCTCATACGTTAATCGCCTGTCAGAAATTTAAATTACAGAATGTTATTAATTACGAAATATCCTCACCTTGCAGCAATGCATTACTTAGCTAATTACATCGGAACTAATTTCGTCTACAATTCTTGACATGAACTTGACACACAAGGTCAACGAAAGTATTTCGCTGTTGGCAAAGAAGATATCCACAGATGTAGAACGGAAATTCAATAAATCGTATAGTGTTAAAAAACACACAGTCTTCAATAAAACTACGTTACGTGTAAGTTATTTTGATAGATATTTATGATAATGCTAGAAAGACTCTGAAGTGCAACTTATAAATAACAACAAAAATGTTTGATTGGTAATTTTGTCGGTTTGGAAATGACTGCTTTACTTTAAGATGCATAAACACTCAGCAAAGTTTCTATAATTCCTTAGTAAACTATTGAATGCAGAATATTTGCTCTCTTTTTTATAACTTCGACAAACTAAACACAGCGAGATGTTGGATCTCGTTGTCAGTTTACTTCTTCGACGTTATAGTACTGTTTATTTATTATTATTACCGTTGTTGTTAAGATTTCCCAGAGATTTTTGTCGTTTTGGAAATGACTGCTTTACTTTAATATGCATAAACACTCAGCAAAGTTTCTATAATTCCTTAGTAAACTATTGAATGCAGAATATTTGCTCTCTTTTTTATAACTTCGACAAACTATACACAGCGAAATGTTGGATCTCGTTGTCAGTTTACTTCTTCGACGTTATAGTACTGTTTATTTATTATTATTACCGTTGTTGTTAAGATTTCCCAGAGATTTTTAATAAGGTTCAGATCAGGACAGCGAGCTGGCCATTGTAACACCTCGGTCCGTCTTGATGAAACTAATCTTCGGATTCACTGGAAGTATGGACAGCCGCGTTTTTTTTTCTGTCAGAATTGCTTCTGAAGGTTGTACATATTCTGTATTCATCCCTGTAGAAATCAATCTTATTAGCGTTTTATTGTTAAGGGGAAACATCATCTAAACATCATTTAAATGTCTAAATTGAATAATAATTAAAAAAATTGTCGAAAAATATTACATTCTTGCAATCATTATGTGTGTTACTAAATATATGCTCTTGCGCACATGTTGTTTACTTGTGTTGTTTCATTAGAGATGTTTTTGAAACTCGTTTGGACATCCGAAACATTTACTGCCAGATAAAATTTGTTGTTTTCCTCTCTTACTTACTGGTAAATTCAAAGCAAATTTTATTTAGCTTACGGTTACATTACCATGAGAAGTAAACCGAAAAACCGTTGAGCACTGTCTCCAGATTATTTTTTTATTTTTCCCTTTAACGTGCGCTTTGCCGTAGAAATCGTCTAACTTAATATAGTTGTTGATCGGGTAATGACACGCCTTTATTTTAGCGCTATTTTTAGATTTGAAAATCCTGCCTGTTTAATATCATACAATTTTTTTGTTCTTTCGTCGTTATTGGAATCTTGGAAACGGTAGGAGTTACAATGCTGGTTAAATCAGGAAAATGTTGCAATCTAGCAACTAAATACATTACCAAGTATTAGCATTGTTTAAGGTTTCAAAAAGTACCTATTGATCCATTTACTTAAGAAACATGTAGAAAAACGAACAAAAGAAAAAGTATAACTACATTAAGCTACGCTTTAGAAATAATATCAATAACAACGTCACTTCTCTTCTATCTATACTTTGTTATCCAAACGTACATACCTACATAAACAAATATAGCATAACACGTACGAGCTCACGTTTCATCATCGTTTCGATAACAATAACAAGTCATTTCGAAAAGGCCGGGTTACAGAAGATCGACGATGTCGATGTGAGGATCGGTGTATGATGTTTCGAGAACGCGGGGAACCAGAAATTTGACACCGAGAGCTCCTGTATATTTTAACTGTGTCAGTCAGTGTCAAAGGTTGCGTGTCTGTTGTCTATATGTGTTGTGTTTATTTGATTATTTGGCATGCCGAACTGTGATCGGAAGAGAAAGATGTATTTTATTTACGTGAGGATGCCGTGAGGGATATTTGTGTCAGGGTTGCATTAGTTGAATATTGTAAATAAGTACTGCGGTTCCTAATAACGGCTCTTTTTGATAGTCCAGCGTGCAAAATGAGATACAATTGTTATAATTCACTATATCACAATAGGTTATCGTATATTAGGCAGAATTCAAAGGGTAGCTTTATTCCATATCTGGCTTATGTTTTCTACAGTTTATTCATTTCAGTAGTATATGTATGCTCGTTAGGAAGTAGCCCAACCTCAGTGTTACTTTTTATGTTCTTCAAACTACACCACTATATGTCCATTCATAGCAAACGTACAGCTAACAGCAGCAACACCCACACATTAAAACGTCAATTTCCGTATCGACACAACCTAAAAGCTTCTTTCTTCTTGTACCGCCTACTCCTACATCGTGCTGTTCACAACACTACATACGTATATGCAACTAAGTGCTATATTCTACTGATGTGGCAAACGAAATAGAACGTTAATATATTCTGAATTCAAAACAGAATATAAATAAATCTATTTGTATTTAAACTGGTTGTGAATGTACACCCAATAATAAAATTAAATCGATTTCGTTAACCATCAACTATATACAGACAAGTGTCTACATCTCAGACCATTATTTGCCAGAAAAAAAAAGTTGTGGGACCTTTAGATATTGTTCAATATACAGAATCTTTTGAGTAGTAACACTTGAATATGTTCTTTTTAGGAAATCAAGAAGGATACACAATTCATCTCTGCAATTTTAAAAATATCGATTAATGATTATCTGAGTGGTTGAGGAAGTTCTTAAGTTTCAATAAAATCACAGGTGGAGCCGTGAAAAAGTTTCTATGTATAGTAAGAATATTAAAGACAGTCAGGCTGTCCTTAGAGCACTACAGGCTGTCAGGTAGTATTGCACTGCCATAAGACTCTCGTAAAACTGGTGGAACGTCACAATACCACGCTGAGACAGATGCCAAATCACTCTGGAATCAGAGGCAATGAAATGGCTGACAAACTGGCTAGAAGTGATAGGGAACGAACACTCGTGAGTCCAAAACCTACATGTAGGAATTCCTATGGCAGCATCAACGCCTTTCTCAGATCCGAACTCGCTGCTAGGCATTGCTCCAACTGGAATGCACTTGCCGGCATGAGTCATAGTAAAACCCTTGGTATCCGCCCGTATGAGAAGACTGCGTAAGACAGTCTTTATGAGCCTGCACTATGCCTATGCATCGCATAGGCATAGTAAACTCTCCCCTGTGCAGAAACTGTGAGAATGCGGAGGAAACTCCAATCCATTTGCTTGCCGACTGCTCGACAGTGAACAGTGATAGTTACTTTGGGGTCGATCATTTGGATGATCCCGAAGTAAGTAAACCAACTCTCGAGCAGGTTGCGGACTTCTTTGTTCGAGTGCAACCGGGTTAAGAGGACTAAAACAGCACGGGGGCAAAAACAGAAAAAAAGAGAATATTAAAGCGGTACTAAAACTGGAGACTGGACTGTAAAGCATTTAAAATTTAATTTTTCGCTAAAGTTTGAATCAAACCTAAGATACAGTGAAGCAGAGGTGATGAAGTGGTGACGGAGGTTATATCTACATAGATAAAAAAGCATGGTTTCCTGAAGACCATCTATCAAAGAAGCCTCTGTTTCGGAGTTAAATACTTAACTGCTTCTACACTATTAAAACATTTTATCTTATCCTTTATTGCAGTATGCTCTCTACTGTATACGGTGGAAACTAGACATAATGAATGTATCATAAAAAGCTAGCGTTTCAGTCCGTCCGATGCGGTTGTTGAAGCAGTTGTTCACTTTTTCCAACAGGCCTGCTATAATCTAAGCTCTAACAGACTCAAGCATATAATGATAAACGTGCGATTTGCAGAGATTGAACAATTTCTTGAAGAGGTTATCTGATACTCCACCTTGCTGCATGCATCTTGCTTAAGATTATATGACAATCAATATATTAGGTCTACAATATATATCTACTTATGTACATAGCAACATAAAATAACGGTACCCCTTTCTGCAAAGAGGTTGGCTTTTTCTTAGAGCTTTTATTCAAAAGTATAGAATATTTGTCTATGAAGTCAAATACAAGCACGAAAAATCTTGCAGATGGCAAATCAATCAATGCTAAAATCTTCGTTTGTTTACGCATTGAGACATTCGCAGCAATTGCAGTCCATTTTCGTATAGCAATTGTAAAAGGCGTCACTGATATTTAATTCATAGCTACAGAAAAAGGAACACATTTGCGTTTTATTTGTATATATTGGCGCTGTATTTTGTGATTTATGTTAGCAATTAATTGTGATGTAACTAATTTTAAATGTATTTTATATTATGCTGTTATACGGTTCATATCTTCTATTCATAATATGTAAAGTATCAGAGACTATAGTTCCGATTTTTCGCAGTCATTAAATGGCCATTGCTAGATAATAACAGCGATCGTTAGTCAACATTCATTGTTAGCATCTTCCACATCTACTTTCGCTTCTTTCACAACGTGCACAATAATTCATTTTGAATGGACGATGGGACGTCAAAGCGCGATAATTTCTCCCGGAAATTAAAAATTCGACCCAATTTTCACCCCGTTTCATAGAATTCGACGTTCTCGTTTCGTTTAAATCGACGGACCAGCGCCCGTTAAAAGCGCCATCCATCCTACCCTCCCCCATTTTCTTTCCGAAACCAGACACGTGCACTTATAAGACTACTAACAACGACCCCATCCCACGATAAAGGCAATAAATTATACAGGAGGAAAGAAGAAGAACGCCGAATCGGAAGTTAAGAGTAGATTATTTTTAGAAATTGAGGATGTCAAGTTTACATATATGTTGGTACTTATAGCTCTTTTATTTATATTAGTTATAAAATTAAAAAATAAAGCTTTAAGGATTTGGGTTAATGACTAATATAAATTATATAATAATACCTATATATATATATATTTTTTTGCTAATGTCACTATTTACTCCAGTTCGTAATAACGTTTATACTAAACCAAAGAAATTGGGCAAGCTCAACTGTATATAATTGTTGCATATTCCTGATTGATCTTTGACATAGTTTTATCTTGTAGTGAAACACATGTAAGCTAATTCCTCGATCAGATATAACTCGATTCACACATTTTGCAAGATACTGTTTGAAAATTATAAAATATCTATCCAAACATCTACAAAAATGTTCATTAGATATTTTTTCTAAATTATTCTGGTGTCTTTTGTCTGTCAAGGCAGATAAAGGACGGATAAAAAGACGAGATAATTATCTTATCATCATAGTAGTACAAGTACACCCACTTCTGTTTTTACACAGTAAATACGTTTCTGACAAAATCATACCATATGTGTAAAAATATCGAATTATTTGTGTGTCATCAGCACTTTGCAATAATTCTGTAATATCTTCAACAAAAACAAAACTTTCTCGTGCTGGTTCGATCTCTTTGCCAACAAAAAAGTTTGACGTGAGCTACAGTCTTTTTGATAGTTCTTTGTACAGGGTGGCGAGATAAGAATGCAAAGTGCTGTATCTCTGAAACTATTCGTCGTAGAGACTTGCGGTAAAAAATTTTATTACTAAATTTGTCAAACGTAGACCGTGGAAAATATTTTCCGATTTCCAAGATTGTCACCAGGGGGCGTAACCGGCATCTTAAACTTTTAAAGTGTTTTTTTACTGAAATCTACCCAGTAAATGTTACCAAAAAATATATGCTTTATAATATAAGCTTTACTCGAGTAATTTTTGTTCAACAATTTTTGACGTATATGTGAAAATAAAGTGGTGGGGGGTAATTGAATTTTTTTTTAAATAAACAGCTGTAACTCCTAAACGACTGAACTGATTTTAAGAAATTTGTTCTCATTGGAAAAAGCATTTATTGTTTAATCAAACCTATCCTATCTGTGATATATCTATTTCTTAGTGAGAGATACAGCACTTTGGATTCTTATCTGGCCACCCTGTACAGGGTGGCGGTTTTAAAGTAAAAACAATATAAAAATGAAAAGTGATAAAAATTGTTTTATTGCTTATTACAGGGGATACATGTAAATTAATGAAAATGACATGAGAACAACCGATTTCGTCCGTTTAAGATCTGAAGATAACGTCTTTTAAATGATGTTCTTTTTCGAACAAGCATTCTTCCAGTTCACTGAACGCCTTCTCTAATAATGCAGGAGACAGGTTGGTGAGTTTTTGGCTTATGGCCTCTTTCAGTTCGAATAGTGAGGTCGAAAATGTGATGTATGTTTGTGTAAACTCTTGCTTAAAGGAAACCCTACAAGAAAAAATCACAATCTGGGGAGCTCGCTCCTCAGACCTAAACGCCCCCTAAACGCGAGATGACTCGGCCTCAAAACTTGCTTCTCAAAAAGTCCATCACCTCATTGGCTGTATGGACAGTTGCCCCATCCTGCTGGATTTCCAGCACACTAAGCGATTTCTCTGAAGTTCAGGGATCAGAAAGTTTTTCAATATTAACAGATAACGGTGGGATTGACCGTAACGATTCGACCATCCTCTTCAAAGAAGTATCGGCTAATGACACAACTTTTCGTTACACCACACCACATAGTAACTTTATCATTATGCAGAGGATGTTCATGCACTTCTTGAGGATTTGTAGTCGACCAATAACGAAAATTTTGTTTGTTGACGTAACCGTCAAGATGGAAATGCGCCTCGTCGCTCATCATCAAAATTTGGTCATCAGTCCTTATGTCAATCATTTGCTCTGCAAATGTTATCGGGTTTGCATAGTCGTTAGAGTTTAACTTCTGGACAATCGCCATTTTATATGGGTGGAAATCCAGATATAAACGCAATATTCGTCGTACCGAGTGGTCAGACATGTGCAAAGCAGCAGCTTGTTTAAGGACTGGCCGCCGAGGACTGGTTTCCACAGCTTTTCTTACTCAATCGATATTCTCTGGCGTGCTGGCTGACCTTGGACTGCCTGTCGACATCCGTTTTAACGTTGAACCGGTAGCTCTGAAGTTACTCACTCATAGAAAAATTGTATTCCGAGTTGGGACCTCTTGGACCCACATCAAAACGCCTACGGAACTGCCATTGAACAGCAACGCAGGCATGAGTACTAATAATGTCTACGTGTGGGCGGTGAGATGCGCCTATTCCTACCACCCCCCACCACCTACTCAGATCTTAAACGGACGAAAGCGGTTGCTCTAATGTCATTTTCATTAATTTACATGTAGTAGTCTCTTCTATCCCCTTAAATAAGCAATAAAACAATTTTGATCACTTTACATTTTTATGTTGTTTTTACTTTAAAACCGTCAGATCTTTTTGCCGCACCTTGTATAATCCTTTACAACAAGCCATACGCAACTTCAGTTCACAGCAGAAGAATTATGTTGTTTTTTCGGTATTATGATCGTTTGTAATGAAAAGGTTTTCTAATTTATTTGCAAGTTGAAGTCGTTCTTGCATTAAACTTGTAGTGAGTTGAACTGCTTCCCAACTACCACTGCCTTCTTTAAATTCAACATTCTCTAGGGCAACCTGTATGATTTTGTCTTGACTCAAAACTTTGTTAACCAGCATTTCATCAACGTCTTCAACAGCAAAGTCATCAAAACATTCTCTACCAACTGAGTGGCCCAAGGTAATTTCAGGCCTTTTTCATTCATATATCTTTTAATTTCTTCAACGAAATATTTATTGAACCATTCTGTAAAAATATCGCTAATTTTTACCCATGTTGTCGACACCTTTCATTGCACGAGGCTTGAATCCGCGATTGGCAAGCGTTACAACAAAATAAAAATGCAACTCGATTTTTCTGTATTCTAAACCCACCAGCATTTTTTGGCGATTTAGGCACATATGTTGTATTCAGTATTTTCTTCCAAAAAAAGACCAGTTTTGCCCGCACTGAAAACCTGATGTGGTGGATACGTTCCAGATCAGCAACTATTTATGCAAGTTTCGGAGGAAATTCTTTGTCAGTCTTAGAGAAGCAATTTCGCCCTAGATCTTTATACTATGAAGTACGTGTCTCTGGAGAGATCACGATAGCCAATATGTGCTTCCAGAAAAGCTTTTGTCACGAGTTGATTGCGTCGATGTAGAAGGTTTTACTATTACGACTTTTCTATGACTTCTCAACAAAACATACTAACAATAAGGTCAAAGAAAACATATCTATATTATAACTATAATCTTCAATTCTATCTCATTGCCTAACAATGAAAAATGATTCAAATGGTGCTTTCAGTGGAAACTATTATCACAATATATACATATGTGGTACAACAAAGAAACCCTCAAAATTCTTACATATATGTGCAGCAACGATTTAACTTTCTCATAGACAGACCGACTCCTTAGAATTTTATTTCTAATTTCTCAGCGCCACAAATAAAACCGAACCAACCCTACACACGCATATTTATAAAAGTGTATTGGATGAGGTGGGTGAACGTTGTATTTATTTCTGGTGCTTCGGCCGTAGCGCCACTTGACTTTTATGTCTCACATGCGTTTTAAAATGTGTAAACACATTTTCCTGTGCCGGTCGATCTTCTTAATTTGACGGATACGGGCTCTTAAGTTAATAGGACTTTTTTATATCTCGTATATAGCTCGCTGTAAGTACGTAAGGCACCACGGATGCGGTCCGCAAGAAAGACGGTCGACGCACCGACAAGCGGAGGCTTTTAAAATATTTTCAGGACGAAGTTTGTCACATGTAAGCGCGCACGTCTATGTAGATCGTAGGAGATCGTCGCGCATTGTACATTTCGAATATTGGGAAACCCGTGAGCCTGAGATGTCAAGTTAGTTTCTTTACGACACGATTATGCTGAATGTAACAGAAGTAACTAGTTAAGGAATTGCGGTATTTAAAAATTTAAACGCCTTTTACTGTGCTGAAACAATTCAAACAACGTTGAAGATGTGTATTTGTATCAATTTAGTATAAGGTACAATTATTTCAGTTGTTTCTCAATTTTGGGGTTACAACAATGTTGTAGAGTCAATATTGTGTCTTTATGTGTATTAAAAACAACGTATTTAGGGCTCCAAAAATAGATAAATTATTTGGACTATTTTCAAATATTTCACGTCATCAACTTGTATTTATATTATTGTAATAAGCATGTAAAATTGTATTAAACAACTTTAGTATGCTATTCGTCTGCGTAAATAACGCCATACATTCTTTTATAAAGGATGTACAGTACAGATGTAACGTGCAGATTTCTTTATTTGCAAAGGTTATATATGGAAAAGAACTATTTACATACGATCTTATTGGCACATGCAGGATATGTCAAGGAACATTAATATAAAACTCAAAGAGGTTAATTTAACCTACAAAAAATAAATACCAAATTAATTAAATCTGTTATTCTGTTATTTTTCAGTTAAGTGTATGTTGAGTTTTAATTTTTTATTTATCCTAAAAATATAGAGCATACCAGCTTGCTTTAACAAAATAGGATATTGTTTTGTTAATATGGTTAGAATGGTTCCACTGTATAAAAAGGTAAATATTCATGACGTAGAGAAATTATAGGCCCATATCTCTGCCATCAGTTTTTTCAAAAATATTTGAGAAAGTATTCATGTTCGTCTAATGAATTATCTAAGTCAAAGTAACTTAATACCTGCGACACAGTTCGGTTTTCTTCAAGGAATGTCCACTACTGATGACATTTACCGCGCATTGCAGTTTGTGTATGAAGCTCTAGATGGGTAAAGGTCCGGTGTCTTTTTCGATTTATCCAAAACATTCGACAATGTGGACCATAATATATTAATGAACAAATTATGTGGTCTTTGTGTGCGTGGAGTTGCGTACGATTTGATTTCTTCGTATTTGTCGGGAGCGAAAACTAACCGTATGTAACCATATGTGCTGAAGTTGATAACATAAAGATAACTTACAGATCATCTATGTTTTAGAATAACGTCGCTGTCCCTCAGGGCTCCATTCTCCACCCTATTCTTAGTTTACGCCAGCGATTTATCAGCACCATTAGAGTCGTGAATATTATCACAGTATGCAGATGAAACTAGTTTCGTTGTTACTGCTTCATCCCTGGACTCTTGAATTCGACAGTGCAGTCGTTGAACATGCGATAAGTTGGAGTAATCATAACAGTTTAACTCTAAATACTGATAAGACAGAATTCTTACGCTTTAGATCATCATCGGTTCCCACTCCTTGTAATATATAGGTACATACGTATGTACGGCTTTTTAATAAACCTATACCAGAGAAAGAGACTGTGGATTTTCTGGGTTTGCACTTGGCCAGCAGGTTAAGTTTCGAGAAGTATTGTGACAATTTGGCCAATCAATTAAGTACAGCAATATACGCAATTAAAAATCTTAAAGATCAAGTAAACTTCCAAAGTTTGAAGATGTTTTACGTCGCATACGTCGAGTCTCGTTTGTGTTATGGGATTGTGTTTTGGGATTCCAGTAGGTACAAATGTAAGGAAGTGGTTGGCTCCGTTGGCCTCCGGTAGACAATTTTATAAAAATTTCAACATTATGACTCTTACTAAACTTGTCTCTATATATGCACTTATGATTTTCTTCAAACAAAAAGGAGAACCGTTTCACGAGAAACAAGTGAACAACAAACTAACAAACAGAAAATTGCCTGACTTTATGTTTACCATCTCGTAACTCCGCGTTGTATGAGAGAAGTCCGATGTATAAGGCTATTGTTTACAATAGATTGACTATAACATAAAAAAAATAAAATCTTTGGTGGAGTTTAAAACCGAAATTAAAGAATTCCTAGTCACGAATGCCTTCTATACATTGAACGATTATCTTAATATGTGATGTGCGACTGCTCCTTTGTTCTATGCTTGTTTTGTATTTATATACATACGTATGTATGTACAACCTCCATAATGTGTGTTTAGCATTTTGTACTTTTGTTATATAGGTACAGTTTATTTTATTATCTGTAGTATATCTTTTATGTACAATATTGACAATGTCTATGTTCCTTTTGTGAACGATGACAATGAATATTATTATTATTATTATTCCACTGAATCAAAAATCAAAGCAGGAGCAATCTTGAAAAAAAAGTTTCAGAAAACTGCCGGAGAATACCTTAATGCGCTTTCCTTTTCCGCTAAAGTTAACGAAGTATTTAAAGTTACATCTCCTTGAAAAGGAATTAGTTACTTAATTCAAATAATAGGTTTATTAGGGAAATAACGATCGAAAGTTTATTGAAGCTATTTGAGACATTCACTTATGTCACTTTCAATAATCTCGTTAAGTTGAATTCGCTTTTCTCATACAAATCTGTCGAGAAAAATAAAACATTCGTATTAATTCATCTTCAGACAGTGGATCCAACAGTTGAACTTCTTCAACGTGAATTCTATATTCTATCATGCACTCTAAAAATGGTGATGTGTTGTTTATAAACACAGATTTAAAGCATTTAATTTGGAAAAATGACAGCTAACTATGCAAATTTTGACATTCACACTTCAATTGAAACAAGGGGGTCAAAACGTTGTCACGGAAAACCATTTAATTTTTATATCAAGCAGTAAAGATATGAAAAGGCTTCCTCACAAAACGCATGCAGTAGACAGTTTGTAAAATTTATTAATTTTATAGGATAAATCGTTTTATAAAATATATACTTTTTCCGTGGTCACTTAAAGTAATAGCTAAGTCTACAGGAATACCCATTCAGCATTCGGTTTTCTCGTTGATTTTCTTTATTTGCTCTGCCAAGACCAAAATGTATATACTGATTTTCTTTATTTGCTCCGCCAAGACCAAAATGTATATACTGATTATTGATTATGTATCATCTGTATACACACTCAACCAAAAGAATTTTTTTCACAATAACTTTTGATCGCATACAGAGTGAGGCACCACATTCGCCTCGGTTGATATACAAAAAACGGTAACACATATTTAACATTTTTTTTGGAACACATGTAGGTCCATTGGGAGCAAGTTCTAAAATTATTTGGAAATATACAGGGTGTTCCAAAAGAATGTTACACACAAAGTTATCAAAATTTAAATGGAACACCATGTATATTATTGCATATTTCGACTAAGGCCCGGTTTTTCAATCGCTAGTTAACAAATTTTAACCCCAAACTGCTGGTTAAAGTGTTTATCGATCTCACAGTTTAAACCAACTGCAGGTCAAAGTACATATAATCTAAGCTAGGAATTTAACTTGCGGTTAAGCTTATAACTACCAGTTAACAGGAACAGTGAACCGCCGATTGAAAAACCGGGCCTAAATAAAGCCAAGTTACTGTTATCTTCCCTATACCTAGGTACAACAGTTTCTGAGATATTTAACAATTTTTAAAAATGTAGATCCATATTTAGAATGAGTACCTGGCGTACGTATTTAAGTTACGTGTTTCAAGTTATATTATATCATTAGCACAACCATTACATCTAATGCTAAAAGAAAGATGCTTTCTAAAAATTATACAGGGTGGTTAAAATCTTACCTCTAACTGCGGGTACCATTAATGCTCAATAACTTGCTTATTTTAAATGGAACATCCTGTATCTAATAGCGTCATTCGATTTTGATTTCTTTTTCTCTTTTAAATGCTATTAAGGTTCCCTATACCTATCTCTTATAGTTTCTTTTTGAAGGTCAATTTAGTGTTTTAATTGGCAAATATGTACTAAAAATTTGGTTAAATCAAGGTAGCTTTGACATGATGACAATAATTTCAGATATTAATTTTGTCTAATTTATTCTTGAAAAGTAGGCAGTGGTGCATTGGACGTTGCTTTTTTTTATTGGAAACAAAACAAAAATTAAACAGTACATGTCTTATTACATACAAATTTTCTTCATAAACTTAATACAAATGAAAACAAAGAAACTAATGATTCAAGTTTTTATAATATTTGAAAAAAAACCGACAAAACCGGTGTTTAAATGTTTAAGTAGCTACTCAGTCAGGACTGGATAAATCAGTTTTCGGCTCATTATAAACATTTGAGTACAAAAATAACATCAAACTAGAGTTCAAGCTCAAATTACTCGGAGAACGTTGACAATAAAGTGGAAGGATTTGTTTGAAAGATGTTTCCGCGCGTCTACAATAATCCTAACTTTGTGAGAACATTTTTTTTGCGATTTCAACACAATAATCAGTATTTATTACTTATAAAGAAATGACGTGAAAATTTTGAAATTTCTGTCTACGTTTCTTATTTGATCTGTTATAATGCGGTAAAAATCGTGTATTTGTATACGAGTACAACAGGTTTTTTTTCTTACTCATCAATGTGTTTTGACGTAGAATGATGCAGACTGTAAATAATAACAAACATAAATAAATTTATACAGGAAACAGAAGTTGACAACAGAATTTTTTATTGAACATATATCACAAAATATTGTTTTATGTAAATTAAAATAATACTACCTTATTTAAGTTATTAGATTTTCAGTCGGTGACGTAAATAGCTTTCAGAATTGGTATTACACGTTCGCTTTTCTTAACATCAATCATATCGTGGCTGGCAGTAGCTATTCGTCAATAGTGACCTTTCTTAATATTTTGATCTTCTATCATTGTGGATGATTATTCTATTTACAACGATTCACTTCATTCTATAATTCGATGAATCTTGTTGACATACGTGAATGTGTTTTGAATATTTTACAAATATTTGCAGCTGATTGCTAATTATTATTAAGAAAAAAAGAAAACAAGCACGTAGGTGACCGCTGACGCCTAAGTTGTATAAATAGTAGTAATTTTACTCAGTTTCATCTTAAGAGTTCTAGTGTGTGCAACGTTAAAGCAAACAAAATGTTGATGGTATGTATTAGAGTTATTTGTAAAAGTAATGTAATTCAGTTCAGTCTCGCCAATCTACCATCGTTAATTTTAAACACGCGTTTGCTTTTTATGATGAAAAAGTGTCAAACGTGGAAGCACGGTTGAGTTTAGTTATGTATCAAGTATTTAAATTATCTTCCATTATTCTATAGATAACAAAATTAAACTTTTTAAAACATTTTAACTGCTATTTGTTTGTACTTCATGAAGTTAATAATTTTACTAACATTGACATTATTAACTAAGATATCTGTCTTAATTAGTAATATTAAAAACTAGTTGAAAGTGCCAATAGCAATACTAGCATACAAAGATTTCCTTCTACATATTTCCAAAACATAAATTTACTCAAATAATGGAAATATATCTATAAACGTCAACAGTTATGAAGAGACTGTATTTCATTAATTGATGTAGTATATATGTAATTTATATTGCGTGGAATAGTTTCACCATTGTATTTTTTTAGGTTACCTGCTTATTCGTTTTAGTTGCCGTAATGGCAATTGAAAGTACCACGATACCAAAAAAAGAGACAGAGAAACTTCAAGCAAACGATGCTATAGATAGTTTGGCTAGGGACTCAAATATGGCCGAGTCTCGAAGAGAATACCGAAGTCCTCAATATGGTGGCTACTATTATCCATATACGAATTTCCATCATGGTCACCATCACAACTACTACCATGGCCACCACCACCCCCATGGTTACCACCATCACCACCATGGATATCATGGCCATTATTATAAATAATTATTTTATACATAGAATAAATGTGTTATTAAAATAGATTTAGGAGAACTGTTTCACGAGAAACAGCGATATTTATAAAAAAATGGTGACAAGAAATTGCCTGACTTTATGTGTACCATCTCATAACTCGTTGTATCTCATACAACGAAGTCCGATGTATAAGGCTATTGCTGGTTACAATAGACTGCCTAATAACATAAAACAAATAAAATCTTTGGTGGGGTTTAAAACCGAAATTAAAGAATTCCTGGTCACGAATGCCTTCTATACATTGAACGAATATCTTAATATGTGATGTGTGACTGTCCCTTTGTTCTATGCTTGTTTTGTATTTACATATATATATATATGTATGTATGTACTTCCATAATGTGTCTTTACCATTTTGTACTTTTGTTATATACAGTTTATTTTGTTATGGGTAGTATATTTTTATGTACAATATTGAGAATGTCCATGTTCCGTTTGTGAACGATGACAATAAATACATTGTTATTACTATTATTATTACTACACTGAACCAAAAGTCAAAGAAGGAGTAATCTTGAAAAATAAGTTTCAGAAAACTACCGGAGAATACATCAATGAGCTTTCCTTTTCCGTTAAAGTTAAAGAAGTATTTAAACTTACATCTCCTTGAAAACGACTTAGGAATTAATTACTCAATTCAAATAATAGGTTTATTAGGAAAATAACGATCGAAAGTTCATTCAATTATGTAACTTTCAATAATCTCGTTAAGTTGAATTTGATTTTCTGATACAAATCTGTCGAGAGAAATAAAATATTCGTATTCATTCATCTTCAGATAGTGGATCCAAAAGTTGAACTTCTTCAACATGAATTATATATTCTACCATGCACTCTAAAAATAGCGATGTGTTGTTTGTAAACTCAGATTTAAAGCATTTAATTCGGACAAAATGACAGCTAAGTATGCAAATTTTGCAGCCAAAGCATATAAAAAACTACAAATAAAATCGATGGTCAAGAAACAGTGCTTGACCTTCACACTTCAATTGAAACATGGGGGCAAAACGTTGCCACGGAAAAGCTATTTACTTTTTATATGAAATAGTAAAGATATGGAAAGGCTTCCTCACAAAACGCATGTAGTAGACACTTTGTAAAATTTATTAATTTTATAGAATAAATAATTTTACTCTACAGGAATATGCTTGTCTATACTACTGCAATAAGAGCATTCAGTTTTCTCGTTAATTTTGATTATGTATCGTCTGTACACACACTCAGCCAGAAGATTTTTTTTTACATAACCATCGATCATATAGAAAAGTGCTTTTCCTGATGCATAGATTTTTAGAGTTTAAAATATATCTAGTATAGATAAACTATGTTTCAACGTTTACCACACGGTCGACTCGTAAAAGTCTTTTGTTTACTGTATGTCAAGATTGTCCAAATCCAGCAATTCTTAATTGAATTGATATCTCAAGTGCGATTTGACTAAAAAGAAGAAACACTACGCTCCCAATTATCGTTTAAAGTACTCCACGGCTTCGTGCACCAGAAGTTTTGTATCAAGGTGAGTAGGTAGACTATATGGTTTGTACGCCACTTTGACGCCGCGAAGCGTGTTTTTAACCGCTAATTACTTATTATTATGAAGGTTGGTCTTGAAAAAAACAAGCCTGATAAAAGCTGTTCAATACCCGATAAAAGCTGTTCAATACCCGATTGAAGCTGTTCAATACCTAATCAAAGCTGTTCAATACCTGATCAAAGCCGTTAATGGAATAATTTGCACACGAAAGTAATTAGCGGTTAAAAACACGCTTCGCGGGGTCAAAGTGCCGTAGAAACCATATAGCCTACCTACTAAGGTGGCTACGAAAAAGCAATTGCTTTTAAACCATTGTTGTCTAAGATTTCATTGCAGATTGTTCAGAGTGGTATGGGTACTGCCTTTTTTCTGAAAAATAAAACCCATTTATAAGTAATCATTGTCATATGTTTTATTTCTCATCATGTTCGGCCATTTTTTCATTAATTTTAATTTGGTAAGGCGGTAGATGACTATAACTTTTATTATCGCCATCCTGTGTTGGTTTCAAATCAGGGACTGAAGTATTAAGCGGAGGAAAGAGTAATTAATTTCTTGCCAAGTTTTTATCATATTTAAAAAAAAGCAACCCAACGACGAATATATCAGTTTTGGGTCATTCTAAAGATTTGACTACAAAAATATCATAAAACATCAAGGTAAATAGAGTTCAAGCTCAAATCACACGGAGAACGTTGACAATAAAATGGAAGGATTTGTTTGAAAGACGTTTCCGCACGTTTACAGTAATCCCATTTTTGTGAACAATTTTATGCGATTTCATCACAATAATCAGTATTTATTAATTATTTATAAACAAATGACGTGAAACATCTTAAAATTTCTGTTTACGCTTCTTATTTGATCTGTTATAATGAGGTAAAAATCATGTATTTGTATGTGAGTACAACCTAGGTTTTATACTACTCATCGTTGTGTTTTGACCTAGAATGACGCAGACTGTACATAATAACAAACATAAATAAATTTGTTTGACAACACAGATTTTTATTGAACATCTAAAATATTGTTTTATGTAAATTAAAATAATACTACCTTGTTTAAGTTATTAGAAATTCAGTCGGTGACGTAAATAGCTTTCAGATACGTTATTACACGTTCACTTTTCTTAACACCAACCACATCGTGGTTGGCAGTAACTATTCGTCAATAGTGACCTTTCTTAATGTTTTGATCTCCTATCATTGTGGATGCTTATTCTGTTTACATCGATTCACTTCATTCTATAATTCGATGAATCTTGTTTACATACGTAAATGTATTTTGAATATTTTACGAATATTTGTAGCTTATTTCTAATTATTAAAACGCGTAGGTGGCCGCTGATACTTAAGTTGTATAAATAGTAGTAATTTTACTCAGTTTCATCATAAGAGTTCTAGTGTGTGCAACGCTAAAGCAAACAAAATGTTGATGGTATGTACTAGAGTTAATTGTAAGAGTACTGTAATTAAGTTCAATCTCGCCAATCTGTTATTGTTAATTTTAAACTTTCTATGGCTGTTACTTTCACGAACAAGTGTCAAACGTGGAAGCACGGTTGACACTATTGTTCGGCCACAACGGTAGTCAGCTGCCTACCAACTGCGGCTATCGACCCGTTCATGAAGTTAATAATTTTACTAACATTGACATTAAAGTAAGGTATCGGTTTTAATTAGTAATATTAAAAACTAGTTGAAAGTGCCAATAGTAATACTAGAATTACATGGACAATCTAAAACACTATACGATGCTATTTAAATGACGAAAGTTGACGTGAACTTTCGGTAAACCGTAAGTGATACAAAAGCGTAAATAATTTTCGGAGACCAGATGACGCTACCCGTACCTACAAGTTTTTAGAATTTTAGGCTTTCAACAACACAAAAAAGTTCTACCAACCAATTCCGTGACTAACCTGTATAGAACAAAGATTTCCTTCTAGATATTAAAAATTTTTTTTATTCAGATACTGTACCATATGTTTCGATAATGGCAATATGTTTATAAACGTTAACAGTTATAAAGAGACTGTATTTCATTGATTGATATAGTATATAATTTATATTGCGTGGAATAACTTTACCATTGTATTTTTTTAGGTTACCTGTTTATTCGTTTTACTTGCCGTAATGGCAATTGAAAGTACCACGATACCAAAAAAACAGACAGAGAAACTTCAAGAAAACGATGTCGTAAATAGCTTGGCTAGGGATTCAAATACGGGCGAGTCTCGAAGAGAAAACCGAAGTCCTCAATATGGTGGCTACTATGATCCGTATACGGATTTCCATCATGGCCATCATCATGGCCACCATCACGACTACTACCATGACCACCACCACCATGACCACCACCACCACGACCACCATCACCACCATGGCGATTATTATAAATAATTATTTTGTACATAGAATAAATGTGTTATTAAAATAGATTTCATTATTTTTCTAATAAAATTATATAATTATTTGAGAATTAATATCAATTTTCCACCTACAAATATAAACACAGGCAGTCAAAATTATACAGCAAGAGTTGCCGTGATAGTTGTACAAGCGGTACAGATTAATAAGTAACTGCAACTAGCAGCCACCGCACATGAAAAAAAGGGCACAATTATCCTATTATCAATTTCGTTTTGTATTAATGTTTGAATGTAGATGCTCGTTTACTTTTTTGTTATGAACTGTTAAACAAAATAACTGTTAAATTTTTATTTAAATTCTTTTTTTTATTCTATTTTTTCTCTCTCTTTAGAGTACTAATGACTACACGAGGTATTCGCAATTATTTTTGTTTTTGAAGACGGTTCGCAACCAGGACAAAGTTAGGGGCCGCTATTGTAAAGGTTACCAACAATGTTTTTTAGAGGCTTTCTAATTCTTCATATTGCAACCACAGGATTACAAGATATATTTGTTCGTATATTTATTGATAATTCACAAAAGCAAAATGTGTGTACCGGTTCCATGTATGTATGTGTGTATATGTGGAAAAACATTCGAATAGATCTGCCATTTAACTAAATTATTCTACTTCCTAAGAATAACAGTGCTTACAAGAGGGGTGCTATGGGTGAATGAATGGAGAGAAGGAGAAAAGGCGGCGGCAGCGGTGGCGACCGGAGGGACCAGATTAACACAAGCACTTAGCGCTAAGAGCATGGGGGAGCCAACCCGCCTTATCATCCTTCTATGCAGCAGTTATGTTTGCTAGCTTAGTTGTCTGCCTCCGCGTCGTAGTTCTCTTTTCAACCGCATTTTCTCTGTTGATATTCACAAACACGTTTTTGTACATAAGATATTACGTTTTGTACTGTTAGTTGCAACTTTACTACAGTGACAATACTATCATAGTTTTGCAATACATAATCATCTGCAGATTATAAAGCTACCATATATTTAGGAAATATATTCAATGGAATATAATAAATATTATCTCAAAGAGACAAACAGTTATCTCACCATTCGCCTTTTTCAGGTAAAAGCGTTTTTTTTTGTTTCTCGCATATGTTTGTACTCTTCAACACATATGTATTTGATGACGATCAAACTGACAGCTCTGAAATCTTGCAATAAACCAAAAAAATTATTCCAGTTGGACCAAAATATTGTGAATGATAGAACAACTACAAATTATGGAAATATTACCACAACCGTGTTCATATCAACACAGTTATAATATAAGGAGGAATAAATTTAATATTCTAAAAACGTCATTTCCAACAACTTTGTATCAATCCGTATCAAATAGTAAATAACGTGCCCCAATTTTACTGGAATAGACTTATATGCCATTGCTAGTCTATCAACACAGCAATGGATCAATTCAATTTTCTCGTTGATTTTTTAAAAATATATTATTTATTATGTTCCACCTGTATACACCCAGACAAAACAAAAACACTTTATTCAACTTTTTCACAATAACCATTGATCACATCGAAAAGTGCTTATCTTATCATATAGATTTTAGAGTTTTTGCAAATAATACGGTTTCTTGAATAGAATTAAAAATATATTTAATATACACAAGCAATGTCTCAGCGTTGCTACTAGATAGACTCGTAAATTTGGATCGCAAAATAATTCAATTTATTTTTTTCAAAAGTGCACCTTCAACATCATTTGCTAACTCATTAATTTTCCGCGATACTGTATTACAGGTCAATTATCTTTGCTGTCTTTTCTCCAAACATATACCCTTGCACACGGTCCAATTAAATTTTCTGTCACTGTTCGCCTTTGCCTCAACAGCCATTTTACTATCTTCGTTTTAAGCCAACAGTAAAGAAGAAACACTATACTTGCTAGGTCATGAAGGTATTAAAGTTTGAATTTAAATTTCTAGCCGTTTTGTAAAAAATGTTGCACGTTCACAAGAAAAAAAGAGATAGAGTTAAAAAATGGCGAGACCTAGCTCGTCCACACTGTTCTACTAGTTTTAAGTTTTTCTAAATTAAACGAGTGCCAAATATGTACTTGTTGATGTCCTTTCCTCACGGTCCAATGAAATTTTGTACAACTGAATATCCAGATTGTCTAGATCTTCCAATCCTTACTCAAAATGCCTCAAAAGAGATTTTACAATTTTCTTTTAAAATACTGGACAGGTATGACAGCCAGAAGTTTTCTTTCAAGGTGTCTAGGAAGAAGCAATGCTTTTAAACTACTGTTGGCTAAAACTTCATTGCAGATTGTACAGAGTGGTGTTTGGCTCGTCATAAATATTTGATTAACGGGAATGACATAAAACATTAAACTAAATAAAATAGAATTCAAGTTCAAATCACTCGGAGAACATTGACAATAAAGTGAAAGAATTTGTGTTTCTCCGATAATAGACTTATAAAGGGTGGCCCATAATGTAGAGACACATTTTGAAGTCTAATAACTTTGCCTTTGAAAAACCTATAGGTAAGTTTTTGGTGTTTTTCGATAGAAAAACTCAAAAAGTTTCTTTGTATCGCAAAAAAAATACAGGGTGTACCAAAGTATAAAAATTATAATCAAAAGTCAAAAAATTACTAAGTAAAGTGACTTTCTGTATACTACTATTTTTTTGAAGTGTAACCATAGAGATTTATAACTGTCTAATAGACAATATCGTACTGACGTTTTCGAAAAATGAATAATCTCGCTCATCATCGCGCTTTTATTGTTGAAAATTTCTTGAAAAATAACGAGTTTCGCACAAGATTTAATTTGAATTCTCCGTGTAGAAACACAATTTTAAAATGGGTTGGTCAATTTAGAACCACAGCATCATCTCTGAAGAAGAAACCTGCAGGTAGGCCTATTTCAGTTAGAACTCCTGCAAATATTGAAAGAGTTCAAGCTGCATTTTTAAGAAATCCAAAGCGATCTGCAAACAGACAATCTCAAACACTAGCACTCTCAAGAACTAGCCTGCAAAGAATATTGCATAAAGATTTACGCTTAAAACCATATAAAGTTCAACTTGTGCAGGAGCTAAAAGACACCGATTTTGCAGCCAGACTTGCTTTTTCTAACCATTTTTTAGAGCTTTTAGAAAACAATGCTGATTTGTCCGAAAATTTATTTATGCCTAATGAAGCACATTTTCATATGTGTGGCTATGTAAACAAACAAAACTCTCGTTACTGGTCTCAAGAAAATCCGAGAGAAATACACCAAACTCCTCTTCATAGTCATAAAGTTACTGTTTGGTGTGCAGTGTCAGCACAGGGAATTGTGGGAGCCTTATTTTTTTGAGAATGAAAATGGAGAAAATACCACGGTAACTTCGGAACGTTATGTGAACATGTTGGAAACCTTTTTTCAACAAGAGTTGCGGCGCTTTCCTGAAAACATGTGGTTTCAGCAGGACGGTGCCACATGTCATACTGCCCGCGCATCCATGAATGTCCTGCGGCAAATGTTTCCAGGACGCCTGATTTCAAGGTTTGGTGATCTCCAGTGGCCCCCGAGGTCATGTGATTTAACACCCTGTGATTTTTGGTTATGGGGCTATTTAAAATCCAGGGTTTACATCATTAATCCGCAAAATATCGACGAATTAAAAGAAAATATTCGAACAGAAATTCTGAATATTTCTCCATTAATATTGCATAATGCTATGCGAAATATGGTGTCTAGAGTAGAAGAACGTTCAAGAATAGAAGGTCATCATCTTTTAGACACAATTTTTTAAAAATTAGGCTAGTTATTACGTGCTTAGTTAGTTTCTCTTGTTATTAAATTTATTGAATTCCATATTTTGATTGAAACGTTTTTATTACTTTTGATTACAATTTTTATACTTTGGTACACCCTGTATTCTTTTTGCAATACAAAGAAACTTTTTGAGTTTTTCTATCGAACAACACCAAAAACTTACCTATAGGTTTTTCAAATGCAAAGTTACTAGACTTCAAAATGTGTCTCTACATTATGGGCCACCCTATATATGACATTAACTTCTTTACTCGCGCCACAAGACCAAAATATATTCCGGTCATTGATGTTGCACTCTACAAACACATCAAAAAGACCAGTTTATTCTATTTTTCTGCAAAATAACCGTTGATCACATCGCAGAGTGCTTCTTCTGCGTATGGGTTTTCAGGAGCTCTGCAAGTTGGCTGTATCACTCAACTCGTGGGAGTGATAACCGCACCGGTTGAGAATCGTAGGTAGTCAATGGTGAAACTAATTAATTATTAATTCATCACGTGCATACACACCTTAGAACATTTGATACAATTCAATATTCCTCACAAAGGCCACTATGCATTGTTTTTATATTTAAATTGATAAGAACTATGGATATATTCTTTTATTATAAAAGTAATTAAATATATTTTATTATACAGATTTTTTCTAAATACAAAATAATCATTAATACGTTAATAATGTCCATGATGTCCATGGTGGTCATGATGGCCGTGATGGTGGTCGTGATGGTGGTCGTGATGATGGTCGTGATGATGATGATGATCATGCCCATGGTGGTCATAACCTCCATGATGATGAGATTCGGCGGTATCTAAGTCGCTCACCGGGCTATCTGCAGCATGATTTTCTACAAGTTTATCTGTCTGTTTTATTGGTATCGTACTACTTTCAATCGCCACTACGGCTATTAAAACGAATAAGGTAACCTGAAAGAAATACAATGATGAAACTATTTTGGGCAGTGCAAATTATATACTATATTAATCAATGAAATACCGTCATTTCATAAATTTTGACTTTTTTATAAACATATTGTCATTCTCTAAATTTAGATTTTGAGTAAATTTGATTTTTGAAAACATGTAGATACAATCTTTGCCATATGTTAATATGATTATTGGCTACATAACGATGATAAAAGTATTGAAATAAAATTTTGTACATAAATATGAAACATATTGGGTATTCGAAAACCTTGTGACGTACTGATGTTAGATGTAGCCTAGAATAGTAGGTAATTTTGGATATTATGTGATAACTAAATCAATTGAATACTTAATAAATTCATGCTATTATACTTCAAAAATGCGTTGATACCCATCCTGTACAGCCTAATATTTAGAGCCAGACAAGTATGAATTCATGGAACATCCGATATGTAAGATATCCTTTTCTCCAAATCAAAATTAAAAATGTTAAAAGTTTATTATGTAGTTTTTTATTTATAGAAGAACAAAATATAATTAAAATACTTCAAATAATTGATAACTATATTTAACAACCAAAGTTTGTTTAAAATAACAATAGTAGATTAATGAGATTAAACTAAATTACATTACTCTAGAAAAATAAACTGTAGTACATACCTTCAACATTTTGTTTGCTTCAACGTTGCACACTCTAGAACTCTTGTGATGAAACTGAGTAGGATTACTACTATTTATATAACTTGGGTATCAGCGGTCACCTACGCGCTTGTTTTTTTTTCTTTTCTTAATAATAATTAGCAATCAGCTACAAATATTTGTAAAATATTCAAAACACATTAACGTACGAAAACAAGATTCATCGAATTATAGAAGAAGTTAGTAAAGTCGATGTAAATAAGCATCCACAGTGATGGGAGATCAAAACAGGAAAAAAAGGTCACTTATATTGACGAATAAACCAACCACAATGTGGTTGGTATTAAGAATATGAATGAGTAGAACCGCTTGTGGAAGCTATTTACGTCACAGACTGAATTTTTAATAACTTAAACAAGGTAGTATTATTTTAATTTACATAAAACAATATTTTAGATGTTCAATAAAAACCTGCGATGTCAACTTCTGTTTCCTGCATAAATTTATTGAGATGTTTGTTATGACATATTTATTTAAATAAAGTCTACGTCAAGAAACATCGATGAGTAATATAAAAACTATGTATGTACTATGTTGATATTAATTTTATTTTGTTTTTGAAAGTAGCACAGCTTTTTGCTTATATAAATTCTTTAATAAACTGTAGTTACAATTAATTAATTAATATTTACTTTTTTAAAAAACAAAGAATCTCGTTCTGAATATATAAATGTCCGTATCTTTATGTTAATGTGTCAATTACTTGTACCTACAAATTTACATTTTTATTTATTTAAAATACAACAATATTGTATCTGAATCATATTTCGATATTTATCAAAATAAATATCTGTGTGAATTTAGTTTGAATGAAATAGTTAACCAAAAGTATCTATTTGTACGATCGTTTATAAATATGTTCAGAAAAGGCAACTTTAATCATCACAATTTATTTACTGGACGCCCGAAGATTCTTCATACAGCAATGATGGCAGCACAGAAAGCCCCAATTCGAAAAACGTGCGCCGATAAACGCTTGCTTATTAATTATCGTACCTACTTGAACTATCCTAAAAAACTAAGGAGTGCTACAGTATTTATTCAAATACATTTTAAACAATAAATATAAATAAAGATGGGGCGTCAATTTTTCATAGGAATCATATTCGATAGAAACAACCGTTGGCGTTTGTCGGTATCGAAATACATATATGATTACTGACAGTTAAACATATTTTAAAATCGCATAGAATTATACTAAACAAACATAAAATATAAGCGCTATTTGTTTGCACATTGGCAATGACTAAATATACTGGTTCTTTACATAAAATCACACAAAGAAACATATTTTTTTTAATACAAATAGCAAATAGATGTAACCAGTTGAACTAAATTTTATCTGCAAATATTAAGCAGATAAAATATATAATACAACTTATTAACATCTTTTCTTATAAACATAATTCTATTTAAATAATAAAATAATATCGAAATGTATTTTCCGTTAAAGGCTAAATTTAACCAGCTAAAATTATATTTTGTATTACCGTGGTTCATATAATAACATTAGCCGACAATTATAAACGATTTTTGAATAACTATTGTAAAAATGAGTGTATAGCTTTTCAGTATTTAACTGAAAACATAACCAAACACCAAATTTTCCACCACGTCTAATTTTAGTTATAATCGTACTCAGCTAGTAGATAAATAATAATTGTATTTATAAATTTTGTTAAACAGAAGTTATATAAAAACAATAGCTAAGTACAAAAATCCTGATATAACAAATACTAACATAGTCCTGCCATAAGTTCTGTCCCTAATTTTGATACGCCACTGGAATATTTGCAAGTCTCAACAAGTTATTTTATGACGTACTTATAAGTGAGTGTTTATACTGCGGAAAAAAGTTTAGTTCGTCTCGATACGTTGAAAAATAAATATGGAGGAGGGCAACAAAGAGAACTGTATCGCCGTTATTGCTTTATATATAAGTGCAATAAACCTGGAACTGAAATTTTCAATTTATTGAAACCGTTGAAACTATCAAAAAAATTCATTTATCGGGCAGTAACCGATACCTTGAGGTCTCTTCTGTCGATGACAAAACACGAAGCGGTCGACCACGCACAAGTAGAATCTCAGCAGACGTAAAAGCAGTGCGCGAAAGAATTCGCAGAAAACCACTCCGGAAACAGAAAATTATGCCCCGTGAGATAAAAATACTAACTAAATAATAGTCTCGCATTATTAAACAAGACTTAGGTCTTGGAGCTTATCGAAAAACAACGGAACAGCGATTGACAGCAACGCTACATAATATCAGGGCTACGAGAGCAAAAGCGTTAATTAGGCGACTCGCAAGCGGAGGTTGTAGGCAAATCCTGTTCACTGATGAAAAAATGTTCACTGTGGAACAGAAATATAACCGGCAAATTGACAGAGTCTATGCTTACAGTTCACGCGAAGCTGCAGAAAAGATTGGACAAGTAGAAAGAGGTCATCATCCTGCTGCGGTGATGGTTTGGTGGAAAGTGGCGTGTGACGGTGTCACTCAACTGCATTTCTGCGAACAAGGCGTCAAAACATGTGCTGCGAACTACTACTACTATTTTGGAAAACGTAGTAATGCCACTGAATACACCTGATTCACAGGAGAGCACTGGATCTTCCAGCAAGATTCTGCACTGGCCCACACGGCAAAATCCATGCAGCGTTGGTTAAAAATGAATTTGCCCGAATTCATCTCCGCTGAAGATTGGCCCTCGGAAAATCGGGATTTTAATCCGTTGGACTATGGTGTTTTAGAGGAGAAGGCCTGCTAGAAACGTCACCGCAATATCGAAGGATTTAAAGTAGACTTACTCAAAGCCGCAGCTTCGATACCTTTAGAAGTGGTGCATGCTGGGATAGACGAGTAGCCGGACCATTTAAAGCGGTGCGTGAAGACAAAGGACGGACATTTTGAATAATTATTACATTTTTAAGTTAGTATCTTTATTTTTCTTTATTTTCGTTTTCTGTTAGCTATCTAATCCACGCAGCGTTGGTTAAAAATGAATTTATTTATACAAGGGACAGAACTTATGGCAGGACTATGTAGAATGTTTAATTCCTATCAAGAATACAAAAACACGCAAAGAGAAATTGCTGACAGATCGAAGTTTTGCATAAATAGAGTTATTTCTTCCTTTTATGTTTGCTGTTGCCTTCTCTAATGAGAATCATCAAAAATCTCCAATGTTATCCTGATATTGTTTTTCCATTTCTACAATATCTTGATGGAACCTTTTCCCCCTGTTTATCACTCATCTTTTCTAAGTTAGCAGCAGTGAAATCCAAATATGACTGCAAAATATGAACTTTGAGCGACATTCAGTACCCTATTTTTTTTTAGTTTTCTAGCGAATTAGCTAAGGTATCTTGGTAGTCTTCACTCTTTCGATTTCTCCGAAAATGTTTGCAAATGTTTTAAAAGAAGTCCATGCTGCCAGTCCTAAATCATTTATGGTACGTTTACAATTTTCATCAATTTTTGCATCAGGCAGCTTTGGAAACTTATACTTTAAGTATTTAAAACAGTTACCTTCTTTTTCTAGTGCTTCCACAAATTGTTTAATCAATCCTAATTTAATGTGTAAAGGAGGTAGAATTACCAAATTAGAATCCATTAACGGCTCAAATTTTATATTAAATTGTACAGGAACTGGTCCATAGGTGCCATTCTTTTATTTGGCAATGTTGAATATTGCCCTTGACGGAATAGTTACGAACATGCTCGAGCTTGTTACAATACCTTTTTAATTTTAAATTTTACGTTAGTCTAAGTGAAAACATAAAAATATTATTTTGAAAATGTGACATGATTCCCCATACAAACAAAATACAGATAAAACATCGGTAACACCAACAGCACAACGATTGATTAATTATTACTCGGGACACGTGTTTCTGAATACCAAATGAATATAAAATTAAGAACTATCAATATAAACAACTCCTCTTCTAGTATAAACAACCATTACATGCGACTCTTTACTTAAACCGAACTAATTACTAACATATGTTGAGAAAAGACCGTCATTTCTTAAGTTTTCGAACAAGACCGATTTTCCAAGAGTCGATGATTCTCTATTCATGAAATTTTCGTATTTGTAACTAAATGTGAATATTTTCGTACGCGTCTAGTTCTCGTGGCTTATCAAGAGGTTTTTAAAAATCTTTTAATAATCTTCCATACCGAAAGTAAGTTAGATGTTCGTTATATCTAGCCTCAATTGATCTTTTTGTTTGTCCAATATAAATTTGATCACAGTCTTTGCATGCATTTTAACGAAAACGTTACAATGCTATTATATATTTATATTTAAGTTAGTAAGAACTATGTTTATATTTATAGATGAAAATTAAATATTGGTTGTTGAAAGTATAATACACAGTTGCATACATTCTTTTATTATAAAAGTAATTAAATATATTTCATTATACACATTTTTCTAAATACAAAATAATCATTTATAATAATGTCCATGATGGTCCATAATGGTCATAATGGTCGTGATGGTGGTCGTGATGATGGTCGTGATGATGATGATGATCATGTCCATAATGATGGTCATAACCTCCATGATGATGATATTCGGCGGTATCTAAATCGCTCGCCGAGCTATCTGCAGCATGATTTTCTACAAGTTTATCTGTCTGTTTTATTGGTATCGTACTACTTTCAATCGCCACTACGGCTATTAAAACGAATAAGGTAACCTGAAAGAAATACAATGATGAAACTATTTTAGGCAATGCAAATTATATACTATATTAATCAATGAAATACCGTAATTTCATAACTTTTGACTTTTTTATAAACGGCATTGGCATTCCCTAAATTTAGTTTTTGAGTAAATTAAATTTTTGGAAACATGTACATACAAATCTTTGCTACGTATTAATATCATTATTGGTTACATGACGTGACAAACATTGATGAATTGAATATAGTTGCTGAATTGTTTAAATATTTATAAAGTTAATAAAAGTATTGAAATAAAATTTCATACATAATATGAAACATACTGCAGAAACTTGACGCACTGACGTTAGATATAGCCTAGAATAGTAATTTTTGGATATTATGTGATAACTAAATCAATTGGCTAATAAATTGATGCTATTATACTTCAAAAATGTGTTCATACCCATCCTGCACAGCCTAATATTTAGAACAAGACAAGTATGAATTCTTGGAACATATGTAAGGGATCTTTTTCTCCAAATCACAAATTAAAAATGTTAAAATTAGTTAATTTTTTTATTTATAGAATAACAAAATATAATTCAAATAATTGATAACTATATTTAACAACCAAAGTTTGTTTAAAATAACAATAGTAGATTAACGAGATTAAACTAAATTAGATTACTCTTAAAAATAAACTGTAATACATACCTTCAACATTTTGTTTGCTTCAACGTTGCACACTCTAGAACTCTTCTGATGAAACTGAGTGGACTTACTACTATTTATACAACTTATTAACAATCAGCTATAAATATCTCTAAAATATTCAAAACACATTAACGTATGACAATAGGTTCATCGAATTATAAAAGAAGTGAGAAAAGTCGATGTAAATAAGCATCCATTGCGATGGGAGATCAAAACAGAAAAAAGGGTCACTTATTGACGAATAAACCAACCACAATGTGGTTGGTATTAAGAATATGAATGTGTAGAACCGCTTGTGGAAGCTATTTACGTCATAGATTGAATTTTTAATAACTTAAACAAGATAGTATTATTTTAATTTACATAAAGGAATGTTTTAGATGTTCAAAAAACCTGCGATGTCAACTTCTGTTTCCTGCATAAATGTATTTAAATATTTGTTATAATATATATATTTAAATAAAGTCTACGTCAAAAACATCCAGACTAGTACGTCATAAAACCTATGTATGTACTACCTTGCTATTAAGGATATTTTGTTTTTGACAATAGTACAGCTTTTTGCTTATATAAATTCTTTAATAAACTGTAGTTACAATTAATTAATAAATATAAAATTTACTTAAAAAAAAGCAAAGAATCTCGTTCTGAATATATAAATGTCCGTATCTTTATTTGTTAATATGTCAATTACTTGTACAAATTTACATTTTTATTTATTTAAAATACAACAATCTGATTCATATTTCTTTATTTATCAAAATAAATATTCTCTCTGAATTTAGTTTGAATGAAATAGTTGTATTATAATAATATATAATTATAAAAGATGTGTCGGCTAGTGTAATTAGAGAAAAATACGACAAAAATTGCTTGTACTGAAAACATAGCATCAATACGCTGACGAGAAGTAGCCCAGTTCAATAGCAAGAAATTCTGCGCGTTTTTTATGTTCTTAATTGAATTAATCATAAAATAAAAAGACAATATCAGTAATATACAGTCAACCTACCTTGGTTTAGCACAGCTTATTTCTATGGAATGTGCGTGCATAGTAGAAACGGAAGTGAAATGTTTTCTATTTGAACGCAGATTTTTAAGTACATATCTCTTCCATGAGTTCTTCGCCAGTCAGCCTTTTATGGTCAAAAAAAAAGAAAACATCTAATGTATGTTACATGTACTAACTATGGGATAGAAAAACTTGAAATCAATGTTTTTCTCTAGATATTTTGTTATGATGTCGAAAGAAAAATAAGTAGAAAAATTATACCCTAACATTATTTTTCGACTTTACAATTTATGGTAAAGTTCTTTTGACAAATTATTCTTCAATCACTATTCCGTCCAACCAGTTACCCTTACTACTATTATAGTGATTTTCCAAATTGTTATGAATTCATTCGGATATTTTTTTTGATTTGTAAACAATACAAGCGATAAGCAGAGTGTTGTTATCTACACCATAGAACACTACTAATAATGAGTTTTCCTACAAATTTATAATTGGTGTTCAGTGTTTAATATAATTAGACAGTAAATGTAGCCCTTACATTTCTAATATTTTTGAATCTTTAGTTGTAAGTTCAAGATTCCTTTTTATAAAAAATTTTCGTTTATTTGCAGCAGGCAGATTTATCTTGAATATTTTCTTTCTAAAACTTTCATAAATTGGAGCTGTAATTAGAGAATTGAAATGTATTCATTCTAGAATTAGCTGTCCGTATTTTGCTTTTTCATCGCCTATAAAGTATTCGAACGAACATATGAAAGTATGTTGAGGTTTGACGAAAGGACAATCTATCGGTAATTACTGTTTTTAAATCCTTTTTTGGCCTCACACATAATCACATGTTGGCAAACTATTTTATCAACCTACTAAAACCAGACCTATTCCAGCTCCGGAAGTGTTCGACATATTCCCGTTCTATATTAATTATAATTAGAATACCACTATTTATAGACGTTTGAAACAAACTAAACTTATTAGGTATATCATTCAATTCTTTATCAACAAAAACACTTTGCATTTGCAATCATTTATTTCATAATTTCATAGAAAAAGCTACAATAGTACAAAATATAATTAATTACACGGCCATACATTATCAATACTATAAATACGATCACGATTAAATAAACGGAAAAGTATCTTTAAACAGTAATAAGAATATATAATAATTGATTCGGAAAAGTTTTTCAACAAAATTAATAAAATTTATTAATAAAAGAAAACCTAAATAAAATTGCACGAATTTAATAGACTTTAATGTCTACTATGTAATTGTACTTAATTTATTAACACTAAAACACAAATAAAAAACTTCTCCGATATGGTTAATACATACATATTGAAAGTACGATCAATAACTTTCATTTTTATGTTCTTAACTAAAGTAAAATTATTAGCTTATATAATACTTTTTTTCTGAATAGCAATCGATTAGTGGTATAATACATACTTTAATATGAAAATACGTTTTCTTTTATTTTTATTTTTGGACTCTATTATCACATAGAGGAAAGAAAGTAATAATATATAATACAAATAGATCGAGAGTAATTGATTACAGTGAACAATAAACTACTTTTTGGTTAATTGTATTTTGCTTAAAGCATATTGTTGCTATAATGTATTTAGAATATTATTAGTGAATTGCACTAATATTATTTGTATATTTAGAATTAGTCATACAGAGTGTAACAAAATAATTGTGTATATCTTTATGTGTGTATTCAATATCTGGGATTTAAAGTTATTTGAAAAAAAAAGTGGATACAATTGTTCGGTTATCAGCAAAATATTTGAAAATTATTCTTTATTATTTTTAGTTTAAAGAGTTCAAATTAATAGTGCATACACACAGGACGTTAATTTGAATTTTGCGATATTATAATTAAAGTTGCAACAGAAAAATTATTCTTCAAATTTGGTGGTTATATGTAAATCAACAAAATTGTCAAATATTCTCTGTTAATTAGTTAAAGATTTACTTTAAAATATTTTCATAAACGTATCAAAGATATGTATATATAAATGTCAAAAAATTATCATTGATATGCGAACACAGAGCAAGCGCGTCAGTCAGAACTGATAGATAAGGTAGATATGTTCCATAATGTATCTTTAGTAGTAACTTAAGCATAAATGTGAGAACGGATAGGATGTAGTTGAACCCAATTTTGGCATTTGTAATGACAGCAAAATTCAATGAATGAAGGCGTTAGCAGCTATTATCACGATTAAGCTCCACCATGGTAAACGTTTCCCAGCAATTTCGGGATACTTCTTGTAACGACAAACAATGATGACAAGGAAAGTGCTTGGAAAGTAATTAGATTGCATAATTTTCATGTTATGACTTATAAAAATTTGCGAATCTCTCTATTTTATTCTCTAGGCAAATATATTAATTTATTTTTAATATTTTCTCGTTTGTTTCACATAATGACATATATTGTAGCGCAGTTTAAGATAAAATTTAAAACAAGAGTATGCCTATAGGTACATAAAGTAATTGAATTAAATCTAAGGAAAACTTGTCGATGCAATCTTAGAAATCAAGTAAGGAATAAGTAAGAGTGTGGATATAATTAGAATTAATGAAGAAGTTAATCAACATACCATTACTTAACAAGAATTCAGCTGAATCGGTTTCACAGGAACTAATTGGGTTTTTGGAGATTTTGAAGTTAGAAGAACTTATTCAAGTTCATAGATATGCTAACTTGAGAACCTTCAATGATTTATTGACTTGTGAATTTGTTACTAATTGAAAGTGGGAGATACTCCCAACAAAGTCTTTTCTCGTGATTGGGATTTATGATATGACATGGCAAATAATTTATTAAAAGAAAGAATACACCTAGATCAATTTTAGACAATGTATCGAAAATCTGAGCAAAGTATTTCACTGAGCATTATTGTAAACAGTTTATCAAGACGACTGCTTAACCGAAATAAGGAACTAATACTGTTGGAATTTATGTAAATATTAGAAACAACAGAAAAGATTAACCGCATTGTAGTGGACAGGAGTGTAGTATTTCTTAGATGGATAGACCATACCATTCTAATTATTGCTTCTATTCATTATGTCATTGCATCCATTAGTCAGCTAAAACGCCTCTCCTCTTTGTTTTTGGGAGTACAAAGACGTCATGTTACTGAGAAACATAATTTAGTTGCGAAGGGGATCAATGTTACGAATAAAAACATATTAATAGAAACTATTACAGATCTGTTCAAGTTTGTATTTTCTGCAAGGCCCAGTAACCAAATTTTTGCCCATTTTTAAGCAAGGAAAAAATTGCATTAGAACCCCATTTCTGATCGAAGTAGGAAATATATTACAGGACATTATGAGAAGTGTTTTGTAACTGATAAAAAGCATTTCAACTAGCACTCAGAAAGTACGAGAAAAAGTTTACCAGAATCATAGTGTCTAAAGCCTTCAAAAAATTCAGCATTTGTTATTGTTACAGTAAGTGGCAACAGTATTGTGCTACTGGCACTTACTGTGTACAAAAGTAAGCATATCTATGACAAAACACTAGATTCATTTCACTTTAAAGAAATGAAGTTCTAAAACGATTCTCTACACAAAAAAATCAAAATTATTGGACTACCTTAATTATTGATTATCGTCAGAAACACGCGGCAAATGATAAGTTTTATGAAATTATCTGAATAGATACGTCTAATTATTAGTTGAACGAATTAAATCTACCCGTATTTCAGATTCTGAAACTCCGTCATTAATAAACTAAACATCGATTTCTTTTAAGAAGCTTTACATAAAAACTTCAGGTTTATAAATTCATAAAATAAATTTTGTTATTCCTAAAATAAAATGTTTAATACTTGACAAATATTTGATAGTTTTGCTAATAAATGATTTTTCTAGAAAACAAGCTCTGAAATACTATCTGAATATTTTTGTTATATTTTCACGTACCAAATGTAAAATATTTATATTAACATCCTGTATATATAATGTAATTTACAGTGCTTCAATTATTCGCACAATTAAAAAAACAACATACCGAACAGGTAAAGGATAGGAAACAGTTGCTTTCGTCACAGATCAGCAATCGGCAAAACTTATTTTTTAAATTTATCTGTTATTTATAGACAAAATTACGGGCATTACGACGTAAGCTAAACAAGATTCCCATGATACCAATATAAACGTGTGCCACTCGGAAGACATTCTGTGTGTTTAAAAATTAAACGAATTCGCTTCAAATAAGTACTCACTACAAACTTTCATTTTGCACATGTGCATTTTAGTATCTGTAATGAAGCTAATGAAGAAATACTGTATATATAAGTTCCTGTTTTGATCATACATCAACCTTTGACGAAAACAACCTCAACCTATATATGTATAGCTGTATGTCTGTTTTAACTCTATAAAGAATTAGCTACTCTATCTTACGGATACTGGATATTAAAAAAGCATGTAAAATTCCATCTCCTAAATACTTCAATTTTGTGCTTTAACGTTTTAAACTAGATTATTGATAAATTTATTGTTTGGCCACATAGTCATAAGGTGTAAGTTACTTAAAATTTTATAAAAAATATCAACCTACTTTTTGTTACACTATGTGTAGCCAGTAAATGGTAACAAATATCAATTAGTATGTAGCAGGTGTTCAATAAACTATAAGATTAATATAAAGGATGTAAAAGCTTATTGTAGCCACTTGTATGATAATTAGGACTACAATATCGTCAACATCAAATTTCTGTAAAATTAAGAACCTTAGAATAACTTTTAATCAAAATATTCTTGTCATATTTATGAATTAATTTCAGTAAGATGAGATATACAGAAGGTTCCGATTTATTATCCTCAGAACCATGAACAAATAAAATAGAATTTATATGAACAGTAATTGATATTCTATATGTAAGGCAAATTATGATTGCATTATAATTACTTTGAAATGTCACTTTTAGCAACATCATCTGTTCTCAAGGAACCAATAAATAAACGTAATGCAATTGAAAGTTTTAGCTTATTGAACACCTGCATTCTACAATGTTATTGTGAACGAAGATTGTCCAACGTAAAATTATTATACTGTTTTTTGCTTAAATTGAAATAGTATGGCGCTATGCGTTTATATAACTTTCGGTTTTAAAGCGGATTCATTTATAAACATCCTTTCGTTTTACGTAAGATAATCCGTGTGAGAAATGCAAGTGCAAATTTTCCTTTATTTGAATGAAGTTCAAAACTATTGCTAGCGTTTCTTTCGTACGTTTATTTCTATTTATTTAATATCTTTATTAGACGTATTTCTTTACTATCCTCAGATTTTCGGAAATCTTCTAACAACTGAAAATTTATTGAAATTTATCGTAATATAAAATTTCTACGAATATCTATAAATTTCAATAACTCACCTCATAAGATAGCTCTTGCTTCAAAATAGCTACCGTGTGCTCATTGCCTTGACAGCAGGCTAACAACGTTGGATATAACACTTTCGATAGATTTTCAACAGAGAAGTAAGGGAACGGCAAGGAACATAGTTGCTGTAAAACGGACGGAGGTTGCCCACTCACCAAGAGCATCTGAAACAAAAATAAGCATTTTCGTGACGGAGATTCTCCTTTACATACCTACATCTATAAGTGATAGACAAGTGTTCCCACAAATATCTCTTTTTTATTTTTAAATAGAACCTTTTGTATACTATTACGTATACATATATACATAAAAAGGCGTATTTCTCCCGATTTCGATTATTTTTAATATTTTTCCCAATAATTAAATTTAAGGATAATGAAAATGCTAATTAACACAACACACAATTTACATCTAAAATGAATTATTCGCAAGACGAGCCTTATGATATGTTTTCGTTAAAAAAACACTTTTGTAGCAACCGAAATTTAAAAATGTTACTGTATTTTCAAGAAAACTCCACCAACCTATACGTTCTAATGCAAGACATTTCGGATATTCGGTTAGTGCGATCTATAACATCCTGAAATGTAATAAAGTAAAATTAAGTTGTACAAATTTAGACTAGTTCAGGATAAGTACACATTGAAAACAGTCTTCAGTGTGCACAATACAATGGAATGGAAATCAATGCAAACTATTTAACAAAATATTAAGCACCAACGACATCAGATTCACCGCTAATGAATTCAATAAAAAAAATGCAGCATTACAATTAATCTGGGGAGCGATATTCAGTCCTTTTAACATATTACCTTGCCATAAGTAATATTTTGCCGTTAACTGTTTTACAAGAATGAATGGTACTCAGAGTCGAGGAACCGATCCTAGTGAGACATACCACAACGTCGTAGCTATCATTCGATTACCTCAACGCTGGTCTGCCACTAGCAAAGAACGGCCATTGCGACCATTATCTATCAACCGTTTATGCCAATAAAAACAGAAGATAAGCTTTGGAATAGAATTGTAGAGCCACTTTCATATGTAAGGTTATTTTATCGAACCAGATCTCGAAAGTAAATGATCACTGACCTTAAGTGCACTAGAATTTTTTTCTGCCCAGCCAAGTGTGTAAAATTTTGTATTATTTGAAAATAATACAATTTCAGAAATACAAAACCAAAGTATCACTATCAATAACAACGAACATAACATACCAAACTGTTTAGATAATTGAAGAAAAAGATACCACACGTGTTTAAAATTTGTTACAGCACCCTGTATGAGTACTATACCTCCTGATATTTATTTGTGGTTTCATGATTCTTATAATTTAACAAACAAAAGGTTGATTAACACTCAGGATATTTGAACGCGCCAACAAAGTGAACGTGTTAATTGTCGGATTATTAATCACCAAATTAACACATAATATTCATACATATTCCAGATGCTTGAAAATTCAGTCAAACAAAACATAACTTTAGTCTGTATTTTCGTTAGCTAACCTTTTTTTTGTTTTTCGATAGTCTAGTTAACATCATTCAGAACATTATTACAACTTTTCTTCAGAAAACATGTTTGTATTTTTAAAAGTAACATCCTGTACATAAGTAATCATGTTAGAATAAACTTTGCAAATGTCATCCGCCTAAATCTTGAGAATAACAAACCAATTTAGAGTTTTGTTCCACCAGGACAACGTTGTTCCATCCAACATCTAGACTAGTCGGATATCTCGACAATTATAATGGGAAATACAGGAAAATGACCACCACATCCTCCTCCCACATTTTGGAGGAAAACTTAATGGTGCAAACCGAAATTAGCTTTTGCCTTTTGTTTTTGTTATTTCTGAAAATTCAAGTAGAGATAGTCCAAGCAAGGATGTTTGGGCCTATCTATCTATCCTGTTACACCGCTTTGCGACCAATTACAGAAACTCCGTCACACAGACCCTGCAATATGAGAATCAATAGCAATAGACAGTATTAGTGATATTTCTGAAAGAACAATTCAAAGATCTATAATGTAAAGACAATATTGACAGTATTACATGAACAGGTCCGTATCGCATGTTTTTTATGTTTTAAAATCGATGTTAAATAAGAACGAAAAATACATGAACTTCCGAAACTTGCTCACAAATAAGCTAAAGAATACATAGGTATATTCTTTTCACATTTCACCACTTGTTGGTAAAAATGTGTAATAGCAAACAGCATATTTTACATGTACTTTTTTTTTAATGTATAGATAGGTAGATTTTGGACATTATAGTGTCACAACTGGTATAAACTCAACTACCACAGAGAAATACTGAATTTATATTCGTTTTCCATCACCCATCACAAGACAAAAAAAATAGTCGGTATTAAATTATTTAATATTATTCTTAGTTTTTGTTGGATGGGACGACCTCATTCTTTAACAAGGATCTAATGTAATTATTTTTCAAAACAACATAACCCTATCTGGTAACGGTGACTGGTGACACTTAAACTATTTAGGTTCTCATACATATGAACTTACGCATACATGAGTATGTACCTTAATGTATCTGATTTATTGTACTAAAAAAGATTCCTATTACATGTCCCTATAGATATTATGTGAACCTTATTTTGTGTAATAAATTAAAATCAATTTTTTTTAGTCGATTGCCTATTGTTTTTTCTTCGTATATACATATATCAAAAAAAGAATAACCTAAATTTAATACAACTATGGTAGTTACGTCAGCATACAAAAAAATAATTTATCTAGAGAAAATTACTTTCACGTTGCTGTACTAACTGACTGAAATACTTTCCCTTTATTATCTTCTTAGTCAGCAGTTGAAAATCGAATTGGCTCGTTTGTCAATTACGAACAACCGAAACGTTGATGTCAATAAACCGAACGAGACCGAACGTGTAGCTGCCATATATCACCGGTTACATTTACTTCCTCCAGAACAAAACAAACCAAGACGCGTTTATTTATTTTTCGAACGCGTTTTCCTTAAAAGCTTTCATAAATCCAGCAGATGTCGTCCTTTAAAATATGTTTAGCCTAGTAAGACTAAAGAGACGTGTGTACTTTAAAATATTGCAATGAAAACTATTTAGTTTTGATATATGTATGTGTATCTCATCGATCATTGGTTGACAGTATATAAAAATAGATATTATTTGTCGAGGAATTTAAAAATAGTAAAATAGTGTTCGTTATCTATATCTGTATGTCTATATAAAGCTTTGTCTCGATTAACTAAACATTGTCCAGCCCAAATAGTTTTCAAACTTAGAAAGGGCGTTCATTTTATATTATAGGCGTTTTAAAAATTTAAAAAGGATTTTTTTGCAATTCAGCCCCTAATAGGAGGAAGGGCAAGGGGTGGCAAAGTTTGTATGGGAAACAATATGTTTATGATCGAATTTACTTGAAATTTGGTATTGTTGTTTGGCATAATTAATGAAACACGTTTTTCGGCGTTTTTTTTTTTTTTTGAATGGCTGTAGAGACAACTGCCCGCCATATTATTATACAGGGTTACCTATTTGCCTTCCTTTCTTAAGTAGTAGGTACGTTTAATATTAATTTGATCAGAAAAGCTTAAGATACATTTTTAGTTCAAACGTTCGTCCTTTACAATCTAAAAATATTTTGAGTTCCGTGAGGTAGGGTATTTCATTTCTACAGGACCGTACTTATTCGTGCGTCTACAAAGAGAAGTGTTCTGAGCGTTACGGCTAATAGCGCCTAACTGGCACACTTCTTCCTCGCACAGTTTGAAAATTAAGAGCATAATGATGTGATTCAAGACAAATCTGTATTGTCTAAAGCAGATAGATCTCCTTAAATATCGAGCCAAGCATAATGACGAATTTTAAGACTGCGCGAATTTATAGTGGTAGGATATCAATCGCTTCTTTGATAATTTTCTGCCAAGTCAAAGCAATTCTTACTTTGTTTTCCTTAAGCTACACAACTCAATTTTACTTTAAAAAATACGCCACCTACAAATCGCTGGAGATATATTTGGTTTGCTGTACAAATAATTTGGTCTTCATTTGTATATTTCAATACACTTTACTAGGAAAATAATTAACAAATTAGATGTAGGTACTATACGTATTGTAGTCCTGTCATTTATAATATCTAAGATTACAATAAAAAGTACATAAAATCGTTTCAGGAATCAACATCAAAGTAATTATATGCTCTACGTTTTGTCCCCAATCGAATATGTTGTACATGTATAATATAGAAAGAATTATAAGTTAATGTTTCTTAGGGTAGACGGGGCCGAGTGGACGGTGGCGCCGCGCTATCTTAATGACGGCGCGAAGAAACGAGGAATGCGGGCCCGAAAGACAGCACAACACGGTCGGTGCACCGCGGCCGAAAGCAAGAGGGACCTCGAGCGGACCGACAAATCCTCTGGAAAATCAGTGCGAGATAAGCTGGGCCGCTATGTACGAAAGGGACGATCTAGACTGAGTTATGTCACGAGACGCAGACATCTACCACGATATAAAAAAATGCAGGAGGAATTACCGAACTCGCTGACATACTTTTTCCTCGAACTGCCTCGAGAGCATTCTAACTGACTACTCGAAGTTGAAATGCAATTCGTCCGATTATTCGGTCGTGATGTACGGCTCTTAATGCGGTTGGTTATTTGAAAACAATGGGAGACAATTTCTGACGCCATTACAAACTTTTAGAATATTTTATTTGTTTCCAGGTTACTAACAAAGAGATAGAAACCTACTAGGACTTATCCAGGCACTTGAAAGTAAAATTATTGTTAGCCGACTAATGGCACTTGATATATGTATGTACAGTACGTTTTACTAAAATCTTATACAAGTGATTTATATGCATGTAACAGTATCTTGAATTCTGTCATTTTTTATTAATCCTCTAATAAAACTTAAATAATAATAACTACAATTTAGGTTATTGTTTTATCTTTGCTTAACTTCCTCGATATTTTCTGGACCTAAGTAGCACAATCTACAAGGCGAGCTAGTGTTTACTACAATATTGTATTATTGTTTTATACGTCAGTATTTCTTGAATTTAAGTTCTATCTTTTGAATTTAATGTGTTCCAAAGCGCTAGTTTTTTACGTTTTTCCGAGCTTTCGCAGATGTGGCGGTTTTACTGTATTAAAACGTTTACTACACATTTTCGAACTGCTGCATAAGTGGAAGACGGTCCTTGGTCCTATTCTTTGAAGTCTCTTCAGCAGTTCTCATTCGAATATCCAAATGAAAATATTGAATACGAAAAGTTTTATCAAAATCGAATGTAAACTAACTGAATAATTGGTAATGTATTTAAAAAACCATTTCTTGATTTCTTTAAAAATACGAGCATTGTACTAAACTAACAACTTGCAAGAAATAACCCGAAATAAAGTAAAATTAAAGCAATTGTTGATCGTAACAAGAAACTTATACCAGTAACAATACTGTGGCTACCTACTAGTTCCGCTTTAACATGACAATAGGTCTTAAATAGCAGTACATTCATAGCTATAAAACAGCCAGAAATGTATTTTTATTATTTAAAATAATAAACAGTAGTTAATTAAAATGGATTACTGGAACAGATACCAGACCATATAATTTTTCATAAAAAACAACACATTTCTAATACAGATTACTAAGATACTTTCATTGAACTGGTAACTATTTTACTCAAGTATTTTATTCATAAAACCTTCGAACGATCCTTATTGTCGTATCATTGTCACAATAACAGTGAATTATCTCACCAACGAAATTTAAAGTGCGCGCCATCGGAACCCATGTGCAGCTAAATAGTATCAAAAAACTACCGTTAGCGGCGCTAGTGGTATTTTGTGTTATAACAAAGTTTGACATGCGTACTTACTTGGTTACGTTAACAGTGTTGCAAGTACTTTAGTGTTGTCAAAGTAAAAGTTTAAGATCTTGGATTTTTTGTGTTTACTACGAATTCATCTGTTAGAAATATCATTCGGTAAGTTTTATGTGCTCCCTAAATTGTCATAGCCTTCTGTGAAACACAGATAGTATGCGCTTTCATCTTGTCTGGTTTCTTTGCAAAACGGAAAATGAAAAGTCATGCTGGGGCATTTCGTGACATGAGCATCCGGGGCATTTCGTGACACATTACCTTTTGTTAATTTTTTAATATCAATAATAATCATTTTTAAGGTAACAATGGTGAGAACTTATGTTCGCAAGACTCCTGCTGTGGACGGAGAAAAATTGAAACAAGCTATTCCCGCTGTAATAAACGATGCGTTTTCTGTCAGAAGTGCTGCGAAACAGTTTGGTGTTGGCCGAATGTCTTTGAGTCGTCACTGCAAAGCTGCTGATCATCAAAATATAACAATCACTCGACCGGGATTGACATCAATAATTTTGACGCTAAATACGTACTTAATTTAAGAAAACATTATGGAATAACAAAAACAAAAATCATTGAAAACTTTAAATACCTACTTTTAGATATTCAATGAAGATCAGGAACGTGCGTTAGTCAATTACATTTTGGAGGTATCAGATATTTATTTTGAACTTTCGCCAAAAGGAATTCGAAGATTGGCTTTCGAGTTTACGAGACAGCTAAAGTTGGACGTGCCAAATTCTTGGAAAAAGCGAGAAATTGTTGGAGAAGATTGGTTCTCGAATTTTTTGAAGCGATATCCTAATCTGTCTATCCGTAAGCCTCAAGCTACGAGCCTTGCCCGAGCGTCGGCTTTCAACCGAGTGACTGTCAACGAAATTTTCAAAAATTTACAAACCATTTACAGCTGACTAGTTTATGCTCCACGATCTATCTACAATATGGATGAAACTGGACTTACCATCGTACAGACTCCAGGTAAAATCGTGAGCTGTCGAGGTTTTAAGCAAATAGGACGAATCACTTCTGCAGAAAGAGGAACTCTTGTGACAATGGCATTGGCTGTATCAGCTCAAGGAAACTTCATACCGCCGTTTTTCGTCTTTCCACGAAAAAATTCAAACCTCATTTCTTAGCCAACGCACCAATCGAGAGCGCTGGAAGTGCGAACAAAAGTGGTTGGATGATTGCTTCTGATTTTTTGTTGTTTTTGGAGCATTTTCAGAACCATGCTCAGGCTTCGGCGACAAATCCTCTTCTTTTAATTCTAGACAACCATCAATCTCATATCTCAATCGATGCCCTCCGGTTTTGTCAACAGCATCATATCACAGTTTTATCTTTGCCGCCCCACTGGTCGTATAAACTCCAACCCCTGGATAGGAGTGTTTTTGGCCCATTAAAAAAATCGTATAATAGTCATTGCGATTACTGGATGTTCAATAATCCTGGAAGAACAATGACGACGTATGATATCCCTTCAATTGTCAGCTCAGCATTGTCTGTAGCCGCAACAAATTCTAACATCAGAGCCGGATGTCGAACTGCAGGAATCTTTCCTCTCAATCCAGACGTTTTTAACGAAATTGATTTCTTGCCTGGTCATGTCACTGATAGAGCATGTACTGGAGAAGACCAATCACGACTAGCATCGTCAACCGAAACTGATATGTCAAAGACTTCAAGCGCCATCGACGATGACATTCCCCTCGTTCAAGTCCTTCAATCCATTCGATCGTTTCCAAAAGGAGACGAAAGAATGGTCTCGAAAAAAGGACGAAAACGCAGGAAGACTGCAATTCTGACTGACGCCAACGAAGTGGACGAACTGATAGAGGAGCAAGTACAACAATCCAAAAGAAGAACCAACAAGGACGTGAGAAAAGAGCCATTAAAAAAGCAGCCGTCTAGCAGGCCACGCAGACGCCCAAGAAAAGTCATTTGTAGCAGATCCGGTGATGATTAAAGAATTTCTTATTAATTTTCTATCTTGTTTGATGTACAGTTTTCCAGATAAAGTTTTCCGAGTAAATTAATTTTGCAAAATTTGAATAATTTCATTATAACAGGATAGATTCGCGTATTGTAACTGATCGAATGGAGTGTTACGAATTGCCCCGTACTCTGTCACGATTTACCCCGGTATCGGGGCAATACGTGACACAAAACACAGGGAGACATTTTGTGTTCTGCTCTAAAAGTAAATGTATTAAAAAGACACCAATATTTCTGTTTTCGAAACTAGAGGGTTGTATTATTAAAACTCAACGGTAAGTATTTTTTAACTATAACAGTCTGCTTAGAAAAAAAAACGTGGACGCGAAATGTCACGATTTGCCGCGGTATATATGGTGAGATTTAAGATGTTTAAGATATATTGTACGAAAGTCAATGCACATTGTAATTATGAAAGTCCACTGCCACCTAATGCGTTTATAATAAAAACTGGATAGCAAAAATCAACAAGAACACATGTAGAGTAAGTCGAGGATAGATAGCGCGGAGGATGATGCAGCATACAGTACTTATTGGAAAAACTATCTACGCACTCACGATTCATTGAGTACATCAAACTAACCTGCTGCTGTATTTGTAATCATTTAGTTACAAATAAGTTAAGAATTTGATATGACCAAAATTTTTGCAAATGTATTTAGAATGTCATAACTTTTAATGCTACACATAGTTCTAAAGTGGATAGTAACTAGAATAAGCAAAAGCAATATTCCTTTTTTCCTAAAATTCCAAAATTTTCAAGATACTGAGTTTTGAAGATTAGGATAGATGGTTCACCTAATTTCGAGGTATGACAGCTTATTGAAAGCGACGAGAAATGCTAAAAAAAAAAAAAATGTCTGTAATAGGCACTCATGGTACATTTTTGGAATCATCCCGAAAACGAACAATATGTTACGTTATGGTAAGACGTATATGGAATCACTACTAAACTGCTTAGCAGATCGAGACACCTAGCGGGACCGATAATCCACGAATTGTTCAAGTTAGATCGCCATCATCATGCTGTTACAAATCTGTGTTGTTTGACACCCGAAAGTGCTACTTCCGATCTTGTTCACTGGAGGGAATGAGGTTGGGATTAGTCTATTATCGTAGGTGTTATACAATGCATCTAGAGTGGCGAATTGCGATTAAATTAGATCTTGCATTTGGAGGAATGCTGACGAGATCGTAAAGATCGAAACCACGTGGTCTGCTTGTAAATTTTGATCTAATTTCATTGCACTCGTGTGCAGGGTTATTCCAACAATATACCGTGAGCGCCTATTACATTACATATTATCTTTGTTATTCAGAATGCCAACCAATTGTGTTCCCGTGCAACTTGGACGGAAGGACAGCTGATGTAAACAACTCCTCGATGAAGAAAGATAAAAATAATGTGAAAAAAGAATGTCTTTGACCAACCTCAATACTCATGTTCTTTCCAAAAGAGGGTCTGAAAATATTCCAGGAGTGATCTCTGTGAAAAAGGCTGGAACAATAACGATTATAATTCGCTATAATACAGATGGTGCTTTCATTTCACCTATTTGTGCGACAAAAGGAATTAATGAAAATAAAGCATTTGAAAATGTTATGTGACCAAGCTCAAAAATGTACACCCAAAACAGTACATGTTAATAATGACATGTTTCTGAAGTGGTTGATGGATCAGTTTATTCTAAAAAAAAAAAACTGACAGGTATAGTTTTACTTTTGGTAGACTGCCATGTGTTCTATTGCAGTAACGTTTAAATGTTGGAACACTGCATCTAACAAGACGTAATTCTCTTCTGCTTCCCAAGCTATGCCACACAATTCCTACAGCTTCTCTACGGATGTTTTTTTTTAATCTTTCAAGTTAAATTATTATTCGTTTTGCAATTTATTTATTAAAAATCACTCAGGAAGAAAAATTACCAGAGCTCAATTGGGAAAATTACTTACTGGATGGCATAAATTTGGCACGCTTAATAATCCAATATCAATTTTTAAAACTACAAGAACTGTGCTATTCAATAAGTCTGCTATTCAAGAGAAAGTTTTTTTTGACAGATTATGATCCTGGTCTCCTAAGAGACCAGGATTTGTGTTGCTACACAAAATTAGCTTAAAAGCCAATCAACAACTTATAAAAAACGAAAAAACAGTAAATTAAGATGATGCCTTGATCTTGCGGTAGCTGGCAAAATACTGCAGAAGCTTTACCAGAAAAGCGCAGTAAACGAATAAGCAATCAACATTCATCAGAAAGATACCATTCCTGAAAAAATATTTTATAGCATTCCATCTGTTGCAGTTGTTTCCGCTTCTGTTGCCACAGTAAAGTGCAGAAGACAGCAATTAGCAGATATATTGCAGATATATTATTATATCTAACGAATATATATATATAAAAACAAAAACAACAAAGAAACAAAAGCAGCCCTAAAATGTCCATCAACCATAACTGACCATTGCATGATTCATTAGATGACGTTGACGAGAGATGCTCCAGTTGTGACGAATTTGTTGTTGTAAACTACTAAAGCTGATGACTAAATAAAGTCTATACATTGTAAGTGTTGGTTCCATGACTCATGATCAAAATTTGTTAATGTCTGTTACTCTTGTAGTGTTTTAACGTGTAAGAAGTAATAATCAAATTACTTACCTAAGTATTTTTCTATATAACATAAAAAAATCGCCTTTATTTCTATTTGTAGTATCTCACTTCGTCTACTTATAATATGAAAATATAATCTTAATAATAATACTTGATTGACGTGTGATACAAAATTCACTAATTCCGAAACAATATGTCTGAGTCACTGGCGCAGGTGCCTATAGAAGATTTGGAATTCAACACAAGTAAAATTAATAAAATTATTAATTGCATACATTACCTGGTTGTCATTGTTTACTACTGCAAAATAACCGATTACGTAAATAACTTCATGCAGTAACTGTTCGTGCAGCTCTGCTAAGGAAGCGGTGCAATTATTAGTTTTGGAAGGAGATGATTTCGTTGTAGGTGAAGATGCGCAACACCAAATCAAGTGGTTAGCTATGTGTCGGAACTGCAACGAAATACCTTCGGCCCCCAACGATTCCTGAAACAAAAACACTATTATATATTTATACGAAGATATCGATATTAAAAAGGCTTGAGATTCATACATGTAATTCACTTTATGTATTTTCCCTACTCTACTTCATCAAACAAGTATAATTCGCTTCCTATTTATCTACGGCTAGACTCGCTCACTGTATCGGGTATAATAGCAAGTAACCCTACGTTACCGTTAATCAAAAGCTAACTCAGTGCATGTGGTCGACGCGGAGTGGCCTCCTGGGAGACACTCTGCTTGCTGCGTTCGTTATCCTCAGGGAATCGCGCAGCTATCGTTCATAACCGATTCTCTCACGATTAGGCTAAGAGGCATAATATAGAAGGCTGTGACGTACGCTAATTGTTTTATTGTATTCCAAAATCATTGAGATGAAAAGACGACTTGTGGGAAACAAACACCGATAAAGTATACAATTCTCTTATACACAGATTATCACGTAGTCGTTTGTTAATTATAGAACCAATAGTACGGAAGATAGTATGCGAGACGGACTTTATTGATATCTCGGAGAATTATGATGTCGAACGGTGGTATTCATTAGAAAGAGGCACTAATCGAGTTTACTCAGTACTTATCGTAAAAGCATTTTGTATACTGATAACACATAATTGGTAATGGAATTCATCTAAATCTGGAAATGTAACGTTCTCGAACGGCTTACTTCTCAGAAATCGTAGTGATATTGTATTTAAGGAAGGAGAAACTCGTTATATACTTCATCCATTCTATCAATACGTAGTAATGATTACTACAGGATATAATTTGGTGCAGTTGGAGATTTCGTAAAGGGAAATGAGACCATATATACATATAAAAGGTAAATTGAATATAGACAGCATGTCCATACTAGGTGAAGTTATAAAAAAATGCTACGGAGGAGACGATGAACAACCACAACATGTAAGAACTGTTACTTCAACCAGGTATATTTGTTTACTTAATCTATGCATAATTGGCACAGTCAACTCAATGTTCTTATCTTTTGGCAAGAAAAATGATTTTGGTAATTCAACAGCTAACTTTCTCGGAGTGATAAATCTTCGTCTTTCCCATATGATGAGGCTGTTTTAAATTTGCGGTGCGGTATGGGGATCTCGATATTGGTATAAATTCTTCAATGATATTGAAAAATTGTTTTTCATAAGTTTGAAATATTAAACAATTTATTTTTAATTTAATTCATAATAAGTTGCAGTTAAATCGAAGATATTTTGAGGCAGTTAGAAATAAGATCATCGCGTAAATGTATAGAGTGAAATTTAGCTTCTGATGCATCTGATGTTTGGGTATAGTATATGTGCAACATACTCATATCATTAGAAATGCAGAGTAGTTTTTTTTAATGTGTGGTGGGTGCTTAGTTGCAGTGACTCCGTAAGCTGTATTACTTGTCTGGCTATCACTGCAACTCTTGCGGTGTAGTTTGGTGTGTGTAAGTTGTGTTTAAATGGCTTTGTGACAGCATCATATCGCCTTTTATGATGGCGCGCTGTTAATCACTTTGCTCCCAACAGCGAATGGCAGGTCGATCCGGGATTAAACTCTCTGAAAAAATGTCACCGTCCCTCCAGAGAATTGAACCCCGGCACCTATCGTCCTCTCACAACGATAGTCAGCCGCCTAACCACTGCGGCCATCGACCCGTTAGTTAACTTGGGTATATGGAAAATGCAAGTTATTTATAAATAAAATTCTAAAACAAGAGAATGTAGTTGAAAATACTGCGTAATGCTAATAATATGTTTTATCAGACTTGAAATGAATTGTTCATTCATCATCCTGTCGTAAACTGTCGAAAAAAGATGATAATTATGATTGTATAAACAATAGTTTGCACATCTTTCGCAAGTAAACTGTCCTTGGAAGTCCATCGTTTTCATGCTGATTCTGAAACTATTTTTAAATTTGCTCGATCACGTCAGGATTTTGAAAAATTTTACAGAAGTTCAAAGTGACTTTTATATAAGAAACTTTACAAGATATATTGTACTGCCGAGCATTGAGTGAACTTGTCTGAACATGTCCTTGTCTGTTTCCTACATCACAGCATTTGAACTGCGCCCATTTATGCTTTGAAGCCAATGAAATTAGGAATTTGCAGATTACCGGATTTATTGGTATATGAGGAGCTACGCACGACTCCTTAGATTCAATTTAAGTCTGTGATAGCTGAACGTCTTTTTATTTCATAATGTCCCTTGGGTGTATAAATAAACAGCTACAGGGTGATTGGTGAGAACGGCCTATTAAAAGTATTATACAAACGGAATGGAATTTTAAAACGAAATTTTATGGCTAGTTATGGTTGAAAATGAAAATTTTTTGAATAAATATCACTTCCGGTTAACCGGAAGTGGCCATCAACTTCGATTTTTTAAATAGCATGCTATAAAATAAATTACAAATTCAGCTTGTACGATAAATTTCACACATATTTCATGTATCATAACCCTATACCTAAATACCATTCCTTCTTATTATTCGCAATTAAAGGAAAAAAGTGACAGATACCGCTCTTACTTTATAGAGATATTACGTCACGTAAGAGTAAAAGAGACGAATGAAATTTTGTATACTCACAGCTGATATTGTGTAATTACACGACATTTGAAGTTCTTCTCTGTAACATTATACAGGGTGTTTAAAAACTTAGTTGCTTATGAATAAGTTCAACCTGCGGAAAATAGTTTTTTTTTTTAATGAAAGGGTATACAGATCAAACAGCCGCCCTATAGTCGGGGCATCGTATGTCGGAAGCATTCGGTAGTAAAGAAATAGGGATGCATTAGTAGGCTTAACTCGACAGCGCACAATTGCATTGTATTAGCGAGATAAAGTAATTCATGCTATCGTAAATATACGATTATTATTGTTACTATTACTGATGTTGATTTTTTGTAATTCATTATGGACATTTTTACCCTTCAACAAAAGAAATATGTTACAAAACAACATCACCGTGGTTACTCAATAAGAGATATTGTACGCCTATTTAACGATGAGTTCCAACAAACTATTTGTTTTGAAACAGTTCGTCATATAATCAATAACTTTGAAACGTATGGCTGTTTAAATCCCTGTAAAACTTGTATTTACAGACGAATCTTCGTTCGCTTTACATGGTCGACACAACTCAAGTGTTGCAAGGTATTGGTCACAAGAAAAGAGACTTACTTATGACGCTTGAACACAATACTCTGCAAAATTAAATTTTTGGGCTGGCCTATTACATAACAACATAATTGGGCCATTTAATTTATTTATTTATGAACAGAAATTATTGTCTTCGTTGCATGTGTAATTGCTTCTCTTATTTGTGACGAGTTCATCATATACATATGTTTTTACCAAAAGCTTCTGTTTTGAGAATTTTGAGAATAAGCAAACAATTATTATATTGTGCATATGTATTGAACAGAATACAACCGTGCGGTCTCGAGTGAAGCGTGCATCTTACTATCTACTAATACATCCTTACTACTCTATTCCCGAATAGTTCCGATATACGATGCCCCGACTATAGGACGGCTGTTTCATCTGTATATTTTATTAGATATTCTGATTCTACAAAACATTCTCTTTTAGTCCGTATTAGGTGTTCCTATACCTAAAATGAAAGGTGAATAAGTTATAATGATTTAATTAACCTAATCTAAAATGCTCAGATATGTCAATTTACTGAATGGCGTTAGAATGATGGAGATGGTGATACGAGATAGATGTATGGTGTTGCCAAAGTGGAATTATTGCATTTTGTATTCTCATATCTGTGACATGCTGGCAATTTGCATATATCAAATATAATGATTGCGTTTTTTCATAAAATAAATCAAATTCAAACAATTTTAAATATTGTTTATCACAGAATAGAAATATCTGGTTTCAACACAACTTACACACACAAAACTACGCCGCGAGCGTTGCAGTGATAGCCAGACAAGCGATACAGCTTATGGAGTCACTGCAACTAAGCACCCACCACACATTAAAAAAAAAGAAAAAAAACAAGACGACGCGCCTCCTCATTTTGCAAGATGGATTGGTAGAAAAGGACCTTTTGAATGGCCACCCAGGTCTCCGGATTTAAGTACGCATAGACTATTTCTTATAGGGATACTTGAAAGGCAAAGTTTTTATAATCAAACCGGAAAATATTGAGGTGTTGAAAGAACGAATAAGACAGGAATGTAGGCTGCTGAAGTAATTAGAAATGTTCAAAATGAGTTTCATTTCCGTTTAGGGTATTGTCAGGGAGTACATGGATAACATTTTGAACATTTATTGTAGTAGAGATACGATTGAGGTGAATCAGATTTCTTTATTTTTCGAATTAGTTATTGTTAAATATCTTTTTAATGACAAGGAATAAAAACTTGAAATTTGGTACGCATGTGCAATTTGATATACCCTTTAAGAATAGTTATTAAAAAATTAGGACTGCCATTTAAAAAATTGTCGATGACGTCATATCTCAAATTTGCCACACCCTGTATAAAATTTTGTCAGATGAAAAAGTGGGCAATTTAAAGTACAAACCGATGTATCCGAGCATATTTCCGGAATAAAGACTGTCTTCGCTTTACTGAATTTATTCCAGATTACAGACTCGCACTCAACAGCTTCTGTTATGTATGTGGAGAATTCATTACATTACTAACGACATAAACAACGGAATATTACGCGTTTAATAGAAGAATTTGTATTTTCACTAGTTTGGTCTAAAACTTAAATATCAGGACAAGGAATGGGCTCCTCACATTTGCTGCGTACAGTGTGCTGTTATTCTGACAGGCTGATCAAACGGTAAGCACAGAACTATGCCATTTGTAAGACCTATGATTTGGCGTGAACAAACAGACCATTTGTCTGATCGGTACTTTTGCTGCACGAAAACTTCTCCAACAAAAATAAGAACAAGATTAGTTACGCTAGTGTGTCTTCTGCTTCGTCCAGTCCCTCATTCAGAAGCCTTGCCAGTAGGAAGACCTATAGGTGTTTCGTGTGAAGAATATACCATTACCGACGCAGAGGAAGAAGTTATTATTATTTATAGATTTGATGCTGACGTTAGATCATCAACACTACTCAGAAGAATAGCGTCTATTTATCGATACTTCGAAATTGAGTTTGAAAGCTGTCCTTCACATAGGAAACGTTTATCCATCCATCCCGGTGGCCTACGCAGTCTATTTGAAGGAAACTTATGAAAATATAACCCGCCTTCTCGACAAAATTAATTACAAAGTGTATAAATGGCATATCAGCGCTGACTCCAAAATTGCAGCAATTCTAGTCGGTTTACAATTGGGGTACACAACGCGCTGCTGTTTCCTTTGCGAGTGGAACAGTGGATCGGGAAATACCCACTACGTTATCAAAGATTGGCTAGTCAGGTCTCAGTATGTATATTCCTGGTCAATAAAATATTTCTGCTGCCGCTGCACATCACATTAGGTTTGATGCAGAATTTCGTCAAAGCAATCGATAAGGATGGTCGTGGGTTCCAATACCTTCAATAAAAATTTCCCAGTATTTCCCAGGCAATTTTTGTAGGACTCCAAATTAAGCGTCTACAACAAGATGCACAATTTGAAGCGACCGTCAATGACTTGGAACGTGGTGCTTGGAATGCTTTTAAGAGTGTGACCCAAAATTTTCTAAGAAACAAAATCTAACAGTTACATAGCAATTGTTAATTAACATCTTAGAAGCTACCATGAACTGGGCTGTAACATGAGCTCTAAAATACATTTTTTACACTCGCACCTGAATTTCTTTCCCCCAAACCTCGGCGACGTCAGTGATAAACACGGCGAGAGATTTCATCAAGACATTTCTATTATCGAAAAACGTTATCAGGGCAAGTGGAACAGTGGAATGTTGGCTGATTATTGTTGGAGTTTGAGATCAGAAAGTATCTAAGAACAGTATAAAAGAAAAGTAAAAAAAAACATTAAAATTTGTTGCCTAGTGTAATTACTACGTTTTTCCTCGTTTCATTCACTGTATATTTAAACTATTAGAAAATAGCAAAGGTTATACGTATCGATTTATCTTGATTATTATTTCATTGCTTTATTACAACTTTATAAAGTGATACGTCAAGTTTATCAGGTATAGTAAGTATATTACTCCAGGTTTCCCATATTTTATTCATCTTCGCATGTCTGCGTTGGTGTTCTCGCTAAAACCATCACTGAATTTCTACACAAACTCAATTAAAATTTGTTTATGTAATTACAAGCGAGGTTTTATAAACTTTGGTTTCGTTTCAGATGTAAGATGCATTCGCCGAGTGAATAATATTTAAAAGGACTAACTTGGAAATGTGTAATTAGTGTATATCGTTATTTCTAAAGGGAAAAAAACAACATTTGGAACAACCTAGTTATATTTAAAGAGACAAACTTGAAATGTTGTTTTTTAATTAGCGTGCTTTATTTTTTTTATATTCTTCTTTGAAAAAAAGTAAATGTAATGTAATTATTTGGCATTGAGTAAACGATACTTTGTTTCAAACTTTAATTGCGATACTTATTCCGTTATTTGCTTTAAGAAATACAGTACAGTGCTGTAGATACCGTTCATCCACTAAGCGAACCTTACTATGATCTAATGTATCTTTAGACGAGAATATTTGTTGAATGCATGTGCATAGCAAGCAGAATCATCAATTCGGTAGCGTTTACCCCTGTTTGCAGATCGGCCTCTAACTATATTTACAATCGAGACCGTTGTGCTATAATTGAATCATCCTGCTTGCAATTGGAAATTAGCTTCGTGCTCTTGTGGTTAGAGTTAATTTGAATTTGGCGGGCGGAGTAACAGTGCATCTATACACACGTACGGGAAGATTTGTTTTACCATGTTTGCTAGTCATTACGCTGAACAAGCCCGTTTGCAAGTGCAGTTTAACGTAGGTAAGCTAGAGATAGTAGATCACGTATGTATGTAGGTATGTATGTATGTATCTATCTACCGATCTACTGTTACATATATTATTCTGTTTAGCTGATTTCACGCTAAACCTATATACTCTCAGGCATCAATAGGAAAGTGGGTTTGTTTATTAATCTAACCACATAAATATTGTTTTTGATTTTAATATCATAGATTATACAGATATATTGTAACGAAAACTGACATATTTTGAAAATTCGCCTATGTAAAAACTACAAACAAAGTGAAGTTATATTACATGTTACAGTATCTCACAGTTCTCACAACCGTTTATGTCTCGTACAAACTTGAACTAAACAGTACTAGAAACACTAGAAAAGAAATCAAGAAGTAAACTTTACAAAGCCGCACAATTTTTTATTAAAACATTTCACTTCTTATATTTTAAACGTTGTTGCCAAATAATATATTCCACGATGTGTCTTACAACACGTGTAGACGATGTTCAAATCTGAATTGAAAATGACTAACTTAGCGTTGCCATCCTGAATTTTAAACCCCGTTTTCTGCAAAATTTTCGTATATTAATGATAGTCATAGTGAATACTATTTTAAAGCTGAGACAAATTCAAATATTTTTTGTTAAATGCTTTTTGCTCTATCTCTGAAAAGAAAGTGGTGGGGGGCGCTAGAATATTTTCGGAAATAAATGTCGATAACTCTAAAAAGGCTTAACGTATCTTAATAAACTTTCGTTAAAAAGGGGTTTCCTAGACTAAAATTGAACTGTGAGTGAGGTGATGGTGTTTGTTAAACAGGGGGTTTCCATAGACTTATCAATTGAATGATGTTATGCAATCAGGGAACCAGCCACCACTAAAAGCATATAAAGTTGGTTCCATGTTGCATTAATGTCACCATTCAATTGAACTTATTATTTGAGATGAGGTTAAGATTGCGTTTGCAAATTAAACCTTTGCCCCATGGCAATCTTGATAATTAGAAAAGAATGATTTCTGTCAGAGGATTTTATTACTTACATTACGTCAATAATTAATAAAATTGGTACTCAACAATCGATTATTGACTAAAAACCTAACTTTTAATCAAAAAATATGTAATAACACTAAATATTTGAAAACGGGTGACAATATCACAACGTAGTACTAATATCAGATATTAAACACTATGGTGTCCTTTAAGGCATTGTAAAAAAAGTAACAAAGATAAATAACAATATTTTATTTTGATTTAAAATATCGTTTGGCATCCCAAATAATAAATTAGCATTTTATTTGGTAAACTAGGTATAATTAGTCATTAATAACAAACCTTAAAGTGGAAATGTTTCCCAAAATGTAATTTTTTTTAGTATAAATTTCTTTTATTAATATCTCAGGTTAGGATAAAGATATTGAGATGCGGTTCTCACTGGATTGTTAGGCTCTTGATTGACTATGTAATGACGTAAAAAAGTGATATCATTGCATTTAATTTTTTTGCAGTAAGTTCATTTTTTTGCGATTATGTTAGAAAGCGCCATCTGGGGGCAAGGTAAGCAAACGCAATCACCTCACTCACAGTTCAATTGAATGGTGTTATGCAACATGGAACCAACTTTATATGCTTTTAGTGGTGGCTGGTTCCCTGTTGCATAACATCATTCAATTGATAGTCTAGGAAACCCCCTGTTTAACAACTAAAAGTTTATTAAGATACGTTAAGCCTTTTTAGAGTTATCGACATTTATTTCCGAAAATATTCTAGCGCCTCCCACCACTTTCTTTTCAGAGATAGAGCAAAAAGCATCCAACAAAAAATATTTGAATTTGTCTCAGCTTTAAAATAGTATTCACTATATGGCTATCATTAATACCTATAAGAAAATTTTGCAGAAAACGGGGTTTAAAATTCAGGATGGCAGTTACGCTCCTTGGAGGCCATTTCAGAAACTCGAAAATAATTTCCAGCATTTTCTCTTAGCCGATTTACTGATCAATTTTTTTTATTTCAAATTTCTAGGTACATCCGTTTCCCTAATACCGTACCTCGTTACCCTTGTTGGGACACCCGGTAGATTTTTTACATTAAGATAATACATAACTCAACAATGAATTGGGTCATTAATCATACAAGCAATAGTAGCCATTTCAACTATTTTTCAAATGCTTCGAAAAATATTATACAATTCGACACATACTAAATATCAATTTTCTCCACTGACAAAGTATTTTTTACGGAAACATAATTACTTGTGTTCGGAAATAAATTGTTTTTGAATACATTTCTGTTTTATTAACCTGCAAATAGAAGAATATCTGGGATTATAAGAAAAACAACATCAGATCGCTATCCCTACCTAGATCGGGACGTACTTTAATAAACCGAAATCAGGTAGAAAACGACTTTTGATCGCCAGGACAAAACTTATTCGCGAATCACTTAGAAATCGCAGAAAAACTCCGTCTGAGCTCGCTGCAGCTCTGTCGGAGGAGACTGGAAAACCCCTTAGCGCTCATACTGCGAGAAAAAGACTTCTAGAAGCGGGCCCAAAGGGTTGTAAAGCGAGAAAGAAACCGGGGCTCCCGGACAACAATAACAGAAATCGCTTACAGTGGACTCTACGATGTCGACACTTTACAGAGAAAGATTGGGAAAATGTAGTGTGGTCAGATAAATCAAACTTTGAGGTAAATGTTTTACTTACTATACATTATCAAAAATACAGAAGAATACCACCCCGATATATACAGGGTGTGGCATCTTGCTGGGATCGGCTGATTGTGGCTTTGCTATTTATTTTATCACAAAATGTTCTTAGTAAAAGATGTCTAGAATGAAGTTCTCTATAGCAAGAACATATTTTCTTATATACAGGGTGTTCAGTTTTGTCTGTACGACAAGTTACTTTGTTTATTTAAATGGAACACCCTATATATTATTGCATTTTTGAATTCCTTGATGTAATATAAGGTAATTTTAATTAACACACTCTGTCCTAAAACCCAACAGTTTTCGAGATATTCCGTTTCGAAAGGAAAAAAATGCATTTACACAGAGTACTTAAAAAATGAATCTGGCCTTTCCAAATAATGGCTTTAAAACAAATCGTGGGTATTATTATAATGACACTTCAAGCTTTATTTTCCATACTAAGCATTCATATTATATTATACTAGATGTTTAATAATCGAACTCGAAATTAAATTAAGATTATTCTACTCTTCTAGTATAATGAGCAATTCATTTTGTTAGGAGTTTATCTTGTAAACTATACAATATTTCGTGTTGTGACTAGATCTACTATACAGATTATTCCGGTAACAAACAGTTTCTAGAGTGTATAAAAAATTGAATATGAACTAAATGTGTTTATTATTCTAACGACCACATAAGTTAAATTATGCGATTGAAAGAAGTAAAAAAAATGGAAAACCCGAATAATAATTGTGGATAAAATATACATTAACAGAATGTATATTTTCAACTAAAATGTACTAGTTCTATTAAAATATTAGCCCAAAATGACTGCGTACCTGGAACTTTTTTAAATCCAATTCAGCTATCCTCCTCAAAAATCGGAATGTTGCCGTAGCAAGATTCAAACAAGGAACCGGTATGGCTGGCGGTGTTTGACCTTCAATTCGCGGACTTGAATCTGGCGGTAGGAGAGATCCATACAACATAGACACGGCACCCATGAGTTCTGTGCCATGCAAAGTGGTAACCTGTAACACGATTTTTTTTTGTTTTGTAATTTGAATCCAATTGTTGGTTTTGTAGCAAAATCAGTGCAGTCAATATAAAATGTTATACTCATAAATTCTGAGCTATCTAACTAGCTTATATTCTTTTAAATGCTTACCAAATGAGTTGGATCGGAATCTTCTGGACAATGATCCGCTAGAGATGCTAAGAATTCCAGAGCTGACAGCAGAAAGGAACAAGCAGGAGGAGTGTCATGGACTGGACCCCTGACCGATAGACAACATGTTGATAACTGATCTACGACGCCCAAACAAACGGTGAAACTGTAATTAAAGAGAACAAGTGAGCGTGGTAAATTCAATCCATTTTGATCATTCTATTCTCGTTGTGTTGTCACAGCTATCACTGCATTAAAATAAAAAATAAACTGATTAATGAAAATTGTTACGATTGACATTGGTCAGACACACGATACTAAAGGCGCGTATTCCTGTACATCACTAATTAATAAGGTTTTCTTAACATTATTTCAGAAGATAATAAAATTTTCAGTTTAAACAATTCCCTTTCCTTACTAATATATCAAAGTTTTAGGAAAAGAATAATATATTGTATATATATATTGTTGGAATTAACCCAGTAATTTGCTATAAAAATAACTAACCCAAACAAGCTACCGAACATATCCACTGGATCTGAAACACATGGTGGAAACAGTCATGATAAAAGCTATCGTGTAAGTGGATGGACATTTCATCGAGAGCAGGGGGTATACTGGAACTGGATAGGGCTGAAAACATAAACCGTATACAACTTACTATCCTATATTTGAAGTACCGTGAAGTACGGCAGAGGGAACGGAATCTGTCGCGATAATCAGCTGTGCACATGACACATCTGATGTGATTATCTTCTGGCATGTGTTAAGAATCTCACACGCATACAGTACACACACAGATAGGGTGTTACAACGCACGGTGGACTGATGTTTTAGTGGATAGGGTGCCAGACTCTGCGCCTCGAAACGTTTTCTCGTTTATCTACGAATTAGGTTCTTATCTGATTTGTGCGATGAGAGCGAAAAAGTCGCTTATTGCTGTACGGCTAATACACGATAATTGAAAGAACTAATAGAAGCAACCACATGTGCGGCGATCTATGTGTGCTGGTAATGATCATGATCTAGTAATTTGATGTGATCTATTTATCTGCAATAGTATAGTAACAGTAGAAACTAATAAAGTAACTGAAGATTATACGTGAACTTTCTCCCTAATGAAACGGTGTTAAAATTAACTAAAATTTAATTATGGTATCTCAAGAATATATTTGATTAAAAAAAATGTGACATTTATTTTGAGGGTTATTGGAAAGATTGGAGTTTAATGAATAATATCTAGTACTAATAATAATATATAAAGTATATCTATAAAGTAGGTGTACAACTACATATACTGTGTGTACCAAAAAGTCTGCAACAGGCTTGTAATTGCTATATTATAATCTTGAAAAAACAGTTTCAAATAAAAGTTGTACACATTTATGTAATCTACTTTATGGGTTGGAAAGATTTCAAAACTTTTATACAACCTAGCCATTATATCTACTTTGTTTCACTTCTTATGGCAACCATCTCTAATTCAATTCGGATCGAAAAATATCATCATTCGGATGCAAAATTTTAATTCCATATTCAATTAGTGGATGATGACTTAATAATCAAGTAGCAGTATACAGGTTGGACAACCCAGATACTAGGCATTGTAAATAGCATTACTTGCAATGGTGAAATACATGTATGCGTTAGAATGACGGAGATGGTGATACGAGGTAGATATACGGTGTTGTGAAAGTCGAATTATTGCATTTTGTATTCTCGTATCTGTGACATGCTGACAATTTGCATATGTCAAAAATATTTAATTTCTATCAAAATTAATTAATCACCATCTCTGTCATTCTAACGCATGCATATATTTCACCATTGCATGCAATGCTATTTACAATGCTTAGTTGTCCAACCTGTAGAATCTAGAACATAGCTAACGACCGTAAGTATCATATGTCATATGTGCAGGCAGAAATAAATACCTGAGCTTAACAACAAAGGCACCAAAATTTACCAAGGAAGACAAAGTTTAAATAAATATTCTGCATGGAAAAAATCAATGAAATTTTCGGCACACGGCAAAACGGTTTAATTTGCGGTATCTTGGGAAGAATATATATTATTGGACGATAGCGCGTATGGAACAAAATTCCAAGGACCTTCCAATAACTAAGGAAACCCAAAAGCAATAGTTACTGAAAATGTGGAGCTGACAGTCTTATGGATTACCGAAAAACCGTGCAAATTGAGCGATAAACCCAACTATCTCTTCCTAATACACAATGATTGTTAAAGAAAAACGGTCTAAAGTCGTATAAACCCAAATTAGTTTGCGGGTTGCAACAACATGACCATGCAAACCGTTTCAATTTTTATGCGTGGATACAAGAAATAGAACGTAACTTGTATCGAAGTATTCTACTTTCAGACGAAGTTGCTTCTTACGCTCAAGGCACGGTTTTAACACAGAATCATCAGTACTGGGGGAATCATAATCTACATTTCACGGTAAACAAAAGTGACCAGCATTATGAAAAAGCTAATTGAAGGTGTGGAATCCTCGACATCCAATTAGTTGGACTATTTGTTTACAAGATCGGATGGATGCTGCTACGTAGGTTCAGTTTTTATACAGTGTATTGCAACCTATGTTAGATCACTTCTTGCTTCAGATTTACCAACCTTAGACAAATTATTATTATTATTTTCTCTTAGAAATGCCTACAAAATAACAAAGAAAACTGGGATCAAGACAATATACTGATTATATAGCTTTGAAAAATTACTTAAACGAAATCAGAAGAGGTAATATTTTGCATAGAAAAGCAGAACAAAAATACAAGATAGTAAGAAGAACAATTTTAAATAAACTGAAGAGGAAACATTCGAGAAAACTAGGAAGGCATTCAGGGCCGCTGCGTACGGGTGTGCTAGGCATGCAGCGCACAAGGGCGGCATTTTCAAGGGCGCGGCATCGGCGACAAAATCCTATCGAAAGGAAAATAAAACATTGTCATAATTTACATGTCTACAATTGTACAAGGGGCGGCCTAATCGGTATTGCACACGGGCGTTCAAACAGCTAGTGGCAGGCCTGAAGGCATTCTATCCTCACTCCTTTTGAAGAGCAATGTTTTATTGTCTGCATTGCTTACTTGCGAGTATGGACTTTTTTTTTATATTTGGCAAATGAATTAAAGGATGTGACTCCCACAGACATATGGAAGTTCGACGAAACAAATACTATGGACGACTGTGGAAAGAAAATGGTTCTTAAGAAAAGCACTAATTATCCAGAGCTCATTCGAAATGTGTCGAAAATGTCTATATCAGTCATGTTTTGTGACTGCCTTTGGGTAGTTTGATGTTATTATATTTACGAAATGGCTTGAGTGTCAGAAGTAGACTAAAAAAGACAAGGTAAAAAGTTTCCTTTTGTGATAATCTATCGTCACACTTAACTGCACATGCTCAACAACTGTTTCGCTAAAATAAAATTACATTATCGCCCAACAGTTATCGATAAATGACAAATGTTGCCACAAGGTACAATAGTTAGCGGTCGACTGATGTTCGTTTTGAGTTACTCTTAATTCAATCCTATCACACGGTCAAAATAAACTATCACTGCATCAATCTCCACTTGGAATGAATAATGGGTTGGATTGGATAGACTTTACAAAATTTTCTTTGTAAAATTTGTTCTCATATATTATATAGAATAATTGTGTAGAGAGAGGAGGAAGCAGAGAAGGGATCTTGGCAAGGCTACACGAGAACCTCGGGCGTTTTCAGTTTCAGTAGAGGATATAATGTAGACATCTCCAGCAGTAAGTCTGCAAAAGCTTTTTCTCGCAAATCGAGACGAAAGCCCTCCCGTTGGTTTGTGGGTACTTCTCAAACATCGAACGGCATGGGAATTGCAATTTGGAGAGGCAGAGAACCCGATAGCACATCGAATAATTGCCATCCAGCGCTGAGGAACGGGCAATTTAAACTGCTCGCCAGACTGCAGTTAGAGCGCTGCAGGATTCCGACGTGGTACTGGAGTGCTATAGGAATCTCGAAAAACTAGCGGAACATCGCAACATTACCTTGAGACGGGTGCCAAGCCATTCTGTGATCAGATGTAACGAAATAGCTGCAAGTTAGCAAGAGCCAGCGAACAACCATTCATAGATTCAGAACTGTGGGAGTTTGCATGGCAGCATCAAAGCTTTTGTCAGATCTGAACTCGCGGCTAAGTAGCGCTCCTACTGGAATAGACTTGCCCGGCGTGAGATACTGTAAAACTCTCGGGATTCGTCTAAATGAGGAAAGACCCCGCAAGGCAGTCTTTATGGGCAGAGACAGGCTGAGGTTAGGGATCTTAACCGGTGAGTGTGTAGTGTATAAATGCATGCATCGCATAGGTCTAGTAAACTCTCCACTATGTAGAAACTTGGGAGTGCGAAGGAAACAGCAACCCATCTCCTTGCCAATTGTCCAGCAGCGGAAGGGGAGAGGCGGATGTACTTTGGAGTCGATCGATTAGATGATTCTAGAGTAGGTAAATTAACTATCGACCAAGTTGCGAACTTTTTTGTCCGGATGATGATATATAAGCCTTTCTGGCCGAGTTGCCTTGCGGGGTGGACCGGTACATGCTGGCGTAACAAAATGCAAATTCATATCATTATAGTTTAACATTTTCCTCTACACAGGAATCGTCGTACCTTTTTGACGTAAGTCCTACTAATAAAGGTGCAGCATAGTAGTAGTAAGAGTTATATTCCAGTAGTGTAAATTACATTGCATCACTCTTGCAGAATAATTTTGGAGAAAAGTTTGCTGTCGCAATATATTATGGAGATGTGAAATACACAACACATTTATAATTTACAACGATGTGTACGTACATATATTATACAATATAATTTCTCTTGCACTAACGCGACGTTGTGACGACACAAAAACAATCGTCGCGCAGATACTACGTTTTCTCGGGTGAGCTGCACCGTTAAGGTTAGCCAACGCGTATCACGCTGGGGCGTCCTCGTGCATCATCCTGTGGTGTTCGTCGGACGTTGCCGTCCTCCTAATTGTGATAAATGTGCGTGAGTGCACGCGGCGGTGTCGGCGGCGTCTGCAACGCGCCAACGACGGACGGACAGACGGGTAATCAAATTCACGAAGAAGGAACCTGGATCGCCGCGGTTGCGACGTCATTGTTGTCTCGGCGATGGCCATTAGTAGATTGGCTGTAACGATGTCACCGTCATCCTTCGTTTCAGACAAGCGGAGGGGTGCCGGTTTTTCCCTTATTTTTACGCGTACAATGAATATTGTTACATTACTAAATGTTAAAATGGAAATTATATATTTTTTCATTTAACGTTTAATCATAGAAATATCTATTTTTATTTTATGTAAAAATAGTCTAAAAATACTGTAAATGGTATCCTGCACACGGTTTAATGCTGTTTTTTGAGCGAGGATGACTCTGTTGGTGCCCTACAATTGTTCGAAAACATTTCGGAATTCATCGCCATACAACAAAACTTGTAATACTTGCTCTAAGCAACTTTGAAAATTTACGTACACATAAAAATGGGCCATTATTTATTGTTATAATGCAACGATATTTTCTATTCAGAGAGTATTTTGTAGTAACGATAAATATCTTAAAGTCGTTTGACATTCCTCAATTAATTCGTAGATTAAACCGTGAACTTGTACATGGATTTATACGCGCATAAAGATATATTGAATTTCATTATTACCAAAATAACCTCAAAAACCTATAACGTAAATATGACAAGTGTTCATGTTTGATTAGAGCAATAGGGTGGTTACCAAAAATTTTCCAGAATTTTGTTTTTTTAATTTTTACCTATTCTATAGTTTTGAAAATGTTGAAAAATAAGAAATACTTTGTTAAAGCTAAATATGCTGGAAATGCTTATTTGTTATTTCAACGTTTCTGAAACACTGAATTATCTTCAAAATAATTTGTTTTTATATACTTAAACCTCTTTTTTGTTTGTGCCGAATTCAGTCTGAAAAGGTGAAATGCCTCTTCTACAATTTACGGATTTTCAGTCTTTTTAATTTAACTTTTAAACGGAAATATATAAATAGAAAAAAAATGCAAAATTTGTAACATACCAAAAAGACTTCTCGACTACATGAGCGCGATATACAGGTGCCCGGATTTCGTAGGGTAATTTTTTTATTTGAAGACATAGAGAGACGGTTAAATTAGCAAAAAGGTATATATTCAAAGGCTCACTAAGAATCCATTTTCGAATTTTAGTTGTCATGCTTCATTTGTTTAATGTTGAAGAAAAACTGAAATCTCTCAATTTCTTTTATTTGCCGTAACTTATTTTGTTACTTAAGATATCAAGATGCGGTTTGAAGTAATTCACATTGTAATCTAAATACTTTTATTGACGCTTAAAAAAAAAAAAAAACAAATTTCTTTCGTGCAAATTTTTAGTAATCTCACTTAACCTCAAAATTTTAAATTGGAACCGTGCAATTTTTGTGGCTCTTTTAAAGGGATTTTTTTTTTAGATACAATCATGTAAGTATCGCATGATATGAAAATTTTATCAAAATTTGAAAAATTAAGCTTATTCTTATTGAAAGTGAGATTTCAGTTTTTCTTCAATATTAAACATCTTTTTGCTAATTTAACCGTCTCTCTATATATGTCTTCAAATACAAAAGTTACGCATGTTGTCTCTACGAAATCCGGACACCCTGTATATAGAAAGTTCTTTGTCATCTTTTATTCATTTTAAAATATTCTCAATCATACAAAGTATTCACATCTGTTTTGTTAAAAGCAAAGATAATCATAAATTAATAAAATTATGTAACCTGGCATGACCTCTAATGTTCATAATTCACACTAACGTAAACACGGTATTACATGTAGTAACAAATCTCTAGCATTAAGTATAATACTTAATATGAATAAGGTATTTGTTGTCATACGTATTTAAATTAAACATGTGTGTGAAATAGTAACGAAAGTCATAAAAAACTGCTTAAAGCATAAAAAGCTTTCGCACCAAGAACAACAAATGACCAAAGTATCGCATTGAAAGCAATAGGGAGAAAATAAAAGGCAAAAGGATTAAAACAGCAAAATTCGTGGGATGCTCGAACAGTCTAGATGGATTCTTTATATAACTGCTCTTGTACCACGCATATGACAACAAATTGGTGTAACAATTGATTGTGTATTAATGATTGAACACGGGAAGTTCGGTAGACATACCAGTAGCGTACGCATGTAATTTGGCATCTAATTTAAATTATAAGAAAAAAAAATCACATGGGACGATTAAGCGAGCTCATCGACCGTGGCATGTTTATCCACGACACGTCTGCGCACTAATTTGCAATAATTCAAGATTGTTATCATACGTACGGCCGATCGCAAACCCGATAACGCCAGAAATGTCGCCCGCCATGTATGTATGTGGTACAAATACGCCATGTGTACTGATGATTGCAACTTTAAGACATTATTTCGCAAATGGAGAATAATGTTATAATTTAAGATAAGAAGTTTAGTCAGAAAATCTTCGCATAAATCGCTTCCATAACTCGTAGACATCTAGTAATTGAATTGTATCTGTTGTTTTCCTTGGTTTTGTCAGCATTTCTGGACAGTGACTTGTCCATGAATCTAAAGGTATACGACTCTTTGGCTCAGTGATTGATAAGTAAGTATTAACAAACCAATTGTTAAATAAATCAGTGGTAAATTTACCCGAAGATGAAGCTTCAACAACAGTTTGTTCTACTTAGGAGTCAAACTTGCCGCCAGGTTCTTGTAGTACTATCAATAGTAGAGACATAAGTTTACCAGATGCAGATATTAGGATAATGAACTGAACTACAGCTTCAACTTTCTTCGTACCTTGGAATGCTACTGAACGTCCCGAATAAATCTCCAAATTACCACTGCTTTTATCTCCATTGTTACCTAGCACCCACTACAGATAAAAAAAATATATACAAGCTCGGTACCATACCATACATTATTTTTAAACAAGTGTTTTGAATATTTATGATTAATTTAACGATTAATAGCACCTTTCAAAGTGAATTTTGGCACAAAAAAAATTATTTTCAATTCTCAGCATATTTTATTCTTGTACCGAGTTTTATTAAGATCAGAATTTGACACAACCATTCCTTGTCAGCTGGTTAATTAGCTAAATGAACAAAATTCTGGAATACACTCATCGAATTTTCTATAGTTCTATGTGATTTTGTAGTTCTCTTATAAACATATAGCAACGTTATGACTTGAAAATTACCTAGACTTAGTCAGGTAATTTCTAAGGCAAAAACTGCGCTAAGCGGAGTAATCGAAAACTAACTCAAAGCAGCGCTCATCGATATTTCGGCTACTCTTTCTGATAGTGTAACCGCACAACAAATAAACTGTAATTTAAATTTACTATACTAACAAACGCGTAGAACACATTCATCCGGCAGAAAACGTTTTCGGTAGCTAGAAAAGGTTTCTAAACCACCCTTAAAGGACACAAATAACCAGACCAGAATGAAATTTGCACAAGATCATATGATATGGGATCATGAGTGGAACAACATTCTATTTTCTGATAACAAATTTAATTAGGACGGGCCTGATGGTTTCAAATATTATTGCCACGTTTTGCGCAAGAACACTGAAGTTGCGATGGGCTGAAATTTTGGTGGCAGTAGTATAATGGTTTGGGCGGGTTTTACCTATAAGAATAAACCTCTATATGTTTTATTTCTACGCGAATAAATTCTAATTCTTATATAGAACTTCTGGAAATGGTTCTGATAGAGTTTGGTGAACAATTGCCGACACAAGATGTTTCAGCAAGACAATGGAGCTATTCATAATTCCAGACAAAACAGGAGACGTTGCATCAAAAAGCTCTGAGGAATACTGGCAAGAAAGGTGCATGCCAATAATAAAGAATACGATAGCATCTTAGAATTAAAATCTGCGTTAAGGAGATGTTGCAATGATATTTTTACTTCAACATTGACCAAATTAATAAACAGTATGAAGACCCCAATCTTTGAAGTTATTTTGAATAGAGAATCTACCACGTACTACTAAGTTTAGAAGTTTATTTAATTCCGCTGTTTTGAGTTACCATTATTGTAAATATTCTCCGTCGAGTGGACATCTTCATCCGTGCTACACTCGTATCATCATATGTTCTATTTCCAATTTTAATTCACTATAAATCTAAAACATAACGACTAGTTTGTTGGTTTTCTACGCACCAAATATGAATATTTAAACTAGTAATAAAACGACTTACGAGTATATAACAAAATAATATTTAAATAACGTCCAAGTTAAGTATTTATTTCCAAAATATTGTGAGCCGCACTGTTCATATGACATATATTAGAAAAATTAGTCTTTTGTAATTACAGCATTTGCAATTTTATACAGATTCAACATTCTGTGTTTCATTTTAATATAATATACCATTATAACACATTCTTTTTACACTATATCAATGAATTAACTATAAAAATATCTGGCCAAATAGATATATTATTCAGAATGGTAATTGCACACGTCTACATATCACTCGTCAAATTCCCGCGCTGCCAGAAACGACAACAAGCACATGTCATATCCCAGATACAGAACTTTCCACGACCTTCCTTCGCAATACATCTACGAGCTCCGCGCTCACCGTACAGGAGGGTAAAAAAACTGGAGACGAGCGGGGTGTTACGCCCTCTGTGCAAACACCAATTCGAGGGTTCACTGACGCGCACCAGATTTGGAAAGCCAGTGCAGTTCCCGAACTCCGAATTTATCCATCCGCATAGTGATATCTTCACGACATTCGGAAAACATGGAACACATCTAGCAAGTGCGAGAGAGAAAAATAAATTTTCCCGCCAGTATCGTGATGGAAGTTATTTTCTGTTTCGATACTTCGTGCGCACTTGTTAACTGAATACGGGGTGGCGTTGTGTTATTTTGTGATGACTGTCAATGCAATGATGATGGGCTAGGATGACGACGATGATGATGATGATGAAAGCACTCCCGTGTTTATCCAGTTGGTTCATGCGTGAATTAATTGATATTAAAATTGACCGGTGATGGGAGACTCGACCGAAAAATTTGTTGCTGTAGAATCTTGTACACATTTAATATCTGCATAGAGATAATTTACTTGCGACAAATATTTTGCAATATTTTGGAGTGTACAGTAGTTACTTGTTTGATGTATATATTGGTACTTATAGCTATTCACAAAAATGAAGTTAGAGTGAAGTTTCACAAATGTACACTTTCACTGTGAATAGCTGTATAAGAAAATGTACGATCTTTGAAGCTGTTGTGATTGGCATTAAGTGTACTTTCAACATACTAAAGATTTTGCTGAACGACGTGGCGTGGCAACAATATTTTGTAAGTGTGACATTGGCGAAATTTTCTAGAGAAAACTAGCATTTTAAGGGACGTTTCAGAACTCTCTATCATTGATATTGTGAGGTTTTGCTTTAACATTAAGAAAAATAGTGCGTGGAAAAGTTTCGACAATACTACGTTACAAAAGAATACGAAATTAAAGAAAAAACGAGGTATGTAAGTCTGTGTAAAAATAATAATGTGCATATTTATGACAATAACGATTATAAATTAAGAAAATTGTACATAAATATTTAAAAGTATGTAGCTGTAAGATATGTACAAAACATTCATCGTAATTATAATTTATAATTTATTTAACAACTTTATTAAACATAGTATTCATCAATCACTTGATCTTTTTAGGCAAGTTGCTGCAATGTGTCTGAATACTCAGCACGTGTTCAAATTGTTGGTACTCAATGATACTGGTTGGTACTCTATGAGGACATACGCTAAACGACTTTTATTTCACAGTGGATCTGTTATGACTTGGACAGGAATCAGTTCATAAGCACGCACAGAATTGGTTTTCATACAGAATGGTTACTTAATAACTCACAGGTATATTACCAAGACACTAGCATCAAAAACCACTTAGAAGAGGAGGAAGTTATTGCAAGAATCTAATTATTAATTAATGATAATTATTCTGTTTTTGTAAATTTTGTTTAGGAAGGTTATTAATCTAGTCATGATTACCAATTCAACTATTTTTTAGAACACCGCTAAGATGGAAATTGGTCTGTAATTTTCAGGATCAGTAGTCCTTTCGTTTTCCAACCCAATATGTGTTGACTAATACTTTTACTATTTTCAGTTTATTAGAAAATATTCAATTATGTGTTGCTAATACTTTTGCTATTTTCAGTTTATTAGAAAATATTCTGTCAATTGAGCAATTAATTAAAATAGTGAGCCTGCATTTACATGATGCCAGCGAATTCCATGGTACCGATAGCTTCGCATATTTAGTGTTAAAATTCACTAACATTATCCTACTTGTATCACAATTGCATAAATTTTAGTAAATACTCTGAAATTACTTTACTATATACTATACGCATTTAACGATTTGGTTAGCCTGTTTTGTATGTAAAATGTTTCATTAACAATCCCTCGATAATTTTTAAAATCGTCAAGTTCATTTTCTCGTAATTCTCAGAGTAAATTTATATGGGAGTTCCTCTCTAACAATCACAGTTTACACCTATTTGTTCTCCTACTGTTCTAGTTTGATTTGCATATAGTACTGCATATAGCACTGCCTCGAGAATTGTCGTCTCCTTCTGATATAAAGGACAATTGATTCCATGTTCTTCGGGAATTGTTTGATCACATTTTTTCCCTGCAGAACCACCTGCAACTTGTCAAGGGTATTCCTAATTGTAACTTTAGTGACCTTCTGGAACCAGGTTATTGCCTCGTACGTTACCATAGGTCTTACTATACTGACGTACAGCCATCGTAGTATACTTGGGTTGCAACCCCAAGTTTTACCTGACAGGTTCCGGCATATCATTAAGGCCCTTGTTGCCTTATTCATTGTCAGTTCTATGTGTCTGTTCCACAGAAGTTTTGAATCTAGGGTTATTCCTAAGTATTTAACTTCTGATTTGCGTTCGATCACTGTTCCATCCAAGTGGATGTCTCTCATGTTCGAAATGTTTCTCTTCCTAGTGAAAGGTACAATCGTGGTTTTTGCGGAGTTGATGCTCAGCCACACTGATCGACACCATTCACTGGTGACTTTAAGGCTTGTTTGTACCAGGTCACAAAGAATCCCCCCATACTTGCCTTTTGCTATTATTACAATGTCATCGGCATATCCCACAATGTATGCCGAAGGCTGTCAGCCTGTTGAGCAGTTCATCTGCCACCAGGCTCCACATTAGAGGCGAACAGATGCCACCTTGAGGTTCCACGAGTGGTTCTGATTTTGATAGTCCGTTCACCTACCGTCATCTCAGCTGTCCTCGTGGAGAGCACTTTACTTAACGTGGTCTTAGTACTCTAAACTACAAAACATAAGTTTAAATTTTTCATAAGCATTTGATGGAAATCTTAAAAATTTCCTAGAATCCAAAAACATAAAAGAACGCAAGGTGTTTCATTTAAAATATGAAATTTCATAAAATTTTCGCTAAAACCGGAATCGCTAGACGATTTCAATATACAGTGGCTATAAAAGTTCTCCATTCTCCGGATTTTCGCATTTGAATGTTTCTTTGCGCATGTTTTCAGTGGTTGAAACATTTAATTCGAAGAGTGAGTCTTAAATCTTTACAAACCTGTCAATGTTTGCTGCTTGTATCATGTCATAGATACGCTAAAAGCTATTTTTTGCCATATTCAAGTACTGTCATTTTTTCGATTAAAAATGACAAAATTTAATGAGTTTTCTAACGGTGATTTACAGGAAAATTACATCAACCGAGCTGTACATAGAAGGGTATGAAAGTATGAAAACAACTCACAGAATATTCGATCAGTTAGGTGAAATAGTTTCACTTGAAAAAAATTCTGGTGGGCGACCCAAAACTATAACAGTCAAAGAAGAGGGGTAGATCTTGATTAGAATCGTAAAAACTTCTGAATTAAGCACTAAGCGTTTGGAAGCTCCTGTGGGAATTTGTAAATTATCCGTCGTAAAAATCATCCATATAGAAAAGTTGTTTCTTTACGCCCATTCCAAATTTATTACCAAAAGATTTTGCAAGCCGGGATAAAAAGACCGATGTTCCTGTAAAGATAAAAATATTAGTTATTGACGAGACAACTTTTACAAAATGGGGAATTTGTAACTAAGGAAATAATCATCAGCTTTGGAAAGTTCAGGATGAGTTTTTGACACTTTTTACAAGGGAAGGAGACTTGAACAAACAATTCAAGAAGCCGCCATTGTTATTAGAGATTGTTAGAATATTGCCCCGTCATTTGATAAACATTTGAAGAAGATGTATTGAAGCAAACATTTATTAAAGAAGAGAGTTTCTTGGAAACAGGAACTTTCCTTCACAGTGGAGTAAGATCAGAATGACGCACATACACAAAAAAGGAGCAACAAGTCATCCAAGAAACTATAGAGGCATTGCAATAATAAATCATCTGACTAAACTTCGCGCTTTTGTAAAGCTGCAGCTATACAGGTGGAGCGGAATGGGTATTCAAGGAGGGTTCCTATGACTAGATGGGTGTTGCAAAGCGATTCTATGAGCCTAGTACTGTTTCCACTGGTGATAAGTGCTATAGATAGCAACTTTGTGACTCAAAACTGTAGACTTCGATACAAATGTGATCTCTTTAATCTGTAATATTTTATTTAGGCAAATTTGGTTGGAAAAAAAAACAAAAACAGAAACAATTTTAGTGGTTAATCATATCATCAGATAATGGTATAAATAAAAATGTCCTGTACCTCTGACTTGAGAGATCCTCCCCTTTCGAATGCTCTCTAGTCATAGTGACTAGAGTTCGCAGTTGTAAACAATTTGTCTAAGATTTCGCTCTATAATATTTCTATCTTTGATCAGCAGCAAACATCCCAAAATCCTTATAATTATAAAAGCTATACAGGATTTTACCAAGTTGAAGTATCACGTTTTCTATCCCAAAATCCATTTAAGTTCACTTTATACATATAATATTGATTTAATAATTTCTACGTTACCGCAAATAACGCGAACTCCGAGAAATTCAACACAAAGAATCTGTACAAACAAAGTTTCGTACGAATCCCTTCGAGGGGAAGAAATCTAAGAGGGTACGAGAATGAATTCGCAGAACATCCTTCCATCTAGCGACGCTGTTTTAGCTTTCATAATTATATTTGGATTTCAAGAAGATACTTTTTCAGTTTTAGCTTTGCGAGCGTTTTAATTATGTAAAATAAAAGGAAATTATTTCATATTTAATTACGGCAGACTCAGTCCGCCTTCGAAACGTTTTTAACAAGGGAATAAAATAAGCGTAAGTTATCGAGGAGAGAAATTTGCTGGAAACGCTCTTTTAGATACTACGCTTGAATCCTCATGATACTTGATATTAAATTAATATATTTGAGTCTGGACTAGTTAAACAGAAAAAAGGTTATGTATTCCCTACTTTTTTAGTGTTCGCGTAAATTTAGGATGAGAGCGAATATTTTTGAAAATTAAGAATGTTTTTAAGAACTAGCATAGAAAATATTTACTCGTACAAAATATTCTAGACATTAATTACTAATAGCAAGAATGTTTTGTTTCTGATTTTTATTTCACATTCTTCTTCAAACGGAGTATCAATAAAAATGACAACAGTACATCTGAATCTATAAACAAAATCGTAAAACGCGAAAAAGCACTAAAACGGTTTAGGTTCATTTGTGCGGGAACCGATCCTAAAAAAAGAAAATTTACATCAATGAAATTTATACAAAATAAAAACGTCACATTCAATAGCGAGTTTAAAAGCCCGCTGGTTGTTGGCTTAAGAACAGTAGCGACGACTTCCTTCACGCGTTCATTTTCAAGTAATTAACGGACGCGGTTTATTTTGATTTCATAAAACCCCAACCGCAACGTGGAGCAACAATCCAGCCGCGTTATACACGCATAAGTCTCTGATGCTGTTGACAGAAATCAACAATCGAGTTTACTTTATTCGAATAACCGTCACTCGTTGCGCCACCGCAATAAAAACAGAAACACCATCATAAAGAATTCTCCTAAAGAGCCGTGCGAGCAAGTGCATAACATAAAACAATTTTCCATCTACTCAGTAGAAGCGGGCGCCGTTGACAGGTCGAAACGTAAACTTTACATAATCGGTGGATCTGTGCGACTTGCCGGGGAAAATCACACGCTGATGGCGCGGCCGACTATGCCACTTGTAAACAAGCTGGGCGGACTCGAGTGGCATTTCCTAGATTGGGACTGTGCTTTAGACTCCGTCGTGTTTGCTGTGCCGCTGCCCCTCTTCGGCATGTACACGTTCCGTTGTAAGGGTCAACATTCCCTTTCGTTCTTTATTTATCCGCGCCGTCGACATCATTTGTTAAGAATTCAATTTGTACGGATCCATTTCGCTTATTAAAACGGCGGCTAAAAAGACGAAATATTGTATACGTCCCTGGTCTCAAAACGTCAACTGTTAAATCAATCGTTGTCGAAAATAGCCTTGATGTTCAAACTAAAGAATTCTCATTTCATATAAAATACTAGTTTGCCTTTTGTGCAGTCGCTTAGTGAAAATTAGTTTAAAATCTGGTAAACTAAGATAGATAAATGGTTAAGTATACTAAAAAAATGGCATTGCACAAAAATCACAACAATCTGTGTGTTGTTTTATGGAATTTAAAAATTAAAAAAAACAATTTTTAATTTGGATTGTTACATGCACAAGACAAAAATTAACCAGTATATGGTTATTATTAATTAATACGATAATATTGCTTCTGGTATAATACATTTTTCTTAGAGTAGCAAAAACATCATCGCTGTCCAGGTTTGATTTGATTTAAAGAGATGATGAACAAACTGAAAATTTGTGTAATACCTTGTATTTCCATATTATTAATACAGTGAGGATCGATGTAGGCACTATACAATTAAGCCAAAACCACGCTTGCGAGCCAAATCCCGCGTACCAAAAGAAAAGTTCTAATGAAGCTGATCATACAGATTCAGCGGCGGATTTGCTTGCCTATAACGGGGTCAATGAATGAAAGGCTCCACTTCTAGCACACATAGTTTTAATTTCTATGAGAACCCTACCAAAACTATTGGATAATGTAAATACACTTTGCGAACACAAACTTGCAAAACATGGTCATGATCATCAATGCGAAAAGTTAACATCCGAGTGTTCGAAGACGGGTCCAAAAGCAGAGTCGTGTTATTTAAATCAAGATTGTAAACGAATAGGATTTGTTACACAAGTAAATACCTTGTAGTTCACTGAAATACAAAGCTGCAATTGGTCGAACATATTAACCAAATAAGACGGAAAACTAATCAAGGTTTAAATGTCATAAAATGTTTCGCAAAGATAAAATGAGGAACTAACCTCAAGATTTTTGCTCTCGTCGGATCTCACATTCAATTTTCAACCAATTCTGATGCCACAAGACAAAACTGTTTGCGCTTAGAATATCATTGGAAGCGGTGCACTTAACATCGACAAATGCTATGCATGCGGCGGTGTGTGTGATTCCAATTAAGCATCTAATAATTCTGATAGCAAATAATTTCATCCTGAATCATATGACCTTCGATGACGTTCCTATCAAAAGAGTGCCAGAAGAATGAATCTGGGTATTCAGTCTCTATCCTAATTGGGACCAAGGTGTCCATCTTTAATTAAGGCACAAGAATAATAAATTGCACAAGTTCCAACACACATCCGCTGGTAAGACCACAGAGCTCATCCTTGTTCTATATAAGATGAAACAAGTTAATTTAATAGGTTGCTGGTCAATGTGGTATACAAAGAGTGGCCAAGTTGTAGTCAGAAACATCTTTTCCCTAAATCTAAACGCCACTTGCAACGAAAGTATTACCCCAACTTGGATACAAGAGCACCAACAAACGAACAAAGGCCGGGTAGACAATTCCCGGTTCACAAAGATGTGTTGCAAATGAAGACATTATTACGATATGCAGGTTAATATTTGATCGTAATCATTTCAAAACGCTATTGCATAAATTAAAATTGATAGACAGCCAAAAGTGGGAATGTGGGAAGTTTAAGCACTCTAATTACATTTTCTTTGGTTGTCGCGCAGAAGGCACCAGATAACAGGATGAATGACTACAACATATTGTCCAGTTACATTAAATCAAACAATATTTAAATATAATTCTCCTCCGCCATCTTGCCACCCTCAATATCTGCACTTTTAGCGCAGCGGCATTCATAGAATTAACATATTAGTAGTGTAGTGCTGAAATTAAAAAACGGATTGCATGAATTATGCTTGATAGTCTTTAAATGTAAATAAAATTAATAAGAATGAAAAAACAATTTCACTTTCGAGGTATTGATTTTTTTGGTTGTAGAAAACACTATCAAACTAGTCTGGGCTACTTGACATTCTAGTATAGAAGGAAACAAGAAAGCTACCGTACCCTCTATTGAGCTAAAAATAATATGTGGATTACCCAGGAAGATTAATCTATAGACTTACGAAATTCTAACAGTTGGACCAGAACTTTTTCTGCTCATATTTGAGCAATCACACAATGTAAGCTTAATTTGGGCACTTTTATTTCTTTTATTTCAATTTTCAACGGTAATTTGTCTGGTATAGACATGCTTGCTTAATTTTTTTTCTATATATGTTATACAAGTTTCCAGTCACTGGCAGAAATAAAATTCTGAATAAGGAAACAGTGAAAGATATTCGATGTAATATGTAACATATGTAGCTAAGTGTGTTTTGGTTTAGAAGTATCATACGGTTCCTGCACTGAAAACATGCATCATATATGTACCATCTTTGGCAAATTAAATGCGATTTTTTCAGCGAGGAATTTCCATTTACTAAATAAAGACTATACTTTGAAGCAAATTTAATTTCTCTAAAAGAGAGTACTGCTTTTATGAACTTCCTTAGAGTAATTAAATTCACTTTAAAGCAAAGCCTTTATTTACAAAATCAACATTTCCCGATAAAAAAATTGCATCGCCAAAGATGGTACATCCATATAAGGTTTTAGTTGTACTAGAACTGCTGAAAATTGATTATGAAAGATGTGTACATTATTTCCGCTGGTTCAACCAATACTTGAATAACAATGTGATGTTGAACATTACGTTTTTCAGTGACCAAACATGGTTCCACCTTAGCGGTCTTGTAAATTCACAGAATTATCGTACATGGTTCACTAAAACTCGCCACGAATTCAGAGAAACCGATCTGCATTCAGTTATAGGTCTTCAACGACAATATAAATGCACACAAAATGCATCCAAGTTTTCAGAAATACACCATTTTGCAATGATCCACTAATAATCCGCTAATAACTAGCAAAATTTAAACAAACATCACTTAACACACTTGATGTGATGCCAGCACCTGTAATAACCTGCCGTCATCCTCAATATTCTTTGCATTTCTGAACAAACACGCAAGAACAACATTGCAATGTTTGCAAACTGAGATAATGTTTTTATACTATATATCTTGAAAGCACTCCGATATTCATTTATTTATTTTATTAGGTCGATCGTTTCTACTAGACACGAAGTATTCATTAAATCTATCTAAGAAGCAGATTCCTTGTTCATTCAATACTACTTCACATGGTTCACATTTACTGTTTCCATCGTTCTTTAGAATTCAATTTATTTATCAATTCCATTTCTTCAAGCACTGCTCTTTTTCACTTTTAGTTAAATTAATTAAATTTACTACTTTATTTCTATTCCTCCGGTATTCTTCCTAATTATGTACATAACTAGTAACAACTGCTGCCTTGTATTTCTCTCGTTTCCCGTTTCTTTTCACGCAAAACTAAACCTGTAATCCATAGACTTGTTTTGTGCATTTCAGGAATTACAATTTCCTTTTTGGACACATAATCAGCCCTATTGCGTATCCGTAGGTATGTATAATTTTAACGAGAATCGTTACATTTGACCTTCAACATACCGGGTGTTTCTGGAAGGTGGCTCGCCCCTATAATTTCTAAAATATTTGAGATAGAAAAACGAAATTTGGGCATTATGTACGGGGCTTCAATTTACATTTCTTGACATAGTCGATACATTCTTATCACTTCCGCTTTTACTCGAAATGACTTTGATTTTAGATTTTTAAATGGGACTACCTGAATATTTTTCGATATTTTGAGTACAACTGCAACAAATGATATTTTTTGATATGTTTATTTTTTCAATTTTTTTTTCATCGAGAGTGCTTTGAAGTTCTTAATATGCTCAGGTGTTACTGTATAAACATGATACGAACAAATTTTTTCATTTCTACTGTATGCCCAGTTTTTTAAGCGCATTTGTAGGTCCAAAATTTAGTTTTTATGTTTTAATATAATTTTTCCAAATGGGAATAGGGTGGCTCACTAAATCATCACGAAAGAGCATTGAAGTACCTTCATTTTGATATCCTACATTTTTTTTTTAATGTGAGGTGGGTGCTTAGTTGCAGTGACTCCATAAACTGTATCGCTTGTCTGGCTATCACTGCAACTCTCGCGGTGTAGTTTTTGTGTGTGTATGATGTGTTTGGCTTTGTGACAGCATCATATCGCCTTTTATGATGCCGCGCTGTTAAACACTTTGCTCCCAACAGCGAATGGCAAGTCGATCCGAGATTAAACTCTCTGAAAAAATGTCACCGTCCCTCCAGAGAATTGAACCCCGGCACCTATCGTCCTCTCACAACAATAGTCAGCCGCCTAACCACTGCCGCCATCGACCCGGTTAAACATTAATATGCCAAACGATCGTTTATTAAGAATTTTTTGTGAAAAAAATAAAAAAAATGGAAAAAAAAATTATATCAGAAAATATCTCTTGCTGCAGTTGTATTCAAAATTTTATCCCGAATCAAAATATAATATTGGTACTGGTAATTCTAGTGCATTACTTGGATTAACTACTGGTTTAACACACTAAATATGTACTAGTTTATTGGCGAGCTTAAACTTTATGTATTGCTTATGTAATAACAATATAGTGAATTGTTATCGACGTGTAATTATTGTTTTATATTCAAATATAAATTGTCTTTAGTATGTGTTTCGTACCATGAACCAGAAGGAAAAATGTAATTAAACATCGTTTAATTACATTTTAACCTGTAGAAACATATGCACTTGCAATTTTCTTCTTTTATCGTTTTATTTGCAGTAAGCTCGTCTAAAATAAGTTAGTAAAATCAACATTGAACCTTTGCTACATCTATTCACTTCCGCTCTCCTCGCCACACGCCCACGATTTCAAACCGTCTTCATCGCCGTGTCACCAACTCCGTCAGTACAACGAGCAAATACTCAGCTAATCTCGTGTACCAACTTTTAATAGAAAATCTTAACGTAGGATCAGGACGATAATTGAAATTTGTTCTTGAAACGCGCCGTCGACGTCTTCGAAATATATTAACAAGAAGTTAGTGTTTACAGAAGCGATGCGCGGAGCACGAGATCATTCTGCGAAGAGAAATGGTGAGGGCAAAGGAGGGATATGAGTTGGGGCCGCAAAACGAGCAACAACAAGCAAGAATTAGTTTTTAAAGCGCTCCTGCCGTCGGATCCTGCCGTAATGTTGTTATGAATTCTGGACCAAGCAGGTGTTGTATTTCGGCGCTTTTACTACTTACCACGATGTTAGCAGGTGGATAAAGAAGATTTTCCATGATGTTTAATTTTCATTTATGGGTCTATTTTTGCGTAGGTTCTAGATACCACACATATTTTAATTACACTAAAAGCAAATAAGTACTAACGTAAGAAATGAACTAGAAAAATATAATGAGATTGGCCAATTTTATAAAATTTATTTTATTAGAAATTAAATTTAATGCTACTACAAATGAAAAAATTTGACCGAAATTCAGTGTTATTAACGCAGAATTCGTTATATCAAAATTATGAACAAGCAGCATATAGTGGAATCATAAAGAATCATTTAACTCTAAATTTTCCTATAATTAAGCTAATTGCAGGTGCTCTTATGTCGAATTCAATAACGTTTCCACTAAAAGCTGTGAAATATCGTTTTTTAAATTTCAGATTCGTAATAATAAATAGTTTCAGAGTGGCCAAAAACTGTGATAGCATTAAACTATATTAAACTATATACTATAAAGACATTAACGAATTAAGAATTATTAAAAACGGGTCGATAGCCGCAGTGGCTAGGCGGCTGAGTATCGTTATGACACGACGATAAGAACCGGGTTTCAATTATTATATATATTATATAGCGACGGTGACTTTTTTCAGAGAGGTGAAATCCGGATCGACTCACCATTCGCTGTTGGGAGCAAAGTGATTAATAACAGGGATTATAAAAGGGGATATGATCCTGTCACAAAACCATTTAAACACAATTTACACACACACAAAACTACATCGCGGGAGTTGCAGTAATAGCCGGACAAGTTGGTTCCAAAAACTGTTATTAAACTCTTGGTCGGAAAAAACTGCTCTTGGTTTTATAGAAATAGATTTGAAAATAAATTGGAGTTTAGACGAAATTGAAGGATATGAAGACTTAAGTAAATTGGAAAAATTTAATAAAATAGCTAATTCCGCACTTGTGTTCTACTTGCGACTTTGTTATAAATGGAAATTTCGATTTTGTTACTACGTTAGTGCCGGCCCAATACTATAAAGCCAAGAGCAGTTTTCTGCGACCAAGAGTTTAATAACAGAGGCGCGTTTGCAGTTTTTGGAACCAATATCTTGTCTGGCTGTTACTGCAACTCTCGCGGTGTAGTTTTGTGTGTGTAAATTGTGTTTAAAAGGTCACACGAAGGAAAGCAATTTAAACATTTAACTCATGCATATAAAAATCTTGTAGTTTCCAATGTTTATTATAGCGTCAATTATAACATAATAAAAAATTGTCCTTCTCTGAGTATTATCTTTTCTACAAATTCTCGAAAATGCACTGGTATTGCTACTTCCTCACTTTAATTTTTATTATTATTAGTTTTAAAAATTTCCAACAAGATTTCAATATTCTTACCAAACTGCCTCTTATTCCATTGCCGAGTACATCCAGTGTCCAATTCAAGAGTAAATTATTTGACGTAAGACGTCGTTTTTTTCGTTCTCTAGCACGATCGAGGAAACAAAGTTGGGAATAGAAGACGAGAAGTAAGGGAGCAAATTTAATTATGCGAGACGGGAAGTGCAAAAAAGTCCCGTAATGTAAATTAATTAAAGGAAAAAGTCTTTTCTCTGACTTCCTTCCGGTGCTTCCACGCTACAAGATCGGTCGTCTTGGGAAATACGAAAGGGAAGGAGGTTTACCGGAAGGTCCGGCATTTCAATTTTCATTCACTATTTAAGTAAACGTGGAATTTTAGAGTACTTATTTGTGCATGTTGTTGCATATAATTAATTTGAATAAAGTAGCAATATATACTACGCAGAATTAACAAATACTACATTTATACAAAGAATGTGTATTTGGATAAGTTGTACAGGTCATCAATTTGGTACTCCCCGCAAATTTGATCCTCAATTTACGTAACAGGAAAAAATAGAAACCCGGACATAGATAGTAATGTGTCAATGTTTGCGGTTATTTCCGTTAAGTTTAGAAATTCGATACCGATATAGGACCCGTACGAGACTATGTATGTACCTAACATTGATGGAACTGGAAATATCGATGGCACGAGGGATTTCAGGGACGCAGAAGAAAACAGCGGCTACTGAAATCGTAGATGTTGCTTGTTTACACAGATTGTTCGAGTGGGATGGAGTTCGTTTGTGAAGCTCTCATACGCCGACACGTCACGTCACATTGTTTTGAAGGCGACGCCGAACCTAACTGGCTCCTACAAAGTACACACATGCCGTCTTTTCATTCTCTGAACATCTTCTTAACCACCTACAGGTCATAACGTAAGCCACAAATTGTATCAACAAAATATATCTATGAGTAACTTGGTAAGGAAGCAAATAAGTGTGGGAAGGCTTTTTTTATAAATATGTATGTAGTTGGTTTTTTTAAATGTCATATAATTTCGAATTGAATTATTGGAGATACTTATCTTAGTAAATATAAATAAGGAAGATTCATATCTTTCTGGGATGTTGAAATCTGTAATTGGTTTGAATACAGATATACGTTTATTTTATCACATTTACAACGAAATAAGAGATGGTAACTCGAAGATGTTCCTTAATTTGTCTACAGTACAAGATCAGTGTAATATAAACTGAGATCTATGTATTACTAAAAATAAAGACCAGTATCTAACTACTAAATATTAGTCGCAGAAGGTATGTTGGGCGCTTTAAACTACTGCAAACCAAATCTGGATAAAACACGATTCATCATTTTGGTAATGCACATAAATAGCGTATCAATGTCGGCATTCTATCAGGTTTAGAAACAACCACCTCTTAAATGACACACTAAATTGATATCTTCTACAGGAATGGGGTTTTTGTCTTTTATTAGTTTATTTTACTTCGTCAGGAATTTCGCTATAGGACAAAACAAAATATTTTGAATAAGGATGATATTGCAGCAAATTAATATCTTGCAAAGATCGAGAAATAGCAGTGATGTAAAAAACATCAAATAACAAGTAAACTTGTTGCTAAAGTTGATACTTCAACAAAATAGAACAAATTTTTGTGGTTGCTGACTGTAGCTGTCAAACTGATAAAAAACAAAGTTCTTTATTTCATATTGCAAATGAAATCGTCGAGAAATGCCAATATAAAAACCCAAAAAATGCCTGTAATAGGCGCTCATGGTATATTGTTGGAATTCACCTTGCCGGCAAATGCAACGAAAATAGATCAAGGTGAATTCCAAGAATATCGCATGAGCGCCTATTACAGACATTTTATTTTGGTTTTTATATTGGCATTTCTCAACGTTTTCATATGATACGTCACGTTAACCCGTATATGGAATTCACCATTGACTGCTTAGCAGATCGAGACATCTAGTGGGAATGACAATCCACGAATTGTCCGAGTTAGATCGGTATCTGAGGTAGAGGGCATGAGGTTGGAATTAGTCCATTGTCGGATGTATTAATCAGTTAATGTTGAAAGGTGAAAGGCCATAAACTTAGATCTTGCATTCTGAGTTGCGCTGACGAGACCTGGGAGATCGAAACCACGTGGTTCGCTTCTAATGCTTGATCTATTTTCATTGCATTCATCCGCAGGGTGAATTCCAACAATATACCATGACCGCCTATTACAGGCATTTTTTTTATTTTCATATTGCGAGGTATAAAGCATGTAAAAAAGAAAAAAAATCATAAATAACAGTGTATTGCAAGCTAAACAATATTTTGCTCTATTCTAGCATATTTACATGATACAAACTATTTAAATCGACAAACCAATTCTCAAATAAAAATCTGTTAAGCTATTATCTAAAATGCTTCAAAGATTTGTTTTTTAAGGTGTGAGGCATTGTTGTACGTATATCGTTAAAATTTGTATTACAATATGTCTATGAATGCTTACATTTTCGTATGTTTTCGAGGATGCCAAGGAATCTGTGGGAGATAGGAAAAACTGAGGTACGGTTCCAGAGGTCTTTTTTTCCTAAAAAGAATAATAGCACAAACCGAATTCCGTTATCTCTTACCGTTTTGAACCACAAAGTGTTTTTCGATTTGTGGAAAATCAATCCAGTCTTTCGCGCTTTTCTTAAGTGCTATCGAAAAACGGTTTCGATATCCTATATACATATGTTCTTTCCAGTTCAGAGCGGAGTTAAGTTGTAATCCCAAAAATGTTGCATGTACACGCAGAGAAATATTATCTTGAGTTAAAACAGACTGTTTCAGTTCAAAACAATCCCGTATTTGTATATCCGCAAAACTATATTGTGTTATCACAAGAATATTATTTTCTAAGAAATTTGTTTTGACGCAAAACAACATTGTTTTAATGTAAGAATATAATGTATTTGTAAGACTTCCGTATGTAGACCACTGAATTAACAATTTATAGGCAATTTAACGGAAAGTACAGGTTTTACTGAGTCCAAAACCATGATATAAGGAATAGGGAGGTAAGATATCAAATGTGTCCAAAACGAGACCGGCGCGCGCATGACGTCACGCGTAGAGTTAGAGAAAGCGCACATTTAAATAGTATGAGTTTAGATATGTATAATGAACGAATTATATAAAATAAAAATTAATTAAAAAACATTTAATTGATACAATTACTAAAGGAATATCACTGAAATGGATTAGGGTATTCGAAATAAATAATAAGCTCTTCTGATTTTAAATGCAAAACAATAATTTATTCTATTTTCTACTACTGACCCACACGAAAAAACCGAGCTGTTTGCAGTAACCAAATGTATTTTGTTGGCATATATTTTGTTAAGGATACTATACGCATTGCTACTTTAACTGAATACTAAATCAAAATTTGTTATTAGCAAACAAATTATTTTGTTAAAGGATTTACGTGACGCAACAAAATAATTCGGTAAAATACTTTCTTAATGTAATGGTAAACAAATTTTTGTGAAATAGACTTATCGTGCAGAGCATTATTTAGGTCTCTCAATTTAAAAAACATCCTGCATTTGAAAAAGAGTTGTTTGACTTTTAAAGGACAATTTACTGTTGACATTTCAACCACCTGCACGGCCACACAGCGCAATCCACTTTTCACACGTTTGTTTATCACTAGGAAAGCGAAATAACATCACCTTTTTGTTATATGATTTGCTTTGGTTATCAGTATTGCAGTTATACATAGCGCAACGCATTTTTATGAAATATATTTCTCACAATGTTAACTTTACTATATGATTCAATGAAATTTTCTACTACTGCTTACCATGTAACACAGTTGTTTACTCTACGCGTGACGTTACGTTATACGTCGCCATGACACATGCGCGATATCTCCCCCTGGTCCAAAACGGCCCCCCTTTTCTTGCCGAGATTAGTCTAAGATACCTAAAAATCGTTCTAAAAAGTGTTATTTCTAGGTTATATTTCGCTAATGTGAAAATCCTCGCAGAAATGTCAAAGCCCTAGCGAAACATAACCTAGGAATAACACTTTTTAGAACGATTTTTAGGTATCTTAGACTGATCTCCGCAAGAAACGGGGGGCCGTTTTGGACTCAGTAAAACCTGTACTTTCCGTTAAATTGCTTATAAATTGCCAATTCAGTGGTCGACATTCGGAAGTTTAGCCAATGGATTTACTTCAAGTACAACGTTTGGTTGAAATTATTCCTCCAATTCCCATGAAGCTAAAATATACTTTACATAATGCATTATTAAATATGTACTTTTATTACTGCAAATGTCCACGCCTTAACTATAAAAAAAAACTTATGCGTATCTAATTCTTGCAAAATCGTGCACGCAGATAAAAATGCACGTATAAACGGTTCATATACACATATAATCTCGAACGCAGCTGCTCCAAATTTGCAATTCAGCTATTTCACAAATAGGTTATTCACACAATATAGTTATTCAGATCAAATACGTATTTTACAACAAATATAGTCTAGATTGTATTAAACGCATTTACTAATAATAAAAGAAAACACCGTTTCACAGGAAAAAACGTCAATCTTATTTATTAGATGTATACATTTCGCGACCTTCGTCGCATCATCGGTAATATTATACTAACACATTTTATGTACATTAAAAGTATTCACACGAGAGGTTTTGCTGTAAGTCACAAAAAAGGTAAAGGACATAAAAACAAATATAAGAATATCGAACGATTATTAACTATACACAATACTATACAGTGGGCATTCGAAGTACAAAAATGTTATATTACATCAAGTAAAGGACTACTATTAAGCGGTGACAAATCTGTGTTCATGAGTCTATTTCTATGTTTTTTCATGTATATAGCCTCAAGCATATCTAGATTTTTTATTGTTTGAATGTTTTAGTAGTTTTGGATTTCCTTTTGTAAAATTGTGCCCGGTATCCATGAAATGTTTGCACAATGCTGACTTTTCTATGTCTCTATTCTTAGTATGTAATTTGTGTTCATAGAATCTAATTTCCAAATTTCTTTTTGTCTGGCCTACATAGCACAACTCACAAACATCACAGTCTATTTTGTAAATCCCAGACTTTTTATACTATCGTCTTTGTCAATTTTACTTGACGGTAAAAGATTTTTAAGCGTATTGTGATTGGAATAAGCTGGAGTTAAATCAAATTTTTTAAATAAATTATCAAACTTGTAATGTATGTCATGGTGGTATGTAAGCTTAACATGTTTCTTAATTTTTTTAGTATCGTTAAGTTTAAGCAATGTTGTACTTGTCTTTATAACGTGTTTCTTTTTAAAGTTGTTGTATATTTTAGTCACATAGTGATGTGGAAATCCATTAATTTCAGCAACTTCATAGATGAAAGTTAATTCCTTGTTAAAATTATGTTTAGAAAGAGGTAAATTAAATAATCTGTGAAATAGACTATTAAACGCGGACTGCTTGTATTTATAAAAACACGAGGAATCGTATTGTATGTAGTTGTTGGTGTGCGTGGGCTTCCGGTAAATATCAAAGATTAATTTATTGTTCTCAATCTTAAGTAATAGATCTAAGAATGGTAGTTCTTTTTTGCTATTTTCATTTTCGTATGTGAATTTTACAGAGGAATATTGGTTGTTAAGAGTACACAAAAAGTTATCGATATCAAATCTCTCATCTACTACAGCCAAAACGTCATCCACGTAACGATACCATAGTTTTGGAGATTCAAATGAACTACCTAATACTGAGTTTTCCAAATGATTTAGAAAAAGTTCTGCAATAAACGGCGATAATGGATTTCCCATCGCCGTACCGAACGTTTGTTTATAAAATTTACCATTAAAGACGAAGCAATTTTGTTTCATACATAACTTAGTCAAGGCGATGTATTCGTCAATACATTCTGATTCTACATCATTGTACCTCAAGAAATCACGCAACATGTCTATGGTCTCATCAACCGGAACACTTGGAAACAGTGAAACGACATCAAAAGAAACAAGTTTATCTGATTGACTGAAAATATCATTTTTTATCTTATCAACTAAATCAATGGAACTATTTACGCTTCTATTATTTTTAAATTTGAAATTATTAAATTTTAATAATTTATTTTTTAATATTTTAATTTAATTTTAATAATTATTAAATTTTAATAATTTCAAATTTAAAAATAATAGAAGCGTAAATAGTTCCATTGATTTAGTTGATAAGATAAAAAATGATATTTTCAGTCAATCAGATAAACTTGTTTCTTTTGATGTCGTTTCACTGTTTCCAAGTGTTCCGGTTGATGAGACCATAGACATGTTGCGTGATTTCTTGAGGTACAATGATGTAGAATCAGAATGTATTGACGAATACATCGCCTTGACTAAGTTATGTATGAAACAAAATTGCTTCGTCTTTAATGGTAAATTTTATAAACAACGTTCGGTACGGCGATGGAAAACCATTATCGCCGTTTATTGCAGAACTTTTTCTAAATCATTTGGAAAACTCAGTATTAGGTAGTTCATTTGAATCTCCAAAACTATGGTATCGTTACGTGGATGACGTTTTGGCTGTAGTAGATGAGAGATTTGATATCGATAACTTTTTGTGTACTCTTAACAACCAATATTCCTCTGTAAAATTCAGCATACGAAAAATGAAAATAGCAAAAAAGAACTACCATTCTTAGATCTATTACTTAAGATTGAGAACAATAAATTAATCTTGATATTTACCGGAAGCCCACGCACACCAACAACTACATACAATACGATTCTCGTGTTTTTATAAATACAAGCAGTCCGCGTTTAATAGTCTATTTCACAGATTATTTAATTTACCTCTTTCTAAACATAATTTTAACAAGGAATTAACTTTCATCTATGAAGTTGCTGAAATTAATGGATTTCCACATCACTATGTGACTAAAATATACAACAACTTTAAAAGAAACACGTTATAAAGACAAGTACAACATTGCTTAAACTTAACGATACTAGAAAAATTAAGAAACATGTTAAGCTTACATACCACCATGACATACATTACAAGTTTGATAATTTATTTAAAAAATTTGATTTAACTCCAGCTTATTCCAATCACAATACGCTTAAAAATCTTTTACCCGTCAAGTAAAATTGACAAAGACGATAGTATAAAAAAGTCTGGGATTTACAAAATAGACTGTGATGTTTGTGAGTTGTGCTATGTAGGCCAGACAAAAAGAAATTTGGAAATTAGATTCTATGAACACAAATTACATACTAAGAATAGAGACATAGAAAAGTCAGCATTGTGCAAACATTTCATGGATTCATCCGCAGGGTGAATTTTACAAAAGGAAATCCAAAACTACTAAAACATTCAAACAATAAAAATCTAGATATGCTTGAGGCTATATAAATGAAAAAAATAGAAATAGACTCATGAACACAGATTTGTCACTATTAATAGTAGTCCTTTACTTGATGTAATATAACATTTTTCGACAAACCAATTCCCAAATAAAGTATTGTTAAGTTAATAATCGTTCGATATTCTTATATTTGTTTTTATGTCCTTTACCTTTTTTGTGACTTACAGTTAAAATTCTCGTGTGAATACTTTTAATGTACATAAAATGTGTTAGTATAATATTACCGATGATGCGACGAAGGTCGCGAAATGTATACATCTAATAAATAAGATTGACGTTTTTTCCTGTGAAAACCGTTCCGTTTTCTTTTATTATTATCGAAACTTCACAGACTCGCAACTATCACAAACGCATTTACTTATTCCAAGAAAATGTGTTTGAATCAAAACAGAAATATTTTAGCTTTAAAAATATTTGGGTAAAGCAGTATATTTTCTTAATTCAAGAACTCTGTGTGTATGGCAGATAGAAGTTGTTGGTCCTCGAATTGAATGACAGATTATTTGATTAAATTGGTTTTGTCTAGGTGTAACTTATTAATTAAATTATTAAAGAGATTAAACTATTTTAAAATTTGTAGTTTACTATCATTGATATATGTACAGTTTCTCTTAATACATATTTTACATGTTTTTTGATTTGGATGCTTGTTTATGATTCTAGTCTCAGTTTTATGTTTTTTTTTTTTTTCAATAAAATATGGTAATCCCACTTCTCTTCTGCAGCACTACAGTTTTTAATAGCTTTCTATTGTTCCAAAAATTAACCGCATTCTTTTATTTTTCTCTGATATTCTTCGTACAGTAAAATTCAGATCGAAATGTATAAAATTTATCGGTTCCCCATGTTAACAATTACTCATCATAGAAAAGAATGAAAGTATCCTAGAACTAAAACACTTTTCCTTATGCGCGACGAATTAATCCACAGAATTCCATTTACATATTGCGTTAATCTAAAATCCATAAAAATCCACGACTCGTCGTCTCCAACTTCTTTTCCCTTTTTTTTTACTACCGGTTCACCCCTACGACCCAGAACGGATTTTAAAATATATTCCTCCCCCAAATATTATCGGCTCTCCTCGCTCTCCAGTATTATTGTTGTAGCCGTACTAGAAAAGAGGCAATCTGAACCACCACCGCGCTATCACCTCATGTCGCTAATACCTATAATGTATTTGAGTCATTTGCATCTCGATTTAGGGTCACAACCCCGCCATAGAATTCACGATTGAACATTGCATACAGTACCCGACTACACACTGCAAATGCATTTATTTTGCATACATATGCATCACATTCAGTGTAACGTTCCTGTTGTATGCAGCTTTTTATCCTATTGTTCGCCTCACCGAAAATTTAGTTTCTCATTTATACGATGAAGGTGGCCTTGTGTAGTACATGCATGGTTAAAATAGGTGCATTAAGTGTAAAAACGCCATATGTGAGGTTTTCAATGATGCGTGGAAAATTTGCTTAGTTTGAATAAATTTTATTATGTTAGAGACTATAATGTATTATATGTGTATCAGATAATTGACAAAAAAAAGGATATGTGTGCATTACAAAAATATTTTTTTCTTAATGCACAGTATTAACATAATTCAATTATTTATAACAATGATAGATGTGACTCTTTAGATGTCACAATTAGCGAAATTTAGCCCTGTCCTGACATCTAAAAATGCCGTTTTATTTACTCTTATCTCTGTACTAGTTCCGTTGGCTATCAGATGTTACGAAGTATAAATTTGTGTTTTTTAAATGGGATGGGTTAGCTCTGACTTCATTAGGAACTAATTTTTTTCGTTACAACCGTCTACCACTTCATATGCTTATTTTGCTAAATAAATGTGTTAGAGGTATTGTTAATTGCTTTAAGCATTGTTTATGAAATTGAACTGCGAAAATAAGCTCTTTTTCATGATGTAATAGCCAGCTATAGATATCATTAAAACAACACACCAGCAGTTTGTGCCATAATTCGAAAATAACAAGGTCGATAAGAGAAATTAACGCAGACTGACAGAGAGTAACTTACTTTCCCTTTCAAATTTTTGCCCAAAAACTTGAATAGGGAATGTGTTTATATTGCTGGTTTTTTAATTTTATTTACTCATTCGGTTGATGATGAGAGCCCATGAAGAGTTGACATTCAAAACGCATCTTGTCCAAAATTTAGAGATGTTTGTGGTGTTGTATTCCTAACAAACAAAGACACCTTCCGATATCATATTTGTTTTTATCAGTGACTGATATTGAATTGACATTCAAAACGCATTTTGTCCAGTAGGCGTTTGACAATTGAATATGAAAGTCGCATACTGGTATTTTACTGGTACAACAGAGAGACAACTGTGTGGAAGAAGAAGAAGGTTACAAATTATAGGGTAGTACTTTAATGTTACTAAGTTACTAGGCTTTTTCATTTCAAATAAAGATTGTCTTTTATTTCTAGTTGTCATTTTTTATACGTTTTTAAAAATAGGTTAATTTGACAAACAAAACGATTTTTGTCCAATTGTAAATTGTATTTTGGCGCTTATTTCTGAATTATTAACATTGAAATATTCTTGAAAACTATGCTCCCTACATTTACTGTTAATGCCGCAAACAATACTAAAAAAAAAATTGTAAATAATCAACAGTTGCTAAACGATTGGGTTTTTTCCATTTTCTGAAGTTATCGAAATGGAGAAATGCCTTTTTGAATGTCAACTCCTCCCATAATCTCCCGAAATACGTGTCCCAAGTTAATAAATTAAACGTTGTGGTGTCCTTGATATTATCGAGTTAGACCAGAGGATCAGGTAAAAGAAAATGGAGTTATTTCATCAAGAATTTTTCATTCAAAAACAGCAGTAAGTTATAGTCACTTATATTTCCATTTCACAAAATCTCTATCTATCGTAGTTTTCAACATCCTTATGCAAAAAATTTAAAAAATTCACTTGTATTTAATCTGCCTACTATAAGGAGCCGATATATTGTATAGTTTACGTGATCGTCAAATATTGTATTAATCCATTATTAGACCAACGGCATTGTAAATGTAGTAGTGTTCCTAAATATAAATATCATGTACATACAGAAGGGAATAATTCTCACTTACTTTATAGTTCCTTTAGTTTTTGAAATATTTGGCTCAAATTTGTATAATACATAGGTTACCCTGTAGAACTTACATCATTTGGCATGTCAAGTAGTTGTGATGATCGACAAGAAAATACTTTTCAGTCGCCATGACTCCTTTTTTCCCTTGAACTTTTTTGCGGTGCATCGCTGCTAGACTACAAAATGAATTTTCTGTTTTGTTTGGAAACTTTTTGGTCTCTTCTAGTTTTTTTTTGTAACTGTGGTCGTTATCGAGAAAAAAACGATTTTCTACAATTCGCTGAAAAATTAAAATTTTTAAAATGGTCTAATAAGCTCTTAAGTAGGTTTAAGTAGCTGTTCTAAATGAAGTAGAACATTCAGACACTAGCACCGGAAAAATCATTTAAATATTAGCCATCAAAGCCTTTGGCATATCCTACGTTATTATCAACTATACTCTTATCACATTTAAAGAGTGCAGGCGCTCCTCTCTTGAGATTTCCCTTTAAGGATTAATTTCTGCCAATTTTACTTTAATAGGTTAGCAATAGTCACCAATTTTGCTTGTAAAATCATTTTTATCGACGAGGCCATTTTTTTCAAGAAACTCATTTTCAAGAGCAATTCTCATTAAATGAATGGGATGATAGGATACTAGTCACTCATACAAGAATTTTTTGCAACGCAAATTGCCTTTATTATACGAAGACTTACTTCTTTTTCTGGGAAATCAAATGTGATATACGCACGATAGCGCCCCAGCACATTTTCTAATTTGGTTTGGGAGTATTTAAATGCATCTAATTGTAAGAACAAGGAGATGAGGCAGGGGCGCACTAGATCCTCTGACTCTCTAGTATCTACAACACCACTGAATACCATTAATGACTTAGGAAATCAAATATTAAATGCGTTTAAAACCGTAAGAAATTTGAAAGAGTAGGGGTAACAATAAGAAGAAACGTCACAAATACGAAAAAATTACAAGAGAAGAAGTTTCAAAACAAAACAAAAAATTCATTTTGCTAATAAAGTGAATAGTTGGGTCTTTCTTTTTATGTGAATCTATTGGAGTTCGGTTATCAAATCAACATTAACACAAATTAGTATTTTGTATTAAATTGGACGAAAATTTACGACAATAAATTTCATGTTGTTGCCAAAAATTAAGTGTCCCAATCAGAACTTTGACACACAATTAATCGAGACAGCTTGTTAGATTGCAGATTATAAAAGTAACTGTTTTATATATTGTGTTGTTCCTTTTACTTTATATTACATAGCTACATAATCATCTAATTAATAACAGAGTGATTTCAAGGACTGTGGGCTCGTAATAACACTAAACATCGGTATCACCTCACACCACAACTTTGATTAATTATTCGGGACACGTGTTTCGAAAACGCGTGGGTTTTCATCATACCGATGTTTATTGTTATCTAATTAATAAACCCGAGTTTACTGGCACAGCAAATTATTTTGACGATTCTGTTCCAACGACTAGTAAAAAATATGTTTGAAAAACTTATACAAAAATTTCATAAAAGGGAATGAATATAAAACTAGTGTAAACATAAATCGATGCCCAAAGTATAGCAATATAATAATGAACCTATTGCGTATTAACAAACTTGTGTAATCTACCCCACATTCAATAACAGCCTGTTAGTATTAATAACAGACATGTCGTACAAATGTTTTTGTTCCTAATGAAAATGAATAAAGGAAAACAGTTATGTAAATAAATTTAAAAAATCAACAATTAAGATTTCGTAAGAATTTTACGCTTACCTCTAAGTTTCAAGCATATTCATATGTATGTATATATGTATATTAAAAATACTGAGAAACGATAGTCTAAAGGTAATTTACCAACTAACCGAACGGATATCTTTCGCCGCTGTACCGAACGGATATATCGAGTTGAAAGGATTTTGAGACGGCGGCTTGTCGGTAACTTCAGCCAGTGCAAGACACTATGGAGTACTACTTGAATATAACTCGAGTGGTTCTTGGAAGCAAAACTTAGTTTATTTTGTTATTGAGATTGACGTAATCGGTTGTTAACCTTCATCCTCAACGAATGCTACCAAGGGACTGGTTATAAGACATCATTAGTTGGTTGTCATTGAAACGTAGTAAATTGAGTTGCACAATTTTATGCTATCAACTTTAGTATACTATTTATAATTAATTGGGTAACTAATTATCTTAACTTTTGGCATCTATTTCTTTTTTAATGAAATCGCTATATGTCATCCAATGTCGGAACAATATCCATTCAAAATTCTGCATATTAGCAAGATTGGTAAGTGAATACGATGGAAAGTGTTCACAAGAATCATCAATCGTGCAAGTCAGCATTATTGAAGACAGAGGAAAGAAATCGTGATACAGTTCTAAACATAAGAAATATAATGAAATTCCTGAAGCAACGATTGCATCAGTTCTCCCTACATTGATTCGTATTAAACAATAATTTCCATCTATCATTTGTTTAGACTATCGCTTTTCTTTCCTTTTGTCCTGGGGAAGAACTTTGTAACATATCTTTTTCAATAAATCTTTATTCATCAATATGAGCTTTATCTGCTCCAAATTTTAATAAACAAAATGTGTCATTTGTTTAATATTTTCAATATTGTCATCGATTGTTAATGCGCTAGTGCATCTAGGACACTCGTCATCTTTAACGTCTTTACTTTTATGGAAAAACGACCTGGTGGCGTTATCTGTCTTTCTAAACACATACTTTCCAATTCTATATTACATATCTACAACAGATTTTTCTTCGTTACTGAGTGAACTACTTTATATTATCTAATTAAAAGTAAACATGTTTTACTAATTTTAGTTTACTTCAGCCTTCAATTGTAAATGCCACTTATGCATTTGGATTGGTAAGGAACTATAGGAATTTGAATACCTGAAAACTTGGTATATTATAACGCCAATGTATGTTAAATATGGAGCAAATGAACAAATGAACAAAAATTCCTGATTGCTTCATGCTTAAAAACTATTCAGATGGATCGTTCACTGATGGATCGTTCTTATCTGTTCTGAACCGAGTTGGTTACGAGGTGTATCCAGCAGAATTAAACATTGCTAAAGCGGGAGCATTATTCACTAACCACAACGTTTATATTGCAAGAACGTTTGCAATTTAAAAAATTACCGATTAAGGGTATATCTAGAAAGAAATGCCCATCAAATTCCCATCTGGTCGAAATCAGAGTTACGAAGAGTGTTGAGGAGATATACAGAACGTGTGATGTCCATACAGGGTGTCCCAAAAATACACCGACAAACTTTAAGGGGTGATAGAGGACATCAAAACAAACATTTTTCGTTTAGTAAACATATGTCCGCAAATGAGCCGTTGTAGAATAAAAAAGGAAAAATGGTTTTGGTATTATATTACAAAAAATGTGTAGGATAACATTAATAAATCACTATTTGTTCATGTTGGACTTCGTTTTATGGACAAATAAATGATGTTTTACATAAACTGTTGAAAATGTTGACCATTTGATTGAATATAAAGATTGCATCGTCGGTTCATTGACTCGCGGACTCTATGGAATATTCCGGGAATAGCTTGTACATGTGTACAACTCGCCATTATTCTTGCTAAGAGATCTTCCTCATTACGGATAGGCGTTTCGTAAACTAAAGATTTGAGATAACCCCAAAGGAAAAAATTCAGGGGGTTGAGATCGGGAGAACGCGCTGGCCAGGCCACGGGACCTCCTTTTCCAATCCATCGGCGGGGAAATTGTTGGATGTTGGCGCACGTTTAAACCAAAATGTGGAGGTGCCCCATCATGTTGGAACCAAATGTTATTTCTAATGTTTAAAAGAACATTTTCCAATAATAGGCAAAATATTTTGCGGAAAATTCAGATAAATGTCTGCGTTCAAACGAGTAGGCAGCAAGTGAATTATTAGGTTCTCTCCAAAAATACCAGCCCACATGTTAACACTAAATTGTTGTTGGTGTCTTTTAGAGAGCACAGCGTGAGGATTTTCATCATGCCAAATGTGACTGTTTCTACAATTAAAAAAAACCATCGCGCGTGAAACATGCCTCATCAGAAAACAACACTACTCTCCCGAAATCAGGTTCGTTGTGACCCAAAAACCATTGGCAAAAACCCAATCGATGTGGATAATCTTCAGGATTTAAAGCTTGTACGCGTTGTAAATGGAAAGGGTAGAGAAGTTGTTCAGGAATAACACGGTGTACCGTCGACTTCGATGATCCCATATGGTGTGCAATTGTGCGAACACTTGTAAATTGGTTTTCTTCAACGCGGTGTAGAACCTCTTCTTCAAATTGAATCGTACAAGCTGTTCTCGGACGACCACTACCACCAGGACGTTTTAGGTTCCCACTTTCTCTAAGGCGACGATGGATGGAAGCAAAGGTTGTATGATGAGGTTGCCGACGTGCCGGATACCTTTGTTCATACAAGCGTGCTGCTTCTTTTCCATTACACTGTGCTGCACCATAAGCAAGATGCATATCGGCAAGTTCTTCAAATGAGTAATTATCATTCATTTTCAATATAAATTTTATATTAACAATCAGTAAAGTAAATGTAATGATGACAACTAAATATCACAAATAATTACGTCTATCTCAAAAGCGACATCTATCGAATGTTTACTGTGATAAAGAAATGTTTCTCTTGGCCAAGAAAAACCGTAGGTGCATCGACAAATTTCTTACCAAAGATAGTTGCGTCCAATTAAATCAAGAATTAGTTTAGTTATGTAGATATGATTTAAAACAATTTATTGCTCTACAGCCCAAACGACTCATTTGCGAACATATGTTTACTAAACAAAAAATGTTTGTTTTGATGTCCTCTACCACCCCTTAAAGTTTGTCGACGTATTTTTGGGACTCCCTCTATAGGTTCTAGAACATAGAAGCATCCATGCGAATGAAGTTCCTGAGAAGTTGGCAGCAGCTACCGCAAGAGGGAATCTCAAACAAACCGTAATATTGCCCTTACATTTGAAAATCATAAACATGGCTAACCTCAAGCATAGATCGGTATCTATATACATATATGAATTTACTTCTAGCGGAAACATAGGAGGGAAATAATTTGTTGACTAAGGTTTATTGACTAAGGTTTCATCATAACAAATTACACCTTCACAGATTCCATCTATGTAGATAACTCGTCCAATTGTGAACGCGGAGAACCACAAAAAGTTAGTCAGGTTTTTTCGGATGTTGGACAAAAGAGCAGCAAAAATAATCCAGCTTCAGAGCGAATCAGGAGATGTCAAAATATTTAGACTACTTTATACTCATATAAAAGCTAATGGAATTGATATCCAATCAACGACATCTATATCGGATCCTTAGAAAAACCTTTACCTACCTAAGCTTACACACCAGTGTGCATAACTATATACCGACTTTTTTTAATCTAATATCAAATAATGGACAGACAAATGGTATTTCGTAGTTTATGTTGAATCTAGTAACTCCTATAGTTCTGATGCAGTAGTTTCTGCTATGGGTGCAGTTTGGATAGTAAATTATTGTGGCCGGATAAAAAAGGAAATGTGATTATTCATGTCCCAGATGAATTTCATTGCTCAATCTACAAGCGCTCCGAAAAAGAGAATTATAAATGCTTCTTTCACTCATGGAAAAATCGGTAAAGGCAACATTACCAATACAGTGCTGAACTTTATTCCCTCCTTAAAGTAAAAGCAAATACTCTGTTCCGTTATCAAATAACAAAACCGGCAAATTTATCAAAACACGTACCCCTTTATTGGCAGTAACAAATGAGATAACCATCCAATATAGCTATAGCTATAAATGTCAATAGGCGTCATAGATGAATAATTTTGACAATTGAACCTGCGACATTCAAGAACTGCATGTTATCTTTCTAAAGCTTCGTATGTGCGATAAGAATTACCCGAAGAAATATTGCTGCAATTCGAGTAAGTTATCTTTTAGGAGCAAGAGGAAGCAATATCTGTAAACACCTATTGACATGTAATGTAATTCTTATTGCAATATTTACTCCTCTGACAAGATACAAATTTAACGCGAACAAAACAAAATAGCCATTAATGTCCTTATTGCAATATTCACACCTCTGAAGTGATATAAATTTAACGCAACTGCAGAATAAATTAAAAGAAGAAATAGAAAAGGCAAAACAAAAAAATAAATGTGTACAATTAATAGTGATTTATCTTTTGACAGTTAGTTGGTGCTATTGTAATAGTAATTTATTTATTTATTTATTTACAAATTTGGGACAAAAACAGGAAAGATATTCCCAAAAACATTATCCCCCATTCTGTACTAATCTATATGTGTATACAATACGTTCGAGATTTCAATTATACATACGTGTATTTAACACAAAATACCCAGCAAGCAAAATTTGACTAGAGTTACGGTGGAAGCACATGTTTAGTTCTAGCTTTAAATAACCTTAGCGACACGTTGAACAGATCTATGTCAGAAAAGTAAGCATCATACGTTCGTAACATTCGGTGTACCGGAGTATTATTGTAAGCATTGGTGTTGCAACAGTCAACGTTAAAAAGAGGCGGGTTACGTAGTGGGCGCGATGGTACATTGAAAGAAATCATTGCTACAAGTTCCGAACAGGATATATAGTTGTTGATCACTTTATACAAAATAGTAGCGTCACTGATTTTTCTAGTGTTCTGCAGAGTATTAAGGTTAAACTCACGACATGCGATATTATAGTTATCGAATGTAGTGTAGTCGGTACCCCGTTTGAAGCAGAGGTACTTTACTAATCTTTTTTGAACATTTTCAATACGGTTAATGTAGCTCTGATACTGTAATATAGTAGATAAGTTAACATTAAATGTATGACTGAAGTAAGGAATATTATGGATATGGAATTGCATATTATGGATAAAACCTTCATTGTAGCGTTATGGAAAACTGAAAAAGAACAGCCCTGCTCTGATCAGATTACACTACGTCAATACGTATCCCGTATATCGGAAAAATCAAATGCAGGGAATACAGACATATCGAAAAACATCCGCACACACAAACAAAACATCATAAATGAATAATAAAACGTTCTCTGATTGAAACATCACGCTGCGCCTGTGGGCTATCAAAGTAAAATAATCAGGGATTATCATTGTTTGCAGATGTCAGGAGGGTGTAGGGCGTATACGTCGAAGGGGGTACACTCTAGGGTGGTAACAAATGTATTACCTACACACTACCATACACAGTATAAAGTTCGAAACGGTAGCATGTGCACTTTTCCGTGTGCACAGTAGTTTATATAGACCATACGCGAACGAAGAGATACACAGAGTGTGGGCGCAGGGGGCTATGTTGCGCATTTCGTTGTCGACATACGGTCAAGTTGAAAGGGAATTTGATGTAGCGTATGTATGACAGGTTTATCGAATGTCAGGTCGCCCTGGTCGATTGTGAAGTGTATTTATTCAAACTGCAGAGGACCAACGATAGATAGAAATAATAGTAAAGAGAGAAATTGATAATCGATGCACAATTCAAGTAAATGTTTTTGTGTAGATAGCGGACCTTCAATTAGTTTAGCTATTACATTAAGTTCCATAATATCGGGTAAACAGAAATCCAAATTGCAATAATAGCGTCATTTAATTTTCACCTTTAATATTTACCGTATTTATCGAAAAATTGTATATCTCGGATATGCTGTCTATTTAGGTAGGTATATTAAACACTTTAAAACAAATTATCTTTATTATACTTGCCATGTCATAAAAATCACCACATAAATCATGCGATTGCAATTTTTTACAATATACACATGCTAATAAAATATACTTGCATATGATTGAGTTCTTATTCGACTTCAAAGCATGAGGGGAATAAGCTCATATATAATAATCACAAAATAGTCTGCATATGCACGTATTCATTCTAGACGATAGTAATAAAGTAATCCGAGAGGCAATAATCACATGCACTCCATTTAAATTCGCTTAGATGCGATTTAAAGTGACCCATATGCTAACGCAGATTAACCCTAATTTTATGAACCGATCCGCCTAGAAGTGTGCATAAATTTTATACCCGGTTCTATAATAGATGTAAGTTTGAATAACTCATAAAACTAACTTTTCTGCTAGACACATAAAACGTGCAATAAGTTATTTTAGCATAAAATAACATTTCACATAAATTTTTCCAATTTTTAAATATGTATAACCAAACAAAGATTTTAATTTAATGCTAGGACATTTGATAACTTTGTAGCACAAGACAAGCTCTGCCCCTTCCCATCCCCTACACCAGTTTGTGGGTTGAATTTTAGAAGACACCAAAATACGTATTTCATTAATCGCGTTAAAGAGTATTAATGCCCAGTTTGAAGTAAATTTTACCATTATTTATTATTATTTCCTACCTTCCCTCTTTCACATGTTTAGCAGTTGAATTTTGAAAAAAGGCCGAAACACATGTTTCATGAATTGTGTCAGAGAGAATTAATACCAAGTTTTAAGTAAATGTGATCATAAAAATATCATTTCTTTCTACATAAACTTTACCTGCCACTTTGAACTTCTTAAGAGGCTAAATTTTAAAGAATACCGAAATACTGGGTGATGCAATCAAGATGGGGTGGATTATTATAATTGAACGGTGAAGAATTTCAAATAACCTTTTTGAAATTTGGTTGAGGACTAGAGAGGCTACGATTTAAAAATAGTTTCTTTATACAGTAAAACCTCTCAATAGCGACCACCCTCGGGGCATCAAATGTTAGTCGGTAAACAGGGGTGGTTGGTTAAGAGAAAAAAATAAAACAGCTGGTCTGCATTTTACAATTATTATGTTAAACAAAATACACTCACAAAATATAACTTCAACAGAACGTATTACAAATGTTTCGCCTCTACAAACGCTTCGTAAGATACTTATTACTAATTAAACTCTCAAGTGCAAGTAACCTTAAACACCTACTGTTAAACTACATAGGTACCTGTACAATTGAGACAGACAGTGACATTATAGGAAACATCTATTCTAGGGAACTAACGGTAGTTGAGTTAAACGTAACTTTAAAAATGCGTTAACAGAAGAACTATAAGTTTTTTCTTAAGAATTGTCGGGTCGGGTTTTACTGCCCTTAATAGACGGTGTTTTTAGTACATATTAATATGTAGTAAAAATTGCGAGGATAGGTGCCCGCGGTCCTTTAACAGAGCGGTCGGTAAAGAGAGGTATAAAACAATGGGATTGCTATTTGTAAATACGGGTAATTAATAATCGGTCATTTAACACAGGTGGTCACTTTACAGAGGTGGTCGCTAACAGGGGTTTTACTGTATAGGGTGATCAAAGCAGTCGGTGACGAACCAAACTTATGTTGTTCTTTAAATGAGACACTCGGTATTAAAACATTACAATCGATTCTGATAATTACTATAAACAATTTGGTATGACATTGATTGGGTCTAAGACCCATAGTTACGGAGAGAAAAAAATTCGATCATAAACGTTTTATTTCTCGCACAAACTTTGCCGCTATCTTTACACTCTCTTTCACCCAATTTTTCTTAATTTTTTTTGGTAGTAGCGATAAGTTGTAAAAATAGAATTGTTATTTTAACGTTTCGACATTTTTATTATCTCATGTCTTCCTCAGAATACTGTGGACAAAATATATAAATTACACATTGTTACTTTGAAATGCGGAAACAGTTTTTTTTACTGTATTAATTATATGTAGAAACCATCATTATTATAAATTTAATTCGTTTGAAAACATTTAATTTTAATTAATTAATTTTATTTTTGATTTTAAAGCGTCTTTTATCGTACTAAGCTAAAGTTATCTATTCTTGTCGTATCATGTGTGTAAATCTATTTTTTTATTCTATTATTAATTCGTTTTTTTTGAATCTAAACCTTTATTATAAAATGTATGTAGTCTTTCTTTAAACACCTGAGTTAACCAATTGTCGAATGATAATTATTTTTTCTGAAAATTTGTTTTCATTAAACAAATTTGTCTGATTAAAATTTGAATTGGGAAAATCTAAAGCAATTTTCCTGTTGTTAAAGCTATTATGGTATTCTTTTTTGAATTTAACCATTTAGCTGATTGAAATTTAACAACTATCGACTTTCGATTTTTTCATAAAGTTTAGTTAAAATTTTCTTTTCTATGGGAATTACATATGTAAAATTAATTCAAGAATTTTCTTCATTTTCCGTTGGATTCAATGTTATTGTATTAGTTTTTTATTAATATATCTATTTTCGAGATCATTATGTACTTATTATTCTTCCTGAAATATTTTCACTTGTAGGTCAATAAAACAACAATTAATTAAATACCAATTTATTCCAGAGCATATAATATTATGTTTTCGTTAAAAAGACTTCTTCAGTGGTAGAAATTGACATTTAATATGTGTCAAATTACTAATAATATAAATATAAATGTCCATGCCTATCAACAAAAATATATAAAAAACAAAGAATTCATTGATATATCGAATTTTAATTATATTCACAAGTAATAATGAAGGAATAATGATGTAATACAACTATAAAAATTGAAATGACTTCAATTATTCGTATATCAATCTTTTTTTTGTTAAGCTCTAACAATTCTGTACAAGGACTAGGAAAAAACATGGCAAAAGAACCTAGTCAAGAGCTTAAAATTAATAAAATTCAGGCGTGAATTAAATTATTATTAATAACGCTTAAATGATCAATATCCGTTCTAAAATTTGCCGCGTTTTCATCTTTTTTAATGTATATTATTTCGTAAATTAATCTTTTTTTGTAATTATTTTCCTTTTTTAAATTTTAGTGTTTTGAAAATCAAAATTATGTCGTCTATCTTTTAGAGTGCTTAGATAAAGCAGTTTGAGCGGTGACGTTATGTGTAACAGTGCATTGGTGATTATAAAATCGTTTCTTTAAATATTGTTTGGTTTGTCCGATATAATATTTGTTACAATCTTTGCAATCTAATTTATAAACGACACTACTTTGATTATTTTGTTTAATGGGTGTTTTTAAATTTGTGAATAAGTGTCTATTGTTGGTAGGTATGAAAGTTATGCGAATGTCTGATTTTTTTAATTCGTGTTTTATTGTGTCGCTTAAATTTTTTATATATGGTATAGTGTGGTATATGTTGTGATTTGATTTTGTACTTGTGTAATATATTATATATTATTTATTCTTTTTGTGATTAATTTATTATAAAACTCTTTAGGATAACTATTTTTTTCTAGTATTGTTCTTAGATTTTTTATGGAAACCATTAAATTTGGCTATTAAATAATCTACATTATTCTTGGGAATACACACCCAACAATTATCTTAAAAAAAAAATTGGTTTCAAATCAATTGTAACTGGTCAAGTACTTGTTGTTCTAGTTCTTTTAGAATCAATTGTGTCATTGATATATGTAGGTGCACCCATCGCTAATATTATTATTATAGATATTATAGATTGTTATACCGAGCATTCCAATGAAAACGATCCACCTGAAATTAATCGAAAACGTAAAAAAATACGAAAAACGCCGAGACACGTCAATTTTTGTTTGAAGGGAAAACTCTTTCACCAATAAGGCAAAATCATGTCAAATCATGTTTGGGTACGGTCCTGGTTGGATATCGAGATACTGCCGAATATCGAAAAATAAATGACAAACCCTGTATTAGAACTAAAGTATAGATTTGATATCCGATCGTAATAAGTCTAGTAAGTAGCTCCTTATCATTTTCAGAGTATTTTCAGGCTTTGAAGTTTCAGGGATCAAGGTGTTAAGAGATCGTCTTATAATCTTGTGAACAGGGTGAAAATCGACTGAAATTTTCAATTGGGACGGGGTTGAATTAAAACAAAATCTGAAGTAAAGAATAAGTAGAACAAGATTTGTTAAATAAAAGTGTTTTACAATAAAAATAGTACAAAAACATTAAAAAGCGATTGGTTTCCGTTAAACATAAAAAGGTCAGGAGATTGTAACAGCCACGACAACAAATTTACTTGTTGCTACTCCAATTTTTTTTCCCTTGCATGAATTACGATTTGGATCTTTTTCTTGTTGATAAATCTATTTCAGCGGCATGTTTTCCTCCATAAGTATAACAATCTAAACTTTGTTGACATATCCATTTTGGTCCGATTTTACACCACGTTCTACATATTTGGTATATTCTGGCAGCAATTTTATTCTTCATTTTTCGACATACAATTTACTATTTAATGCATTTTCATCCATTGCCTTTAAATAGCCAACAATACCTGCTATTTTGCATTGCAACATTCTTTGATTATGGAGTGTTAAGATTTAAAGTGCCAATTGTAATAACATGACTGCAGATGTGCAGAAAAAATTCTTGAGATATTACATGTTTACAATCAAAACAGTGTACAGGTTGCATTACTATTATTTAACATTTGATCTAAGTCACTATCGGATGACTTTCTTTCTTAATATTTACTTTCATCATTGATGTTCACCTCAACATTGAACTTACACTTTACAATTATTACAAAACAGTCTTGATACTGTACACTTAATGCTACTTTAGTACCTCCGCAGCATTAACAGGCTCTCATTTTTTTTATTCCGCACCATTCGCACCTTAACTTTTTATCTCACTTATGTAACTTATATCAGATTATTGCCAAAGAGAGATAAGCATATATAGAATCCTTCAAAAAACAAAACTGATGTGTCGTACTATGACACATTACACAAACATTAATTACGTGGGGAAGAATATAATTGCGGCATCTATTTTAGTTAAAGGAAAAAACAAATAAATCGTATTCCCCGGAGCGCATAACATTATATCCCATTTGGCTGCGTCCTTCGATGGCACGAGTCCCCGACGGACCTCGATTCCAGCGCCCCCAGAGACGCCATAAACAACAGCGTCGTGCAGTCATCATCGGTGAAACGCCAGATGTACACCGATGATGACCGTGAAGAGATAAGGGCTACGTCAGTCTGTAGTGGCGGTTTCGCCCTGTCACGGATCATCCGACACGGCTAGTTATTACTACCATTGGATTTTCATTACCGTTGGTATTGCTATCTTCGTCATCATCCTGGGGCAATAAATGCAAAATAAAACAAATTCTCGAGGTGTATACAACACTGAGGTACATAAATACCTTTATAAAATATATACATGCATATACAGGGTGATCCTTTTAAGGTGTAACACTGTAATATCTTCGAAACCATTAGAGTTATGAAGAAAAGTGTTAACAAAAGTTTAACTATATGAAGAGCCTCATTCGATTGCGCTACTGTTGTCACTATAAAGAAAGACACAAGCATACGGTTTTTTTTAATCAAATTCTCAAAGAGCAATAAGTTGTGAATAGAAAAATAGTAAACCACATATGACCTCAAATTAATATTAATCGAGATATTTCGAAAAAAATGAGGACAATAAAAGTCAGTGCAGCAATGTTTTTCCTTCGTTTGTTAAATGTGAAAGTAGAAACTGAATGTTGATAGTAGCTACAAATTGTTTACATAAGGTAAACAGTTGAAGAAAGCGGCCGGCTATCTAATACATGTTCAAATTGGCGGCCACCAGCCTCAATGCACTTTCTGTGGAATACACAGGACGTTGAACACGCAATGATTTTCAGACAAATTTGACCATAACTTCCGAATGAATGAAATCTTCTATCAAAGGAATGAGAAAGATATGCGTAATCTAAATTTGAAATAATATGGTATATAGTGTGTCCCATTCAAGAAAACGTATGTTTGGTTGACGCTGGCAATATGAAACATCCTGTATATACGAAAATAATTTTAAAATATGTCGCTTAAGACTGTCTATGATTTTTGTACATAAAGTTTTGTGATATCTTTAATATTAATGGATATATTGAGCTTTGACGCACTAATGCCTTACCTTGTATATGCTCAATTGCACTAACTAGTTAAAAGGTTTATAGTGTACTTGGGGTTTAAATAGAAGCTTGTGCCAGCGTTTATATACATACATGATACATGTTTATTACTAAGCCGTGCATTTGTTTCTATCATGTACCAACTGTGACAACATGTGACAACTCTTATGACCATAAATCCCAAGTTTTTATCTGTGTAAACGGATTTGACGTGACATACAGCATATTCAGATTGTCAGAAAAGATTTCAAAGGCTATACATGAATATGTCACATTATAGATTATCAAAAGATTGTACAACTATGCACATAATTCTTTTAGTAGTAAGTCTATGCGAATTTTAAACCAAAAATTTAAATAACATTCAATATTAATACATTATTTTTGTAACAGAATACAAGAAATAACAGAATACAGATAATACATCATAAAGCGATAAATATATTCAATATTTGGTCACATCGCCGGCTGCAGTAATGACTTCGGTTAACCTGCGTGGCATTGAACGAATTAAATTTCGTATTAGGTCTTCATTCTCACTCAGTGCCTCTCATTCTTCTTCTATAATTTCCCACAGTTCTTCCGCATTAGGAAGATGAACATTTCTTTTGTAAATATTCTTCACCATAAATTCCCGTACATTTTCAAGTGGGTTTAGATCTGGACTATTAGGAGACCATGGCAGAACCTCTATATTGTTATTCTGGAACAACTGTCCAACAACACGGGCTGTATGGACGGGGCAATTGTCTTGCTGAAATACGTAGTTGTTCTAGGGTAGGGTTTCCACGGCCAAGTGGGACAATATTATTCAATACTACTTCATTCAAAATAATAACTGGGTTAACAATGAACATCTCCACAATCATAGTACAAAGAAAGTCATTTTAATAAAGCAATTCCTAATAACCCTTTTAATACGAATACATGTAAAATCGGTTTTCGATTTTTTGTGAATATTACCTATCTCCCTAATACTACTTCATTCAAAATTAAGGGCCGCATATTATAACTGGGTTAACAATGAACATCTCCACAATCATAGTACAAAGAAAGTCATTTTAATAAAGCCAAAAAATTATTATTTTTAAACCTATTTTACATGAATTCCTAATAAGGCTTTTAACACGTAAGTTAGTGCAAGTGGCCGTGGCGCAGACGTTCACGTGACGCCTTAATAACGTAAGGCACAGATTGCAGCAACTATACCTTTTAGATCGGAATCACGTATTCTTCGGCAGGCTGTTGATCTAGAAGCTGGAAATTTTTTTTCTGTAACCGCCTCCCCGCTGCAGTAAAAGGGTTCCTTCTGATGTAATTTAGCAAAGTCATATCTTCAGCATCAATGCTACTTCTAGGACGTCCAGAACCGATTTTCCTAGATAAAGATCCATATTGAATCCACCGCCTTTTTATATCAATCACGGTATTTTTATTTAAATTAAAATGCATTGCTACTCATGGTATTGACCAACCATCTTCCATTTTGGACACAATGCGGGCTTTCATTAGTTGATTTAAATGTTGAGACTTTAAAGGCGTTTTAGTGTATAATATATTTAACTCATTGAGATAGAATAAGCAGGGAGACGCCATCACGTGGCTAAAACGGCGCAGGTCGGCCATATTGGTACTCCACTTTACGTCAAATACGTAGATTATAGTGTATGTGTCATGTATGTTTGCATTAATTGATTATTTCAGTTATCTACGGTTATTTGTGCTCTACCCAGTTGCAAGAGTAGAAACAGCGTTAACCAGAAGAATTCGTCGAAAATAAGATTTCATAGGTGTTTGACACAAAAACAATGTGCAGGGCCGTAATTGGAAAATTTCAATTGGTGCGTCTGTATGTAGGTCTATAAATAAACTATTAGATATTGAGCGTTTATACTGTCAAATTATGACATTTATGGGCCTTGAGCCTAACAGGCGTGGGATCTGTTAAGTGGAGGCTTAAAATTATACTTATAATTTTCAGTAGTCCGGACCTGGTGAGGCAGCCATATTGGTACTCCACTTAAACCTCGCCCAGTGCACCATACACGAAATATTCTTCATTGCGTCTCCTTAATATACTAGCTCAATGATTTAACTAATGCCTAATGTCTGAAAATTTGCGGAGAAAAATGACACTGACAGTAGTCAATTGACATTCCATCAGTATGAGACCTTAATTACACAACTTAAATATGTTTGTCCCAGATTTTATTGCAGTATGGTACATTTTTCATAATTTGTCAACAATGTATTACATTATGGTGAGTAAATTAACATATCGCGCTTCATTTATTAATAGAATAACAGAGCTAGAGCTGTCCAAAGAAGCAATAATCTTTGCTCAAAGGAGTAAAAAAAAAGTGGAGAAAGCTTAGTGAAATCACAATAATATTCTTTTTTTTCCCCATTACATATAAAATTAGACATACTGAATGAATAAATTAAATTAAATTTCCCGTGTTCTTTGATACAAAACTTAAAGAGGCTATCTCCAATAACGCCTAAATTAGATAATTGGTTTTGGACAGTTACTTTAAAATCACTGAATAACGTTGACAGGAAAGCCTGGATTGGTTTCAGATATGTAATGTAAAACGTTCTATATGAACTACAGGATTATGAAAAAGTTTAGTATTACAGACATTGAAAAGTGCATTGTAAATTATCGTCTTGTTAGAATATTAAAGGGTCCCAAAGTATTTCATTTAGTTATTTATACTTATGCAATTAAATGTGCACAATCTTTTTAGCACAACTATTAATTATATCTGATTATATCGTAAAAATTCAAGTGCACAAACTGTCAGAACTTGTTTGTGAGAAATTTTATCTTGGTAAGCTTGTGCACTTTCTGCAAACTTTATTCCAAAAATAATTACGACACAATAACTAAATTACAATGTAGTAGACGAATTCATTCTAAATTTATCAACAAATAAATCAAATTCGTCTTTCTTGAGAAAGAATATAATTGATATTCAAACTAGTTAACTAACTAATAAATTATGTGTTCTTCATGCAAACTAACACATGCTTTCGCAGTATAAAATGAGTGACTAGAACTATTCCATTAACAAAAAACGTTTGTAACTTCATGGTAACTAGCATTTTTATTAATAAAAATAAGCGTTCATCCCCAATTCCCGTAAATAAACGCACACGTTCCCATGAATACGCTCTATACTTGGATTTGCGATCAAAACCCTGAACGCACTTCCCTGTTTACCACCCCTTACCACCCCCGAGAGCGTCCACCGTCTGATCGTACGTAATGTACGTATGAATAATTGATTCGATACGGATGGAGGGCGGTGACGGACGTGCCCTAATAATGGGGATGATGTTTTACTTCGCATATGGATACAGATATGTTCCATACACGCGCACTTGTATGTGTAACACTAACGGCGACACCCCCGTTATGTATGTATACGGACGTCGGTGATTCCCCTGAAGCAGAACGAAGCACTTATTTAATTATTAATTTATTGGGAATAATGACGTTTATTCTTATTAATTACGGATCGACGCGCCCCAATTCGCCAGTTGGAAAAAATTGATTTAAGGATTATGAATTTTCGTAACGTAATCCAAGCGGAAGAACTGACTGCTTCGATATTCATCAAATTAAAAGCGGAACTTGCGATAAATACGATTTAATATTAAAATGTGTTAGCAAAATATGTAGCATTAAAACACTTACCTGACTACATCTTGAACTCGATACGAAGACGTGTCCTTGGGTGTATTCCGCAACACGACAGCCAAAAGCTGCATTAATGCTGTACAAAGTTGATCAGATGGTGGGCTGTCATCGCAATTACTAACGTTCTGAAAAGAAAAAGCATGTTTACGAAACATTTTTGCATGTTAAATCACTGATAGCCGATATGAACTTTTACTACTGAGAAATATTGTAGTGAATACAGGAAATATAGCGTGCCTTTAACAACAATCGCAGGTCCCAAAGAAAAACATTACTTTTATAAAGGCAATCTTGCTTCCTTTCATGGTGCCAATAAGCTGATCGGTAAAGGAGTTGGTGATAAAGTATTTAAAATTAATATCACTAGTTTACATCTAGCAAATTAATAAAAAGTAAACACTTGTTGTTCAAAAATACGAAGGCAATATTAATCATAAACAAAAGGAAGAATAAGATAAGTTATGCTGGTTTAATACTACTTCTACATCAAATTTCATCCCGCTATGTTCACATGTTTTGACTTGTATATTATATATATTGCCAACTTTGTAGATGACATTGAAAGGTAAAATGGTTAATCAATATTATACCATACGATCATTTATATTTACCCTCTAGCAAGCCATGGAATTATTTCTTCAAAATATTATGTTGGTATGTTCTGACAAATAAAACTCATCTATCATCAATGTATTTGTTGATTGACACTTAAAAATGTTTACAATAAATCATAAAGTTTTTCTGATCGAATCATACTTTAGAAATGGTGTAAAATTAGAAAATGGAGAATGGTCGTACTCCTTGCAGCCTTGTATAGAAGAATTTCGGGCAGAATTTCCAAATTTTCCAACAACATATGACAATTTGCGGCAATTAGTTCAAGAGTCAACGGTTAAATTCCGTGCAACAGGGTCTGTGTCCCGAAAACCAGGTGCTGGTAGACCACTAAAGCGGACAGTTGGAAATATAGAAGATGTTGAGGAACGAATAACTCAATCACCTAAGAAATCGATTCGTAAGCTTTCAGAACAAACACAACCTGCCAGATAATCCTTAAAAAAGACCTAAAAAAATTTCCGTATAAATTTCATTGCGTGCAAGAGCTTTTACCAATCGCCCTTGCATTCACAAAAAAATAGGTGTTTGGCTTGCTGTTTCTCGTAGACAAATTATTGGTCCAATATTCTTTAATAATACGATAAATGCAGAACGATATCGTATTAATTTATTGCTACCATGTGTAACTCAATTAGCAGCTTCCAGCAAGATAATGCAACAGCCCATAAGACAAGAGAAACGATGGAAGTTTTGCACAAATTCTTTGATAATCGAATAGTAGACTTCCCACCACGATCTCCGGATAAATGAAATAGTCCATAATTGTTAGGACTATTTCATTTATCCACATCCAAAAATAGAGTATTTACGAATCGTCCAATTGAGGAACTTACTGATGCTATCCGAAATGTCTGTGAGGAAATTACACCACATAATTTAACGAATGCTTTCAATAATATGAGACGAAGAGTGGAGCTATGTATAGAAAATGAAGGAGCTCACTTTGAACATTTATTGTAGCTGTTTTTATTATTAAACTTTTTATGTTTTCAACTGAAACGTTTGTATGTAATTGACAAAACCTAATCTGTCATCAGTATAATATGACCTATATCACACACACGCTGCAAAAACTTACTTTAAGTATAGTACCATATTAAGTTTAAAAAAGAAATATGCCACTGCCTTCTAGAGGATAGAAATATACAGGGTGTGGCATCTTCCTGGGATCGGCTGATTGTGGTTTTGCTATTTATTTTATCGAAAAATGTTCTTAGTAAAAGATGTCTATAATGAAGTTCTCTATAGCAAGAAAATATTTTCTTATAATACAGGATGTTCAGTTTTGTCTGTACGACAAGTTACTTTGTTTATTTATATGAAACACCCTATATATTATTGCATTTTTGAATTCCTTTATGTTATATAAGGTAATCTTAATTAACATACTCTGTCCGAAAACCCAACAGTTTTCGAGATATTCCGTTTCGAAAGGAAAAAAATGCATTTACACAGAGTACTTAAAAATGAATCTGGACTTTCCTAATAATCGTTTTGAAATAAGTCGTGAGTATTATTATAATGACACTTCAAGCTTTATTTTCCATACTAAACAATCATATTATATTATACTGGGTGTTTAATAATCGAACTCGAAATTAAATACCTTCAAACGACTAAAACTTGTTTATTTCAAATGGAACATGCTGTATATTTTTATGCTAGATTTTTTCTCTCTTTCGATGCCATATAACATTCCCTATACCTAAAGTTTATACATTTGGAGTTCTAAGTAATTTTGTACAAAAATCTAAAATTTGACATAAAAATAGGGTTATAATTTCATTTCGATCCTCCTTATTTAGAATATTTTGTAAAAAATAGTTGTTTTAGTAATAAAATAATCACTCAATATATTGAAACTACATAATATAACGCTATATTTATTAGCCGCTTTAAATCAATAAAAATCGTAATTTTCATCTTAAGTAAAATATGTCAAATAGACAATGATTAAAATATTTTTTTTTATTAAATTATTTAAGAACTTGAAATTACTATAAAAGTTGTTCAATGTTCCCTCTGTAACCCTCTCTGTTAATGCACATTTCTAAACGCTGCCAAAACTATAATTTTAGTCAAAAAAGTGTTTCAGGGTTAATACTGGGAGAAAATATTAGAGTACCTAGGTAAATACGATGATTACAGCAATCAGCTACAGAATTTGACAAATAAGTAAATTCATTTCAACTATTATTCAAAGCATAGATTACTAGATTTAATTCATTTTTATTTAATTTGATAGTAGTAGCACTAGTTTATTCATACATAAAATACTAACAAAAACAATTATCAGCAACAATCTCAATAAATAAGTACAAAAATGATATTACAGTGGTTTGATCCACGCTTCTTATGTCAAATTTTAGATTGTTGCACAAAATTACTTAGAACTCCAAATGTATAAACTTTAGGTATAGGGAATGTTATACGGAATCGAAAGAGAGAAAACATCTGCAATAGTTAGCATAAAAATATACAGGGTGTTCCATTTGAAATAAACGAGTTTTAGTCGTTTGAAGGTATATAATTTCAAGTTCGATTATTAAACACCCAGTATAATATAATATGAATGTTTAGTATGGAAAATAAAGCTTGAAGTAACATTATAATAATACCCACGATTTGTTTCAAAACGATTATTAGGAAAGGCTAGATACATTTTTAAGTACTGTGTGTAAATGCATTTTTTTTCTTTCGAAACGGAATATCTCGAAAACTGTTGGGTTTTAGGCCAGAGTATGTTAATTAAAATTACCTTATATTCCATCAAGGAATTCAAAAATGCAATAATATATAGGGTGTTCAATTTAAATAAACAAAGTAACTTGTCGTACAGACAAAATTGAACACCCTGTATATAAGAAAATATTTTCTTGTTATACAGAACTTCATTCTAGACATCTTTTACTAAGAACATTTTTGATAAAATAAATAGCAAAACCACAATCAGCCGATCCCAGGAAGATGCCACACCCTGTATGATCATATGGTATTTCTCAACACTATCCATCCATAATGTGACATGATACTGGTTTTAGACTTCTTAATTAGTAATGATTACAATTATATGAAAAATTGAAAAAGTTATATTTCAAATGGAATAAAATAATATTCGCTCATCGATCACTGTTTTGCTTAGAGGGCTGTACTTAATTTATTTGACGTACAAACATAACATTTACTTTTTAGTGTTTTGCCGTTTTGCTAAACGGAGGGAAAAAAGCGATAAAAAATGAAATCGTTGATTCTATTTACTCGACAACGGACAGACAGAATGGTGTCGTTCATTGAAAAGGGTCTTTTACCCTTTATCGCAAATCTGTGAAGGAAGAATGCGGAATAGGATGTCCTTTTGCCGGCCTGTCTTTAGAATTTTCTCCGCCCTTATATCCTCGCATTGTTTAACAAATGCAAAATTGCTTCCGCAGTCAATCCATTCAACCGTTAAAGTTATACAACATTCCAATTTATTTACACACACATGCATGTAGCAGTAAAAAGAAAAATCGTCCTTGAATATTTGATTGCACACACTTCCGAACTACATCAGTAAAATCATTTTTGTATTGTATTATACAAACCGATAAAAATATAGTGTTAAACTATATCATAAAAAAAAGACTTAATGAACTGCAAATCGCGCTAATACTTAGACTTGAATAAATATCGATTTCATCATAGAAAAAAAGAAATCGAAATTTGATATCACCCTTTCCTATAATACAAGATTATCGTGCTAAAATCGTTATCGCAGACAGCTTTTATAAATCTGACCTAATCACTTTCCCTTGCACTCAAAACTACAACCAAGAAAAGACTTCCTTTTATGTAAGGAAAACACTCTTGTGATTGGTTCTCCAAGTTTCTTTGTTTTAAATGTCACGTTTCTGTATTTATATTATGGCTTAAGTAGGAAAAATAAAGCGACGAAATAAAATAAAATCGGAACAGCAGCATCGATGGTAACAGGCAACGGCTAACGGCCACAGAGACCGTCCATTAAGGCGAATCTATAATAACAGCAAAAGCACACGAAGGAAAAGAAAGGCTAAACCATTCCAATATATACACCGGCTAATCTTTTTCTCCGCGCTCGAAACCGTCACTGATAAGTTTTTCGATGGTGTTGGCTCTCTTCCGAAAATCGAAGATGTTCTTGGAATCTCTTAGGAATAAAATAACGCGAACATCAATCAAAACGGACTGACCGAACTCTGCGCGGAGATAAAACACGCACGATATGTCCTGGTTAAGATGGTCAAATCTTAAGGTTTCGATCGTCAATCGTCCTCATTAGTTTGAATGCGGTAAAGGATTTATATATTTGTCAACATTGAAATCAATTTATCTTTTATGAAGCGATTAGTTAGAATTGTATAAGAAAAAAACTCCAAATATTTTTGTCTTGTTTAAGTAAAAAATATTTTTATATATTCAAAAAACTCTAAGATAAAAACATTATCATTAACAATAAAACAGTTCGTTAATATAGTAGAACCACTCACGGCAAACATTAGTATGTTTGATTAATTTTTTTATTTTAGCTTTTGTTACGAACCAAACCCATGTAAAGAAAATTTAAATAGTTTAAATAGAAGTTTACCGATCACCATTACCATGCAGGAATGAATATTGATACTTATAATCAAAAACCTGCGACCCTTGTTGACTGGGAGAATCTAAAATTCTTTATTACAAAAAAAAAACAGTTCTGTTTAAACTACACAAACTATACTGAATTTAAGCCTACAACATAACGTTGTGGGAAATGGCGAAATTCAAATCATATAAATCAATTCAATCTAATATAGAGCAAACAAAAACAGTGGCACTATCACAAAAAAAGTTTATTAAAAAATGAATACAAAACGATGATAGTATCAGGAATTAGAAATTTGTCGGTAGTTGAAATAAATAAATGTTTTAATTCCTCATGATATAAATTTAATCATTGTGTTGATTATACAGGCTTATTCAAATTAAGTGAGCACCATTGCTCTGTTATTATTGATTCTAAAAAGTAGGTTAAATTAGCAAAGTATTAGTGTTTTTAACATTGATTAGTATGCAGTTCATGAAAAAAATGAATAATGCATTTTCGAGAAATTTCGAAATATATAATTTTTTTTTTAATGGAACGCCCTGTATATTTTTTAAAATTCTGAATGCTAATGCGCTTTGTAATATAAAAGTTTCAATACACTATTGTCCTAAAACAAATAATAAAGTAGTTATAGCAGTTTCTATTTCCTTCAAAATGTTCATTGCTCCGCTAACTTTTGACAAAACAGATAGGTACATATTTTGTGTTTAATGTTTATTTTAACATATTACACCTTACACAATTAAATTAAAAAGAAGAAAGTACATGTATAATTTATAAATACTGCTCAAAGGTGTCACCTTCCTGCTAAATACATTTTTGTGTCCGCTTCAGTACACTCTAGGTGGCTCTTAAGATTGTCCTGCTATCTAATTGGCGAAATCTTCTCTGACCTTGTCTTGCAATTCGCGCACGTTGTATTATCGCGTTTTGTACACCTCATTTTTTAAATATCCCGAAAAAAAGTCTAAAGGTGAGAGGTAAGGGGAGCGTGGTGGCCAATGAATTGGACCATTTGTACCAATCTACTTTTCGGCAAAGATGGTGTCGAGGTAGGTTTGCACTAGGTGATAGTTGTGTGAAGGAGCACCGTCCTGCTGAAAGTATAAATTTTGGCGCATCAGGTAATTGGTGTTATAAAGGAAATCCTCTAGAACGTTACGAATAAATTCCAGATATCTGTTTCCTGTTAACGTACCATTGTAGTACACTGGACCAACGACTATCGAACCTATTGATCCGCACCAAACGTTAAAACTAAATGGAACTTGTGCAGCATGTGGACGAACTATTAATAAATTTTCTTGAGACCAGTAGCGACTATTTTTCTTATTAAACATGCCTCTATTTGTAAAATTTGTTTCAAGTCCTTAGTTGGCCATGAATTCTACGTTATAATTTCTGTTTTCGAGACGTAACAAATCGGGATACTTTGCTCATCTTTCCTCGCCATGGTTGTATCCGAGGAATGGTGCCAGTTAGTTAAGTTAGATCATTCTTGGTTTACCACTAGGTTTCTTTATGATGTGATGAATTATATCACTGATTCTTGTGATTACTTTGTAAGCTACTTTCCATGACGGAAAAAAAAAACGACGTCGCTAGGGACTAAGTAGCCCAACAAGGTCTCCTGATTGGTATCCTCTTCGCCTGGATGTTATAGTGCTCCATCATTCGGTCACTTGCTGCATGAATGACCCTTATGGCGTTATGGATTTCCTTCATCCATTTCTGAAGATTGGGTACATAGTCTTCCCAAACTGCTTGTTTGTTGAACTTGAGACCAATTTTCACATCGCACGGCAGTTGCAGTTCTCGACCAAAAATTACGTTGGCAAGGCTTTGAACAATGGTTTCATGAACTGACGTTCTATATGCCAAAAGAAACAAAAATGTCGATCCCAGTCACGTTGATGATCGGCCACAGTTTTCGACAAATACTTTATAACTGGTCTATTCATGCGTTCGACCATGCTATTAGACTGTAGGTGTAGGGTGGTAGTTCTGATTTCGTGGATTTCTATGATTTAGATGATGCAAATCTTCGTCCTCAATCGAAATTTAATTCGAGTGGCACACGAAATCGACTGACAAATTCTTTAATAAGTGTTTCAGCAACTGTGATAGCTTCCTGATTGGACAATGCGTAATCAACTACTCATTCACTGAAGTAGTCCGTTGCAACTAGAATAAATTTACCTTTGATTTCTTTTGTTCTATTCTGTCATGAGTTACTCACGCAGAGAATACATTCGTAGTTTAGAATACATTTATTTCTACCGAGAATCGATGGTGGTGGGATAACTTATGCACATCCTAAGCCAACCATTAGCTGCTTCTTTATAGTTTAACAAGTAGAAACGATCTCGGATCTTTTCCAGAATTTTCCGGATTTCTAAGTGTCCTCCTTAAGCTTCATCATATAACAGTTCTAATTCCTCGAAGATCCAACTTTTTAGCTGACTATTTGCAGTTTCGTGTTCACTTCGTGTTCTAGCATCAGTTTCAGAAAATCGTTTTCGAATGTCGGAGCTATCCGTTCCCAAGTTGGTCTGATTCCCGCTTTCGCCGATTCCAATAACTTTGTTCCAATTTTATGGCCAGAAAGTATCTCTAATTGTTTCACAATTTCTCTATAGTTTTGTGATTCTGCTAAAGGTATAGCTTGAAGCGCTCTCAAAGCATCGCCATGTAGCATTAGTGGTCTCACGTCCATCATTCACCATTGCAACTGTTTCAAAATATTACATATTTCTCTAGTGGTGTTTCTTCTCTCTGTCTTGCACCTTCTGCTTCCTTCCGAAAGTAGGGAGCTGTCAGTATCTGTTAAATTTGATTTAACCAATCTAGTTTCCATTTTCCTGGAATTTGCTACTAAGTTTTGTTCTAGGCTTTTAAAACTTTCTGCCATATCTTCTTTCTAACTTCTAGTATTTTATACAAGCTTTTGTTCAAGGCTTCGAGAATTGTCTACCATTTCTTTTATGAAGCTTTTGTGTAGCTTATTCGTACCGCCATCGTATACGCCGCATACACAGTATTTATGAGAGAAATAGAGCTTTCGATATGCTTCTTGCGTTATGTAGTAGATCCTTAGTACATGGTGTTGAGATGTGTTCATCAACTGTCAGATACTTTGGTAAACAATGGCAATAGATAATAGAAAATATTGTTATAAACTCGAGAAACTTTGAATAAAACGTATAACCAAAAATGAATAGCCAGAACATCCATGATACCAGACTAATTGATGCCAAGTTCCGCGATTATACAATCTTGCAGCATACAAAAAACAATTAGTCAATAAATGTGTTATACATCCTCTGTCTGGTTATTATACATTAACGTAAACTTTCTGGTTAGTAGATAGAGGTATTTGTACAACCTAAATGTTAGAAAAAACAAGCAATTGGAAGATAACCAAAGCAAAATAAAACCGCAGTTGCCATCAGAAACAAATTTTCAAAAGGGGTTGACAAACCATAAATGACAAACAATCAGCATTGCTTGCAATGCGGTTTCTATTCATTTCGAGCGAGCTACTGCATTACCACGAAGCATATTCCTCGTCGTGTACCTCTTAAAAAAAAAATAAAAAAGTGAAATCGTATTAACGCAGCAAAACTACAGCTGTAACATAAAAATTCATAACGCACATTTCATTTTATAGGCAACACATTTTGCAGTCGACGCCGCTAAAAGCTCGGCGCTAATGCACTCCCCTCTTACGTCCGCGACGTCGTCCCTATAACTGCGTCGGCATCCTTGTCAATTTTAACCCTTAAAAACATCCTAAATAAAGCGCAATGTCGCGGGAGAACGTAGAAAGAGGCGATGCAGGGCAGGAGATCGAAGAAAAAAGATGGACCGACATTATAGCGCTGTATAGAAGAGAAATAGACGAGGTTTTTGTAAAAATATCGACGACAGATGGCGGTATCTGTCAGAAGAACGTTTTTCGCTGGATCGCGGGCGGCTGGTTACGAGAGATTGAGCGTCTTCTTTCTGTACATAGAGTTTTATTGCCTCCGGAGGATAGATTAAAGGCGAAACAAGTAAACTTGGGATTCGTCGTGTTTCTTAAAGATAAAAGTATTTTTATTTCTTCGGTGTAAACATCGTAACGATACATTTTATATGACTCTTGCACCGAATATTGTCTGCCAACTATTTATAAACTCTATCATCTAATAATCATATATACAGGGTGGAACCCAACATTCGCCTCGGTTGATATACAAAAAACGGTAACACATATTTAAAATCTCTTTGTTGGACCACGTATAGCTCCATTGGGAGCACGTTCTAAAATTATTTTGAAATATACAGGGTGTTCCAAAAGAAAGTTACACATCAAAGTTATCAAAATTTAAATGGAACACCAAGTATATTATTACGATGACGCAGACTAAATAAAGGCAAGTTCCTGTTATATTCCCTATACCTAGGTTCAACAGTTTCTGAGATATTTAACAATTTTTGTACCTAACACTAACAATTAATTATTTATAAGTTGTAGGAGACGAATCTATTTATAATAGTTTCCTATATAAAGCATAAAATATACAGCAATCGTGTACGTACATACTTTAAAGACATTAGAACTCTATCATGCATTTATTAATTTGTATAAACTGTTGCACAGAATTCACGAACACATACCACACATTTCAAATGAGACACAAACCTAACCTGACTTGAGCTATTGAGTTTCACATTTATAGTCGAATTTTTGGATCTTGTCCGTTACGTCATGACTAATGTCAGTATGAATCGACTCATATGTCATATTGGCATTTCTCTCTAATGTACCACGTGTGACGTTGTGACGTTAAATGTCGGTGATGAATATTTTACGTATATCTTTGTTTAATTACGCTGTTAATGACGTAACGGACAAGATCCAAAAATTCGACATATGGTGGTATAGTGGAAATAGAGAAGCGGTAAGATAGTCTCTATCATAGCGGAGGGGACCGCGCATTGTCATAATCCATAGACTTATGCCTGAACAGTAGACAACGAAAATTACAAGAGTGGAATGTTGAAGGAACATACGGCTTCGGCGGTAACGCTCCCGCATGACCGGGGGGCTTATTCTTGAATGTGCGCAATCAACCAATTTCTTGCGAGATGTTGAAATTGTGTACGAGTCACGTACAAGTGCAATTCTTGAAACGTATGACGTCAATTTCATGCGCTTCAAGTCGACCACTTTTAATGTCTGGTACCATCTGGTACAAAGCAGACGAATCGCATACAATTGAAGGTGTTGAAGTTAGTGGAAAGCTAAGGTAGATTTGAGTGTATACAATTTCATGCAACTTTATTAATTAAAAAGTGGCAGTGGTATATTCTGTAACGTTTGTAGCGGCCAATGTGCAATGGCAAATTTTGACCAACATATTTTGTGCGCTTTTATATGTGAATGTCGCGGAAAATTTAGTGAAATAAGCTTTTGCTCGCCACTTATCCTTGCATTTGTACTGCGGCAATCCATTTTTTCCATTTAAGCTTTATATTTACAGAAAATTAACGACAACAATTACCAGAATCATACAGTGCTACTGCACTCAACATTTGAAAGTTATTAACCTGCATCTAGGTATTTGTGTTTTCTTTTGTTGGCTTCCCTACATTTTGCCACGTTGACAAATCATTGTATCGCGCACCATTCGGGAATACGAGTTTGTGAACGTATGCAACATTAAGGGTCATATTTATAGTCCGTGCTTGAGGTTGTGTCGATGCTTGAGCACGCGATTTTGACAGATTTGTAATGACATTTATGTCAAAATCGCGTGCTCAAGCATCGACACAACCTCAAGCACGGACTATAAATATGACCCTAAACGATGCGACTGCGAAAGTGGTCGACTTCACTCGCACACATTCAACAATAAGTCCCCAGAGTGCAGAAGAAACGCACCTTCATTGAAGCTGCGATAGAGTCGCGTACTTCATCTCGGCAATTGACGTAAATATGGACTACGGGTAGGTAAGGAATATTAACTACGTGGATTGTATAGCGGTGTTTGATAGATAGTGGACTGCAGTGCTTCTTAACGATGGCGTGTTGAGAAAAACACGATTCACGTCGGGTGTAGAGAAAGAGCGAATCTTGGTTCCTAGACCTGGTGAAGGGCTGATTCATGCATATAGTGAACTAAACCATGTCCACCAGTGGCAGACTATAATGGAATCATTTGTTATTGCATATGGTAGACGACTACTGCGTGTAGAACAGACAAGCCATACTCTCCTACATTCGGCGGCACATAGGTCTGATTTATATTTATTTTCGCACGACTATATTATGACTCGTACAGTATACATTTTTATATTTAGTATCTTTACACTAACTTTCCCTATTAAATAGTTCACCGGTTTTCAATTCGATCAAATTTTTTTTTAAGTTACATGTTTGAGTGTAATGCATTGATTAACTAATTGTCGGAATTCCACGTAAATGTTATCTGATTCTTGCGGCTAATGTTGAGGAGATCTGGAGACTAGGTGGAGTGGAATGGTTGATCATAGTTCGCCGTAGCATAGAGCATCTGGTAGACTTCATCTGGTTTAATACTACTTCTATACCAAATTTGTTGCACTATGTTTAGATGTTTGGGTTATAAAGAGTGTGTTCCTGAATTATGTCCAACAGTGTATTGTTATTAATTTAAACTTACAATGTTTTATTTAACGTCTGCGCCAATGCTTTTTATACAGATGTTCCAGCTGATCACAACAAAGTAGTTGTCAGATCAGTATCAACCTTTGATCTTTCTTTAGATCTTATGTTATTTTCTTGAACTCTTAATTTTTTTGTACCAAGTGGTCAACTAAGAATGGCGCCCGGCCATATCTCAGAAACGGTTTGCAGTACAGCTTCGGAAAAAAATATCATCAACTAGACAGGCCTAAAGTGGGATAGCGAACCCGGTTTTCTCTGATTTGTTGGTAATTTAGGCTACTTTTTCAATCTGTAGTCAAAAATGTATGTTTCAATTTAATATTTTCGACAAAATATTAAATTTCGACAAAACATTTCTGGAAAAATTAAACAGCGCCCTCTAGCATGCACGTCACTTATTAGATTGGTTCGTATATGTAAGCATTAAGTTGGGGGTCAGTAATGCTGATTTCAACGAGACCAAGTTTGCAAAATTCAGTTCAACAAGACTTGAGTTATAAGCATTCCTCCAAAAAAAAGTTTCACCTCCGTCCCCTGTGATAGACCTTAGGTTGGTAAATTTTGTATAAAATAACAATTAAAATTTTTGGTGTTACAATTACGCCATCTAGCGGTCAGTCATCCTACACTTTCTTAAATAATTTTCAGATGTTTCTCGAGGCCACTTTAGTCAGTGATATTTTTTTCCGAAACTGTACTGCAAATCGTTTCTGAGATATGACCGACTGCCATACTTCGCCTCAAACAAAAACTTTTGTAATCTTTTTGTTATTTAAAAAATTGGTCAACTTTTACTTTTTGTATTGCTTATCTCTAGACACACTATATAGTGATAGCTAAAAAGTTTAAGTAGCGAATGTTTGTAAAAACAAAATACAAGAAATTATTATTTCTTTATGAGACAAACATAACTTCTGTTCAGTCCGTGAGCCGAATTGGTAACTCAGTTCCCACTTGCTAAATACGAGGTATGTATATCAATGCTTCTTATTTATTTATCAATGTGAGAAACATATGAATAATACATTTTACCTTTTATAACATATCCAACTCTTAATTAAAGTTAATTTAAGTAAATTATTGAGAAGATAACTATATCTACAGAAGCAAGTGCTTCCGAAATTGCGACAGCGCATTTTTAGTTGGTTCTTCGTACAGTTTCTCCTTTAGATACGTGTTTTAAACGAGAAAAAATTAGCTTATCGTCGATTTTCGCATGTGTTCTGTGATTCCTCCTATTTAGCATACGAATCTGTGCACACTCTTAGGAGCCGCAAAGTTTTTAACTTCTCCTGTGGGTACTGGTTATAACTTTTCACATTTCGTCCGAAACGGCACCGATGCGGAATGATAATTAAAAATATTTTAGATATCGCGCGTGTACAATATGCATATGTACATGTATAAATTCATATTAAGCACTAATGGAAGGCCATTTTCGACAGAGAAACATTTACATTAAAATCTTGCGGTGACGTTATCTGGTAAGGTACGTAGGTCCCTCGATATTAACCGCAAACAACTACTTAACGCGGCAAAAAGCCAGTGCGTGTACTATTATTCCCAAGAAGGGCGTAAAATTATATGTTTATCTTGTGAAAATTCATATATTCATGCTTACTTTCACATATTAAGCATGGTATGTAGGGCTAATAGATTAGAAAATACCGCGTTAAGTTAATATCGCCATTCTTATTGATTAACGTGTTTTAATTATTGAGCTTTTTAAGTTTTTAAATATTGTCAGAAAAATACTACCTATTTATTAATTCGTAACCACAAAACGGACGTAAAACAAGTTGTTTATTACAACGCAATCATCCTGTTATCTATTACTTCTTCATTTTAGTTGACAGTCATTAAAAAGGATGACTACTTCATGTCGAAATTTGATATTATCACCATATCTTATCATTATTAAAATATCAATTCTTTTTATAGCATTGTAATATACATACTCTCATTTATGTTTTTAACAATGCTATTGCGTCCATTATTTTATAAATAAAATTGTAAATAAATTTATAGCTGTGTTCGAAAGGTTCCGCCTATACAGGATCATTCACGGAACTGGTTCGTTAGAACTTTCTGATGTTCTTGAAATTCAACATATCTGAAAACTAGTTATAACTGATATCATCTCGACTCATCAGCAGAATTATTTGCACCATTGTACCACTTCCGGTTTACCGGAAGTCGGTGTCAACTTTCTTAATTTAAAGAGCATGGTATATTTTATAATTTTTTGTGTCGGGCATACAATTCTGCATCAAAACTTACTAAGATACCCTATGTTAAAAATCAGCCTGCAGCCAGCAGAATTATTAAGCATATTCGAAACTGCAATAATATACATGTTCCATTAAAAAAAGTAAGTTTTATTGACGGAAAGTTGGTTTAAATCAGTGGTTTTTTGTGTCGTAGACCCCTGGCATGTTTTTCGGTTTCGGGTAGACCACCTACTTACCTGATATTGATTTTTTGTAAATTTCTAACTGTGGTGAAGTTTAATGTTAAAAACTTAAAGTAAAAACACATGTTAAGTTTTATACATTTATTAATTGAAATTAAATTAAAACTACTCACAATAAAATTTTGTGTCTGTTATATAAAATATACATAACATAAAATAAACTAAGCAATAAGTAAATGTTTTTAGTGAGAAGGATGAACCTGACGCTTTAATAATAAATTATCAACATTTGGCGTCAATTTTGTAAGGTTTAATCTTAAATCTCCTCGGCTAATGATGTCCAGTTTGTTTCTTCTTTTTTGTTAGGAGATTGGTAACAGCGCTGAACCCCCTTTCCACTAGGTATGACGATGGAAAGGAAATTAAAAATTTTCTCGCTATACCTATTCCATAATACGAGATAAGTAACGGGTATGCTGTTTTGCAGCCAGAATTGCTGATATCCGTTTTTAAACTGAACCTTAAGTTTTCGTTTGTACTTAGTTCAGTCAGTTCCTCTTGTATTATGACATTCGTTTCTTCTATGTCACCATATGGGTTAATTATCCACGGTGGTATTACCATAGTCAAAACATCCTCAAACCTAGTTTCAAAATCTGAATAGAGGGCATTTAAATGTTGAACGCAGGTTGAAACGTCGTCTTCCTGGCAGTTTGTCTGTGACAAATTGGGGAACTGGGATAATTCGCTCCGTCCAATATTTTGCTTCATTAGTTTAACTTTGGCAAGAAACCCTGATAAGATGGACTTTGTTTGAATCAAATTTAGACTGTCGCTTTGTAACTGCAAATTAACCATATTAAATTTTGTAAACAAATCTGTTAAATAGGCAATGTCTGTTTTCCTCTTCAATAATCCAGTATCCAGTAATAGTATCCAGAAATTCTAAAATAGTCTCAAAAAGTGCAAAAAATCTTGTCAAATATAAGCCTTTCGACAGCCAGCGTACTTCAGTGTGAAGGAGTAATTGATGGAAGTGTTCGTCATTTTCTTCACACAACTGCGCAAATAACCGCGTATTCAATGGGTTGCTTCGAATTTGGTTTACTGCATCAATGATTAATTGAAGAGATTCATGCAATCTAACACTCAAATTTTTAGTAACTAAATGTTGTCGATGGATGACGCAATGTATTGCTAACACGCCTGACACATTTTGTTTTAAATAGCTTATAAATCCATGATAACGTCCAACCATGGAAGGTGCTCCATCTGTAGCTACTGATATTATATTTGATAAAGGGATTGCTTTTTCAATGAAGTAATCCTTCAAAACATAAAATATTGATTCACCTTTAGTGTCGGTTGTCAAAGTTCTTGCGAAGAGCAGTTCTTCGTAGATTTCTGGATTCATAATAAAACGAACATATACCAATAAAAATGCTGCATTGACTCGTCCAGTTATATATAGAAATGGGTCGTTTGTAAATAAATACACAAGAAGCTTTCAATATCAGAACTCATTTCATCAATACGTCTTTCAACAGTATTGTTGCTTAAGGGAATTCTTTTAATGATATCAGATGCAGGTTTGTATAAAACAGTTTTTAAAATCTCTTCAGCAGCTGGCAAAATTAACTTCTCTCCGATTGTATGTGATTTTCTGGATTTTGCTATAAGCAGCGGGATATTGTAAGACGCCCGCAAACCATCATCGTTTCTTTGTGACGTCGAAGCGAACATTCTGTCCAGCGTGGGTCTCTTCTGAAGTTTATCTTTGAGTGTTTGAAAGTATTTCAAATCTTTATCTGTTTTATCATGGTGACATCTTCTCAGATGATCCTGCAACTTAGATGGTTTCATAGCATCATTGCCCAAAACTTTGTTGCATAAAAGGTACATAGGCAATTATTTGTCCGACAATGATGGAATGAAGCCAAACTTCAAATAATCAACGCTGTACTGTCTACATTTCTTTTTAGATTCGGACATGGCATCAGTCATCTGTGGGCAAAATTAATCTATTTTAATAAGACATAAAGTCAAGCAGCTGTATATTAAAAAATCAAAGTCAAATTTAAATCGTATGGTCTTAGATTTTATGGCAGGCATTATAAATGAATGTGAAAAGCTGTACAGTTGTGGATTTCTTATTTTCTTAATTTATCTTTCAAAGTGGTAACATATTGTATGTTAATAATAAAATACATACGTAATATGTATGTATAGTTGTCTTTTTTTAGATTTTTCCGAAAACATTCTGTAATCCGAACATCACCTAGCAACAATTACTTCGGATTACGGAGATTGCAGTGTAATTATAATACCGATTGCTTAAACTTTGAAAAAGAAACTATTGAGAAGTACTCGTGTAATTTTGCATGATTTGAATATTAAACTACTAATAACTGAAGTCATGATTGACGTAATTTATCTATCTTTGCTAACTACGAGTACAAAAATAAAATTTAATAAAAAATAATGTACTTACTTTTCTCCTGCACTCTCAAACAAAATAACACTGATTCACTATAATTTGTGTGATAAACTACCAGTTTATATTTTTTTAAATATTTTCTAGCACTTTCCATTTCAAGATTCAGGAAACGAATAAACGTATTTGTCTCACAATCGTATTTATAGAGTGACGAATTGAACAAGTCAGTGCAAGTTCGCGAAGCTCTGAGACTGCGCGTATGCTTGTAACATGATGATACTGGTATATCATTACGTGCTGGATTTTACAAGTCCAAAACTTGTAAAATGTAATGTATTGTTGTTGTAAGTTGTCATAGACCCCTGGGGGTAGATATAGACCACTTTGGGAATCACTGGTTTAAATGAACGTTAATTTTGGACGACGCTGTATAAATTATGATAAATTTTAGGGCGTAAATTTGATGTATGGTATTTCAGCTAATAACATGCCAAATATGAGGTCTTTAGCTGCAATGCCTTCAGACGTTAACGTTGGAATTGGCCCTATATTAAAAAAAATTGAATAACTCAAAAACGGCTAATTTTTGACATAGGGTGTCTTAGTAAATTTTGATGCAGAACTGTATACCCGACACAAAAAACTATAAAAAATATACCATGTTGTTTAAATTAAGAAAGATGACGTCAACTTCCACTTGTAAACCGCAAGTGGTACAATGGCGCAAATAATTTTGCTGATGAGTTCAGATGATATCAGTTACAATTACAACTTTTCAGAAATGTTGAATTTCAAGAACATCAAAAAGTTCTAACGAACCAATTCCATGAATGACCCTGTATGTGAATTATAAGCGACATGGAAACTGAAGCGGGCGGTAGAAACCGGCCGTTCTTACTGTTGTGCAAACAGGCAGAAGCCAGTTTGCGTTACCTGAGCGCGTTTGAGCGAAGAATGGTTATGGGTATGCACATGGCATCGCATTGTATGATCGCTGTGGGTAATGTAACGGGCATGGCGAGAATGGAATGAGCAAGGACGCACGGGCCTTCAGTCACGTGCGGTATGGTCCCGTATGACCACAGCACGCGACGACCGCGCCCTTGTGTTCAGCGCTATAATGTCGCGTATGTCCTCCTCAAGGCAACTTTAAGTTGTTTGGTCAGCAAGGAGGGAAGACGTACTCACTACGCGAACAGTGTGGAGGCGTTTGTTAGAGAATGGGCTGCGAGTGCGACTATATCTCATATGACTTTCAGCATATTTACAAAACTTTGAATGTACCTCGAAATCGCGAAATTCGGCAATTAAAAAATATCGTCCATCAAGATAGTTATTGTCTATGGAAGAAACTGGAAAATAGTCCATGAAGCAATGCTGTTAAATGCTTAATTACGATACAAATACAATACTGTAACTATTTTCTTGCTAAAGCCTGTACAAATCGTTTATTGAAATATAACTTTCGCAGCTGTTGCATTATTACAATAATTAATTCATTAATTAATCGCGTAGCTTATTACGTTCATTGGGAACTTTGCAGACATCATAAGATAACTTAAATGAAACCGATAATTACATATGCTTCTGTATACACTGATATTTTACTTCCTTATGTAATCATCATGTTGTCTTTAATATATTAATATGCATACAAGAAGCAAGCAATTAATTTCTGATATAATTCCAACATGAACATACATATGTGTAAACCCAATTAAAAGCAAAAACCCGATCATTAAGAGGGTCGTCTACCAGCTGATTATTTTACAGCGGTGCCATATCTACATAATTCTATAAATCGTTTGCTTGATTTTATTTCAATATAATTTGAAAATTGGGCTTCATACACATATTTCTACAAATGTTTTACATCTACATATGCAATTGTGTCTATTAATATTCGGTATTAACTTCACAATCTCTTTTCCCGTTACAGGCCGTTACCTTGATACGGGAATCGAGATTACTCTATTAATTTTTAATTTAATTACTGAAATTTGCTGAGCATTCAAAATACGTCTACACATGTGTGTATGAAGCCTGATTTTAAAATACGTTTTAAATAAATTATAAAAACATTATATTATGAAAAAATTTAACCGTGGCAACATCGCCAACTTCAAACGGTAGTCGGGCCTCTTAACCGATCTGTTATTTTGAAAGTTTTATTGTCGATCCACAAATAATTGTATACATAGCTATCATATACAGGGTGTCTCAGCGAGAACGTTCATTAGAAGTTTATGGCGTTCTGCCCAAAATATAAATTTGAAAATTTAGAATTATATATAGGCGATTATGTTCTCTTCAATGAAAATATTATTACATTTCTAGCACTTCCAGTTATACCGGAAGTCGCCATCTACTTTATTATTTTCAATGGAATACCCTATATATTTTTACACATTTGCATTCACGTATTCTTAAGGTTTATGAATATCTTTACTTTTTGCAATGTGATTGGTACGTTTTGTGGTTATTCGATTTTTTTGAAAAAATTGCTATAGCAGACATTTATTCAAAAAATCAGGGAACAGTCGATTTCTCGGATATCAAATTAAAATTCATAATATACTTAAAAAAATATCAGTAAAAAATTTAAATTATCTAAGAATTGTTCTAGATACTCCCAACAAACGGTGTTTGAATAATCAACATAAAGTAAATTTAAATCAAAGATCTAAATAATCAGTAATAACAAATCAGGTAAAATTAAAATAATAAAAAAGATAATATAAAAGGTACAGCAGAGAAATTATGAGAACAACAATAATAATAAAATAAATAATAGTATATTATACTATAAGGGAGAGAAGTGCGTTATTTTGGCAGAGGTGCAATTTGAAGCCCGAGGGCTACAATGCACCGAGGACAAAATAGCATCTCTCCCGAATGGTATATACTGTTTTTTCCACGGTCTCTAACTTAAAAACACATATTTTGTCATTATGAAGTAAGTAGCACCAGAATTATTGTATTCGGATTTGAGCATTTATTTAGCAGTCGTTGAGTTATTGTCATAACTACACAAACGTTCTCCATAATGTAAACTCCCTTGGGAGCATTATACTCCCTTGGGAATAATCGACTACCTACTTCTGTTTTAATTTTGTCATAGAAATTGATTTCTACTCCCGAGACCGCGACCGTGGAAAAATAAATTATCTGAATGGTTCGGCATGGCAACCGTTTCTATTGACATTCTATATTCGGAGACGTATTCCTATAATTGTTGCTCTTCGTATAGCATCTTGTGTTATTAGCCTAAACGATTCCTTATTCCCATAATTCAATGGAAAGAATTTACGAAAATACGATTAATAAAATGACAGATGTCAAAATAAGTGGCAAATAAGTAAAGCACCCTTGCTTCAGTGAATTGACATATCTGAGCATTTTAGGTACGGAAGCTAATTAAATCGTTATAAGTTATTCACCTTTCATTTTAGGTATAAGAACACCTAAACCGGATTAAAAGAGAATCTTTTGTAGAATCAGAATATCTAATAAATATATAACTTTACATTAAAAAAAATCTACTTTTCGCAGATTGAACTTATTTATAACCAGCTAAACTTTTAAAACCCTGTATAATGTTACAGAGAACAACTTTAAATGTTATGTAACTACACAATATCAGCTGAGCATATGCAAAATTTCATTCGTCTCTTTTACTCTGCCACTTTTTTTCTTTAATTGCGAACAACTCAGAAGGAATGGTATTTAGGTACAGGGTATGATACATAAAATATGTGTAAAATTTATGGTAAAAACTGTATTTGTAATTTATTTTATAGCATGCCATTTACAAAATCAAAATTGACGCCCACTTCCGGCTAACCGGAAGTGATATTTATTCAAAAATATTTTCACGTGATAGTTCATATTCAACCATATCCAACTGCAAAATGTTGTTTTATAATTCCGTTCCGTTTGTATAATACTTTTAATAGGCCATTCTCACCAATCGCCCTGTATGTATGATACTTTAGTAGTGATAGAACTAGAACTATCTGCTTAAGCTCCTGTACAGGAGGTGAGTCACGATATATCGAGAGTCAGATATACGGAACGATAAGGTTCACATTTTAAAATTATTTGTAATTGTAGATTGAGAGAAGACATCGGTGGGTTGTCGAGTGGAGGCGCATGTTGTTTTCCGGCAAATCCAGATTCGAATTGAGCGTCGGTAACGCGCAAATGTTGATTCATCGGAAACGCGGTATCGAGCAGTGCATCCAACCACGCCATATCCACCGCTAGCAGGAAATTATGGTATAAGAGACGATTACACATGGTGGACATCGCCTAACCATACGACGTCGCATGTGTCATAAAGAGCTTTGCGGACGAGCACCACATACGAATGGTGCCATGGCATGCTCCTATTTCAAGCTCAACGCTGTGGCTAGTAGAGCTGCTACTTAGCCTATTACACATATTTGCCTGTTAATTAAACCTTAAGACGCTAGCTGTTGCAACGCCCAAAATGTTGAATACCCGAGAAAGAAAATTGTAGCATAAAATGAAAAATACACAGTATAAATTGATCAGGAATAGATTTCTGTTAGCTCAAAATTAACGCGTTCTTTTTACACTAATTTAAAAATTTTTGAACGGTACGATTAATTCCAGTTACAAATATCCGTCCAAATTCGTGAATATATACATATGTATATATGTACATATTACCTGCAACTATGTCAAAAAGTTAAGTAAATCGTTAATGTTAATTAAGAAAATAAAGGGCCCAAGTGAAGCCTTTCAGAATGCCCATCTAGGTTTCGATATTCTGTTCCAAATCTCTATCTTTAATAATTGCCTCCCCTCGCCATCTCCTAGTCACATATCTAGTCTAATATTGGCCTTCGCTCTCACCCCATGTAGCTTACTTCAAATGTTTGCAACTTTTTTATGTGTGGTGGGTGTTTAGTTACACTGACTCCGGAAGCTGTATCCCTTGTGTGTCTAATTGTGTTCTAATGGCTTTATAACAGCATCATACCGCCTTTTATAATGCCGCGCTGTTAATCATTTTGCTCGCAGAAGCGAATGGTAAGTCGATCCGAATTTTTAACTCTCCAAAAAAATGTTACCATCTTTCCGGAGGATTGAAACCCGGCTCCCATCGCTCCACCACAACGATAGTCAGCCGCCTAATCACTGCGGCTATCGACCCGTTTTTTTTTCCAACCTTTCGTAGATAGACACAAAGAGCGACTTTTATTTGTTTAATTTCGTTTAGATTAACTTTATACAGAAAATATACAGCGAAGAAATGGCCTCGGTAGGCTCTCGCGCATGTATACATTTTCATCGATAATAATCCTAAATTAGTGAGGACTGTATTCATACACAATCAGAAATACGGTATACATACAGTGCGGTTTTTATAATACCGTACATAGCCCCTATGTTCGATTTTATTTGTCCCATGTCAACGTATGGGCAGTTATGCAACCAACATTACACCTATTGCAAGCATGCGGTTTTACATATTGAATACTTGACTAACAGAGGGCGTATACATACATAATAACCTCGTTGATACTACGTAAAAAACATTAATAAACATAACCTCGTAAATAAATCACCTATTTTTAAAATAAAATTAAATCTCATCAAACGTAATAAACATTATATAAAAAGATAAACGTTTTAATAAATAAATCACCTTTGCATTTTATGCAAAATAAAATGTTTCAATAATTGTGTGGATGGTTGATAGAGCTCTGTCGGGATCAAACATCTCGAATTTCTAAAAAAACAATTTTTTATTATTTTTTCATCTAATAAATGGATTAATTAACGTTTTTAATAAATTTTTCAGTCAAATGTCCACCTTTGCATTCACTGAATATCCACAGATTAATAGTACAATATGCAAGTTTATTCACTAGATTCTGTGTAGTTAAATGTTTCAATAATTGGAGTGGATGGTTGATAGAGCCGTGGGACAAATAAAATTGGGGATCTGTCGGGATAAAAACTTTATAACAGTTGTAGAGACAAAAGAGTTTTTCTATTTACATAAGATTATAAATACTTTTCACAATAATTTAAAATGGTCTCGAAACATAAATCATTACATAAAACGATTCTAAATCTAAAGGTTCCGACAAACAACTCTGTTTCCGTATATAAAATTAATTAGATTATTATTTTTTCCTGCAATCTTTCCAAACAATAATGCTAACAGTAACAAAACTTGTCAATTTATTACAGGCAGAATTTCAACTTTAATATAAAATATTTCCACTTACCTGTAATTTAAGGTAAAGCAGATCTATAACTGGTGTTAAGCGATTTGATAAGACAACATATTCACAGTTCTTTCTTCCAGCATCTGTATTCTTACAAGCCAACTGCCATAAATTGCAAGCAATAACCAAACTTCTATAATAAAAATGTAATAATTAGATACAATGTGGTAAATAGTGTGAAGAATATTACTTAATGGCAATTGGTGAATTTTGATCTTGACTCAACTGAAATAACTTTCCCAACACCCCAAAACCGTTAACGTTCTGGAATACTAACAAATCCTCGTTACCACCTTTTGACAGGAATCGACAAAGCTCATTCAGTATTCTATCTAGTTGACTTGTGGTTGAAGAAGACCACCCTTGTGGAGCTTGATTAGTAATGGTGCAGATAGTACTTATATTCCGGTTGTAATTTCTCTTATTTGCGCAATCAATATCGCGCTTCTTATATGCAGTTTCAAATTCTGCACCCTTAACAGACATTCTCTGTCTTATCTTTTTGCAACGTTTCCTATGCGATTTACCTCGCTCTTTAGCTGCAATATCTTTGGGATCTTCTTTATCAACAGGTGCATCGACGATATTTTTCAAATTATATTCTTCTAATTCTATGCCTTGCATTGGCGTGGAATTTACTTGTTTCACAGATTCTTGATGTAATCGTCCTCTAAGATGGCTCATCAAATATACTTCGGATTTTATCTGAAAAATAGTTTAAGAAACTTTCATTAGCTAACTTTTAACACAAATTTAAATAATATTTACCAAAACATTGCAAACAGTGCATAATTTCTGTGTGGGATAGGGAGTTATGTTTGGAGCTTGATTATCGTCCGTGTAACAACGATGTATAGATAATTCCAACGCTTTTTGGCGTATCTGTTCCATATTCTCTTCATGTCTTCGAGCAGACTCTTCTTGTTTTTGAACAATTCGTTTTTGTAATTCTTGCGTGGATGCTAACTGTTGAGCATGAAGAGCTGACAACCGTTCCTACAAAAGAATATTAAAAAATTATGAACCCACCTAGATTAAATTGACACATATGTACATTGTATTTTTTTCCATAGTAGTGAAATTCAAGATTATGGATACAAGAGATGTGTTTAATATGTTTGATTTGAAACCACTACTGTTTCAAAAGCATATACGAAAAGAAAGTTTTACATTCTTTCCAGAATACTAAACTATTTTCCATCTCCTGCTACGCCCACAGGAAAAAATCTTCTACCAACAATTCCAATGATTATTAACAAAGTCATCCGCTTGTATTAGAATACAAGCAATTGAAGGATAGATCAGTTGATTCGTTTTGATAAAAAATTAGAATCTTTAATTTCATAGAATGCTTTATTGTTTACCCTAAGGTGAAATAGTTTAAAAATCACAATTTTACACACAAGTTAGCTATGTATTGTAACGCTATAAACGTGTCCATATTGAAATACAGTAAAAGTTCAATTAACCGTCATTCGTTTAACCGTCAGTTTCTGTTATCCGTCGCTGTCTAAAAAAAATTATAACTGTAGGGCAGCGACGTGATGGAAGTGACTAATCATCGGTGGGTGGGGGAGGGATAGCCCTTGATTTGGTGCGCCAAACTCGATAATGCGATATACCAGTGGTTTATTCAAGCCAGGATTAAGAGATCACACTTTCAGGACCCATAATAATGACCAAAGCAGTTGAAATTAATAAGAAACTAGAAGGAGATCCAACTTTCAAATCAAGCATAGGATGGCTTGATAAGTTTCAGTTTCGTCATGGTATTCGACAACTAGACATTAGTGGAGAAAAACTAGCAAATAGCGCAGTCGTTGCCGATTTCAAGCAACAACTAAATTTAAAAATATCTGAACTGAACCTCATTAGGGAACAAGTTTACAATTGTGATGAAACCGGGCTGAACGCATTCCCTGTGAACTATTATGGACAAAAAAATGCTTGGATGGACCAAACAATTTTATCTGAATGGTTCTACAACGTATTCGTGCCTCAAGTTAGAGGTCATATGGACGAAGCAGGAAGCATGGCTATTAATGGACAATGCCCCGACACACCCCACTTGTGAGCTCAAAAGTGATGATGACAAAATAACATGTCTCTTTCTTCCAGCAAATACGTCACTTATCCAACCAATGGACCAGGACATAATTGAAAATATGAAGCGACGTTACAGGAAAGCTGGCAAAATAACATGTCTCTTTCTTCCAGCAAATACGACGTCACTTATCCAACCAATGGACCAGGACATAATTGAAAATATGAAGCGACGTTACAGGAAAGCTTTTATTGAAGGCCTGCTTTTATCTGATGATGCCATGAGTGTTAAAGAATTTTGGAAGAGATACAACATAAAAGACGCAATTTTCAATGTCGCCACTGCCTGGGCTCACCCTACAGTATATAATCTAAAGAATGGGTGGAATGCACTTTTACCTGAACCTATTGATGAAACTGAAGGAACTGATGCTGTTAGTGTCGATGAAATTGTGCTACTGTGCAACAATGTAGAACTAAATAGTGAAAACATTACACAAAAAGAAGTAACAACTTTGAGCGATGATAAAATTGTTTCTGGTATAATTACCAATGAAGAAGAAGAAATTGATGATGATGAAGGCTTAGTTCTTCTTAGTACTTCTCTGTAAAATACGAAACATTGCCACCCAGAAAGCTCGAACCTCAAAGAGACAGGAGGAGATTACAGATTATTTTAAAGTAACATAAGTTTATACATAGTCTATATGTATATGTATTAAAATATATTTCTGTACATTACTATGTATTACTATGTACTCTTATATTGAAGTTTATATTGATCGTTTTGAAAAATTAAATACAATATGTGTGTGTTATTCATTTTTAAGGGATTTTATTTTAATTATTGTTCCAAGGCAGCAGTGAAATCACGTTACTGTTTCAGATTTCTGGTATCCATCTATTCGGCTATCCGTCACGGCCCTGGTCGGGACAGTGACGGTTAATCGAAGTTTTACTGTAATCCACATTTGGATTATTTGCAAATAACTTGAGAATCTATTAATTTCAATGAAAGGCATTATCTTTTTCATAGAAAGTCATTTTAAATAAATAAAGCGAGAGTTTCTATTATGAAAGTTTAGTCTTCAAAGAAAGAATCGACTGTTTGGATCACTTAAATTAAAACACGTAAAATAAAGCTCCTATTTCAATATCGGTCTAAAAAAATGTTTCTACGGCCACAGCAATTCAGTAAATATTACAAATAAAAATAGATATCTCAAGAAAAAAAAAGTTGAATACAAGTTCCATAACAACACGAGCACACCTAGATTAGAAGCTATAAATTTATAAGATTTATAAAGAGTTTATGAATCAAGCAAAGAATACAATTATAACAAATACCAAAATTGCCTGCAATTTACCTCTCGGACCCTAGCATTTTCCCGGGCTGTTTCTTGTCTTTCGCGTTCCCTTTGCTGCTGCTTTTGTCCAATTCTTTCATCTCTTTCACGTCTTTCAACTTGTAACCTATCCAATTTCTCTCTCCTCTGCCGCTCTAATGCTCGCCTCCTTTCCTCAACTGCTGCCTCTTTAGCCGCCTTTTCTTCCAATCGTTTTCGTCGGTCTGCTTGCATCACTTGAATTCTACCTTTCTTTTCACGGCACAAAATCATGAAATCATGCCTGGAAAGCATATTAATGATGAATCGGTGATTCTTAATACGAAATAATTTTACTCACCTCTTATTTTGAGCTTCTAGTTCGTTAATGAAAGCAATTTCCTTTAATTTCTCCTCCTCGTTGTGCGCCTTTCTCACTATACCTTTCAAGTGCCGATTGCGGTTATGTTCAGCTCGTTCTAACCTAAAATGAAGTACAGATATCGTCAACATAAAATCACTTAATTTGAAATGAATCTGTAGAACCTACCTAACCTCCATTCTTTTCTTTTTCTCTTCAATTAGCTGAAGTTTCGCTTCCTTCACGTCGCGTACTCTATCTAACAAAGTCTTTAATTTCAAAGCCTTTTCGTGCTGAAGGTACTGTCTTCTTTGTTGTGCTTCTAATTGTTTAGCTTGATATTTTTTTATGGTTTCAGTGAGAGATAATTTCCTTGCTGGATTCGATAGTTTCTGATGGAGCTCTAGTGCTCTACCTGGATGTCGAGCTACGAGAGCCTTTAATGTGGCTAATATATCCACGCGTTCGCCCCAAGACATTCCTAAAACACAGAGAAGCAAGCATTGTCGAACTATACTCACAAATAACTTCCACATTGTACAAAAACATAAATATAAGTTTAAAACTTACCCGCTAACATGGGTTCATATCTCGCTTCCAATGACATTTCATCTTCATCCTCATTTATTATGGAGCTAGTCGTTCCACCCTCACCGTCGCCTTGCAATTCGCAATCGGTTTCCGTACCATCAGTTTCAGTATCTACTTCAATTTCTAAACCTTGTAATTTCTCAATCTCTTTATTTAGCCTATCTTCCTCTTCACTTAGCTGTCTGTGCTCTTCTTCAGTAACTAAGTCTTCTTGAGCATCTTTCAGCTTCATTTCGTCATCTGTTTCAGAATCTATGTCCATAATACTCTTCCGTTTATATTCGTACTTCTCTCTTTCAACTTTTTTATTAATACTAGCTGAACTCGTCTTATTTTGAGACAACTTTTTTAAACTGTCCGTTTTCGGAAGTGTAATCTTACTCAGCGTAGTGTGAGAACGTTTCATGAACATGTTAGTAGGCTTACGCTGAGTTTTAGCAACTAAAGACGTTAGTTCCTTATCTTTTAATGATTTTAAAGTATTTAAATTATCTTTGGCGCTTTTATCGATACTTTTCGAAGGTAATTTTTGCTCATTTGATTCTGGCAAAAGAGCTAATGCGGGTAAACTAGCCGTAGCACTTATTTGATGAAATCGAGTTGCCCAAGACAACATGGTATCTGATTTTCTGCCTTTACCATTCCCATTTCTAAATCTCGAGCGGCATCTTACGGTAAACCACCCATCTGCAGTAACTTTTTCATTACTTAAAGTTTCAATGGAACTAGTCATACTATTACTCGACTGAACTGCATGGATATTATCTGTAAATGTTTGATTAACTAATGTTTCGGCAGAACTTCCAAAATCATTTGCGGAATTGGTTTTAGTAAGTTTCTCGGTAACCGCGTTCTCTGCTTTTGTTTTCATTACAGCAGCCGGTTTAGATCGTTTGTTTTCGGCTATTTTTGCCGTAGATTTCTGAGGCTCCGGCTTAGTACTTAACTTAAACATAGGTCTAGCTACTGTTTTTCCATTTGGAGATTTCATATCACCTACAGTTTTACTTCGAGCTAAACAAATTTTCGGTGTAACTTGTGGCAAACTTTTAACGGAAGTTTGTGCTGATTTAATACTTTTTGATCTAGCTGCTGTAGTTATCGCCGGTCTTAAAACATCTTTCGCTTTCATAGTGCTAGTAACTAGCTTAGCCGAGACACTTCGTGCCAACGCCGTGGAATAAGCTGGTCTACTCAGCGGTGATGATTTAGTTGATTTTACGTCTGACGATTTTACTTTTACGGGTGAGACTTTCTTTTCACTTTCATCTGTTTGACACTCTTGACTAATTTTAATTGCTGTAGATTTTTTGAGTTTAGGGAAATCATCTTCCGTACTTGTACTTTTCTCGGCACTCTGCACTCCCACTTTTCGAAAGATATCGTAAGTCCTTTGATCTTCACTGGGTGAATCTATCATCTTTGTCTCTTGTTTTTTCATAAAATCTGGTAACGGTTTTTCTTCAGATGTTTTTTCTAAAAAAAATAACAAAAGTTAAAAGTGCACTTCATAAGCTACTGTATTTTTATACTACAAAGGGTTTAATTTAAGCTTTTATTCCACTGTATATAACGGTGATAGGTGAAATAATCACATCTACGAGGACCAATACCAATGAAACATAAACATTTCGCTTGCTGTAGAGACCTAGTTGTTTAGTGCAACACGTCATTCGAACACGTAAATCAATCTCAATTGTTTACAAAATGACAGAATTTTTACGCTATGTTCTTTTATATAATGTATTTTTCTACAACCGTCAATGCAAGAGACACGCAAGGAACGTGTCACTTGCATTTGCGATGGATTTAATATGTTTCAAAATATGTCTCTGTTAGTGCAGTGATCTGTGCATTCGCCTGAAAAGCGAGATTTCATAATTTCTTCAGCGAATGCTGAAGCCGCGAATAGCAAACACGTGAATAAAAAGTTTTGAGTGTATACAGCTTAAACTCAAATGAATGCAAATTACCAGATTCTGCATATTTTAATACCATAATATTTCCAATATTTTCATCATTAATATAAACTATTAGAACAAACATAGTAATTGAGAAGATAAAGAAGCAGACAGATTTCAGTTTGAAATAATAATAATAGGGGTTTATTAATATTACATCTAGGCTTACAAGACAAAAAAAAATACAACAAAGAGTACAACATTATCGATAGGCAGACAGTTACATAGAAGCATCTGGATGATATCAAATATTCAAGATCAGCTATTTATGATTAAGCAGCTGTGCCCTCTCTCCTTCCCGTCCTCCCAATACTTAAAGAAAAACAAAGAAAACACTACTCGAGTCTAAACCACTTACAGTAACATAGTAATCGAAAAAAATATAAAGGTATAAAGGGTAGTGCTAATGCACAGTGGTTCAGAACGCGAAAAACGCGATCGAAAATCATATTTTCATATAAAGTTAAAATTGCAGCAGTTTAATCTTGAATAGTTGCTCTATTTGGTGATGTAAATAATATGCATCTTATTTACATATGTTTTTCTATATTTGCTTTCAAAGTGCAGTAAAATAGAAACGTTTCTGCGTATAGAAATTAGGGTGAAATTAAAAAGACTGTACCACAAGCAAATGCGCTTATTTATTGATGTCATTATAATATTGTTATACATTGCTAAGTGTATTATTAAGTCACATTATATATTATTGGATAATGTTTACCAGGTAGGAAAATTAATTGTTTGTATCAGGTAATCGGATTATAAAAAATTGCCTTAAACAGAGGATTAACTTTAGTTCTACACAACCCTACACTGTAATTACCTTATTTATGCGTGAATTAGCTATTTGGCTTTGTAAATTCAAGAAAATTTGCTGCCAATATTTGCCTATTCAGAACATACATATAAAAACAAACACACTTAGTACCCGATCAGTTGAAACTCAACTTTGAGTCGAAACTTTATGCAGATTATTCTGTGCGCTATTTTTGACATTTCTGACGTTAGAGTGTTTGTAAAAGATTGTGTTTTTGTTGCAATAGTTTTTTTTTTTAAGTTGTAATATAATAGACGCGAAGAAAATAAGTCGAATTGAAAATAAAAAACGAGCAATGTATCGGTTTATACTTGATATATACGGGCTTGCTGAAGAAGATACTCGTAAATCAAGTAAAAATATTTTGTATTGGCTTGAACGCATGTTTTTTCCAAGATATTTTCAATATTGGAAATCGTCCAATAGAACATCAAGTGTTTTTTATGAAAAAAACATGTTTGGCCACAAGAAGAAATTATTTTTCCTTAATCTGTTTACTGCGATCGACCATCAAAAAAAATGGGACTTATTGTTGATATTCCTAAACCAGGATTTGGTACAACTAATAATGGCAACACAGCTAGACGATTTTTTGCAATAAATAGTGGTCTTGACATTAATGTGAATAATTTTCGAAAATATTGTTTAGATACAGCACAAAAATACGTTGAATTATACAATTGGTATTATATGCCTACTTCAGTACATAAAATTTTGTTTCATAGAGCATCGGTCATTAGTAACACAATTTTACCCATTGGTGAATTGTCAGAAGAAGCACAGGAAGCAAAAATCCAAGATGTGAAGAAATTTCGTATACATTTTACGAGAAAATCTTCGAGGGAGCATACAAATGAGGACTTGTTTCGTCGATTAATATTAAATTCTGATTCATATTTAAGTTTATAACATTTAGCTGATTCTAGAAGAAGGCAATTTGATTCGGATATTTTAGAGTTAGTAAATGTTATTGGGAAAAATGATACTGCACTCGATATATCATCTGATCAAGTGATGTCTATTTTTCGCATTTAAGGGTTGTATTTTAGGGAGGTTTTACAAATGCAGGTTTTTATGCATAATTTCAGATTCAGCATACCCAAAAGCATAACTTGCTCAACTTTTAATGTAAAATTTGTTAAAACTAAGAGTAAATAATTTCGATCGCGTTTTTCGCTTTGTGAACCACTGTGTGATGTAACTGCCGAGTGCAACGAACACATAGCAGGAGGAAGAGCATTATACAAGTTTGCAATGTTATAGTTAAACGATCTTTTAAATATGAGTTGGAGAAGTTAATATCCTAGTAGTAGTAGTATATAATCCTTTAACTCTCACATTAAGTATATGTACGTCAGTCCTAAATAAGATTGTACAGTAAGACTTTTTAAATAAATGATCTTATAGTAAAACATAGTAAACCGGAATTCAGTACTATGCGCCATGTTTATGCATCCGGCCCACGCTAATGTATGTGAAATTCTACTGTATTTTTTAATTCTATAGGTAAATCTAAGATAAGAGTTTTGCAAACGTTGGATTCTACTTCTGTCCACATTATCCAAACAATGATAATAGATGCTTAAACAAAAGTCAAATTTTGAAAGTATCAGTGTCTCGCACAATACTTTCTTGAAATGGATATCAATGCAATGTTTATTTCCATATAGAACGCGATTATTAACTTTAATTCTAATGTTTTCCATAATAGCAAATCCAGTTTTTATGCGAACACAAACCATTACAGAAGTTTTATTAGTATTAATTCGAAGGCAGTGCTTTGAGGAGACAATAACCAGTGACTCAATATCCTCGCAGATAAGAGATACGGCAATTTGTGATTCATCACCTCTGAAGGAATAGTAAATCTGTGTATCATCAGCATAGAGATGAAATTTGCAAAATCGTAGACACTTAATGATATTAGTGGTATAAATTGTATAAAGCAAAGATCCTAGAATGCTACCTTGCGGAACACCAGACATAATTGGAAGAAAAGAAGACAATCGATTATCATAAAGCACTAAAGTAATCTATTACTTAGATAGGAAGAGAAGTGGTTGTAGTATCAAAAGCTTTCAAATAATCTAATAGAATTAGTCATATGCAGGATGTCATCAGTGATATGGGCTAAAGCAGTTTCACAACTAAACCCAGAGCGAAACCTCGACTGTTCACTAGGCAGCAGATCGTGATAATTCAACAAGGAATGTATCTAAGAATTGACAAATTTTTCCAATAACTTTGATAGCATTGGTAAAATAGATAAATTTTATAATCTTTTTAAATACAGAGTGACCCAAAAGTCGCGCAACCGAATAGAAAAAAAATGAAATTGTGTAGCAAAAATACAAAATTTATTCTTCGATAATAAAAATAATACAAATATGTTTGAACCGCGGCAAAAACTGACTCTTTGAGATCACAGCTTATGTTCGAAGTGTCCTCCAGCTTCTTTAATGCATCTCAAACATGGCTTATTAACCGCTTTACGAATGCGCCGAAGTAATTGTTTATCATCATTGAGTTTGGCGACTTCTTCGTTTATAACATATTTCATGGTCTCGATATCCGGCAACTGATCATGGAATACCTTATCCTTTAAAATACCCCACACAGCGAAATCTAAGGAGGCTATGTCCGGAGATCTCGGAGGCCATTCGACTTGACCTCTTCTTCCAATCCATCCAGGAAAAAATTCATCGAGGAATTCGCGAACAATTACAGCGTAATGTGCTGGAACACCATCTTGTTGAAGGGTTAAACATTGACCAGCAAACACTGGGTTATTAGGAAGTTCTTCACGTAGTTCCATCAACAAATCGAGGTATGCAACACCTGTTACAGTATTGTCGAAGAAACAGGAGCCGACAATTCTGAAGGCGCAAACACCAAGCCATATCGTTACTCCAGGCACGTTTAATTCTTCTTGAATGGTGATATGCGGATTTTCAGTGGACCAGTACACACAATTGTGTCTATTAATGCGCCGATTTAATTTAAATTGAGCTTCGTGCGACCACAAAATTGTTTGAAGAAATTTTGAAAGGCTTTCACATTGAATTACATACCATTCTGCGAACTGTAGCCGACGATCCGGATCATCTTCTGTCAATGCTTGTAAGAGGCGTGGTCTGTAAACCTTTAAATCTAGTTCCTTCATTATTCGCTGTAGGGTAGAACCAGAAATATCCAGTTCATTTGCGGTTTTTCGGACAGATCGCGCAGATTCAATAAAACTCTGAGCTACAGTTTGTAAATTATCATCAGTCCTCCGACTACGTGGCCGCCCTGTACGCCCGGAATCATCCACAGAACCGTTTTTTTCGAATCTTTTTATCAAGGGATAAACAGTCTCACGCCTCGAAATCAAAAAAATGTTCATAATCAGCATGGTAACGATGGTACGGACGGCTCGTTGTGATGGTAACGCGTTCATACACTTAAAAACTACGACAAGATATTGCTTCACACAGACAACCGCTGTACTGCCGACAGACCAACCGTCAACCTTGCATTAGAGGGAGAATGGCGCATGTGTATTTTATTTTGACGTTGCGCGAGTTTTGGACCACTCTGTAGTACTCATACAATAAATTGTAGATATTTTAGCATTCTTTGTTAAAATATACAAATATACTTTAAAAATTGCTATTATTATTCTCAACTTATTGAAGAGATAAGATTTTAATTATTGTAATGGATTTCTTTCAGAATTAATACAATTTTCATTAATTAACTTATTGAAAAAATAAATAATAACATTGGTAAAAAAAAGAAAACATAAATCGCAAGAGAAAGCAAAATTAGGGATAACTGGTATTCTATGTATTCCTTACATCCTAGCTTCCTTATAACTAACTACTTATACATGTCAATAATATCTTACCTTCCTTATTGATTGGTTGACCTAAATCAGATGAATTACAATCTTGTGAATCAAGAGATTCAACTTCTGTATCTACCAATGCCTTCTCGCTTTCTTTATCTTTGGAACAACTTGTTTCCATATCTGAGATACTGGTTAATTCTCCATCACCAGACGTTGACATAGCAGATGGCATACCATCTATAGATACCGAAGTTTTCGTAGGAGATTCAGATATTTCGCTATTTTCTTCTATCTGTATTACTACCTCCTCTTTCAAAATTTCCTTAGATTCCTTAAATTTTATATTGGTTTCTTCATTTATCAATGCAGTTAATGTATTAGGACTCTTTCCCCTAGAAGATGGTGGTTTCGGACTAATTTTGCCCTGATTTACAGTAGGACTTGCCCTCCCAGACCCGATTGGTGTTGATTTTCCAGATTTGTTTGATTTTGTAAGGTTCGTTTACAAATATCCCAAGCCAATGAAGTTGGTCTTTGTGGAGCCGGTGTATTCTCATACTCCCATTTAAGTCTAAACCATTCCGCTAAACCATTAAAATCACGTAAATAATTTTCTAAAACCAGTATAACTTCCTGACACTCGGTTAGACTTTCATGGGTCTCCACAGTATTATATATTTCAGCAATCTTAAAACAGCGTTCATATTAAAAATTATTCAAACTAAATATCCTCTCTACATACTGATCTCTGCAGATTGCCAAAAAGCAATGCCCAGTAACGAGCCCTTAACTCAGATTTTTTATCTCTTCCAGTTGATGCTGATCTAACACGAGCTCCAGATCTAACCAACATATTTCGAGAATTTGCTTTAACAGAGCGCCTAGGTTCATTAATTCTTGGTGAACATGGAGGCTTCCTTAGTACTTTACCTACAAATGATGCAGTATAAACATCTTAACGAAGATATATGGGAAAAATACCGAATCACAACAAAAACAAAAAAAAACTTACTATTATTTACTAATCCATCATCAACAGCAGAAATATTGAAAGTCAAGAGATTCCTTGCTTCTCTACCCTCTTCCTGAATTAACATACGAACTTGTTCCATATTTTACTTAAATTTTGACTAAATAATACATTTGAATGTATATATTACAATTTAAACTTCGTGCAAAGCTGACAGCGATGTTGACAGTTTGCAGAATATCTACACACAATACATCAATCTACATTTTTCAAGTTCAAGGACTAAATTTGTCACAGCAAGTGCTAAAAAGTAATTAGTGCATAATTTGAAACTATATACGACTATTAAATAATTAAAAGTATCATTAACAAGATAATTATCATAATAGTTTTTATTACTTTCATTTAGAAAAATAATAAATTTCAATCAAACATTTTAAAGAAGGTACCTTTTCTTTAAGGTTGCATTGTAGCGTTTCGATATCAGATGTCGCCTAGCACTCAAATGCGGCTACTGCGGCGTGGCGATAATAGACTATCGTTTGAGTTCTTGATATTTTTCCACTTGTAAGTCAATGAAACATGAATTAACTAAAAATCAATTTATTCCATATCTCCATATGTTTTTGTAAAATTACCTAATCAGCGAAACAAATTGACTATGATATGTCCAACACCTATTGATATATCTATCAAAAAGAATGTTTAGGAACAAAGAAGAACATGAAATTACTTACTAATGTAAATTTAATATAATTGTTTGAATAAATTTAATTACACCTATTCCAATGCATTTTTTTTGTCAAGCTCTAACAATTCTGTTCAAGGACTTAAGAAAAATATGATAAAAAAACCCAGTCAAGAACTTAATTTTATACATGATTGATTAATTGCCTTGTTTTCCTTTTCAATACACAGAGCTATAAGCACTAAAATAATTTGCCAGATATGCCTTTCTTTTAATTAACGTAAAAGCCATAGTTGGCCTGATGAAAATCGTTAAGGTTCTAGATTCAGTCAAAGAATTTTAACGTTTTCAGGGGTTTCGTAGAAAACTGATTACAAAGTAACTATTCCATGTATTTGAATGCGGTTTTCGCCAATTCTTTCCTATAAAGGATAATACTATGCTTCTATAGAGCCACCTTTTTGAAATTAAATTTGTTTACAATAATATAGACTTTTAAAAATTTCCTATTTTTGGGTGCCTTGTTTACAAACAATATTTGACTTTTTTTAAAAATGTAGCACTATAGAAGCATAGATTAACATTTCAGCTATAAAACAAATCTAAATTAATAACCATATCTATACAAATAAACTCATAATCATATTTCTGCCGAACCCTTACATCAAAAATGTTCTAGGTTTTTCTCGCCGTAAGCCGGCGACACTTTAGGCAAATTGACGAAGATAATGTGGAAGGCATGATGGACCACATTCAAATATATGTCAGTTAATTACGTTGTAGTTTATTTACTATGAAACTCTTGAAAATGCTAAAACTCGTGGACTGAATCTAGAGCCTTAAGCCATTAGAAATGTATACAACCAATGGCAGTTTAAAGTAAAGGTTTGGGCTAGCAATGTTGATAATTTTCTTGTGAAACTGTATCTGCTGCCACCAAGTTGAACTACTCATATTTGTCGTCACTTTCTTGAATCTGCACTATCTAAATTGCTTGAAGATGCTATGAACGCGATGCTGCACCAGTAGATTTTAGTACTATTTGCAGTTAGTACTTGAATGCTGTTTATCCTAATCGACTGATTGGAAGACGCGGACCTGTGCACTGACCAGAATGTTCAATGAATATAACACCAATGCATGTTTTTGTTTAAGGACATATATTAAGAGATTAGTTTACACCTATTGACATCCAACAAGAATTACTAGCCAGAATTGTGTCTGTCTCTCTAAAAGTTTATGATGTATCAATATTTTTGAAAGAGTCCATCAATCTTTAGAATATTACATATAACCTATATTGAAACTAATCGACAAAGAGGAGCAAGTTTCAGTGCAGTGCGGAGAACAACGTGGAGGGGAGAACTACGTAGCACAGAAACTGAGGCGTCTGTATCAAAGCATACTTGTTCAGTAGTACTCCACTGACCGTTGTGAGTGCTTAAAGTGTTGTTATTTGGATATGGTTTATGATTAGATTCTGCATTCGTAGGATGTGAGAACTACAGTCGTATATTATCGTCTGATGTAAACATTTGTAACAAATAGAAACTAGTACTGGTTGTATTTCTAAAGAAATGGGTTTATACTGTCAGTCCCCTGTGCCCCATACCTCGGGGCACATGAGACCATAAGCTTCACTATATACAAAGAAAATAAGTCATGTTAAAAAATGAAATGAAGTAGCTATATTTAGTCAGAAAATACATTTTACTCTTAAATAAACTTAGAAAGTACATGGCAAGAATAACAACTAAATGTTTAAATACTTTAATAAAAAAAGAATTAAAAGCGAATACTTATTTTCATGAAAAATAGAAACTAGATTTGTCACAATTTACGCATACGAACTTATGGTCATTTTCTGATGCACCTGCACACATATCATGGGTGCAGTTGTGACATTCTTGGCACTGGATCCATCCATTGGGCATAGAGGACCACATGTCGGTCCCCTCTGCCCCAAATGTACATTTCCAACTGTTAAATAAGTTTTTATAGGTCAGTTGATTCACAATTCTATGATCTTTTAAAACCTTATGAATAGCAGTTTTAAATGCCTTCAGTGAATAAACACAAATTAAATACCATCAACCGTTTTACGGGATATAATAACAAGAAAATATTACAACCCTTAGCTTATAAAACAGTTTCTTTCGCACTGTAACTGCAAGCGCTTGTTTAAGCTACAAATTTGACTGCAGCATGATAAATAATAATGATGTGATAGGTACAGTATAGAGAAGTATCAAACAGGTGGCAGCAATTACACCAAAAATATCCAGGAAGTCCTCTGTGCCCCGGCGGTTCTATGTGTCCCAGTCTCCCCTACTTAGAAAATGTTCAAGTTAGGTACGTTGCGGAAATAACGTAGTTCGAAGAAACTAAAACACAGAATACAAAGGTGATAGAATTAAATGTGTAAGGTGGTACAGCTATTCGATTTGTACTAGCAGGTGGAATTGTGAACGCCACCGAAAAAGTATAAAACGCTGTTCTGCAAGCCGTGGCAAACGGTACAGCGAATAATTAACACGTAATATAGCTGTTTGTTTTATTCTATGTAATCTACCATTCCCTTTACTAGACCAAGAAACATTTGTTTCCATCTGAAGCAAGTATTCGGAATATATGGTACATTATCAATTCGGACATCGATTAAAAGCGTTATGCCATCTGCTCTTGAGTATGTTAAGAGAAGAATCTAAGCAGAATTGAAAGATAAAAAATTGTGGTTATGTATTATTTGAAAGTGTTATTGACAAGGATACAGATTTTCTTATACCAAGCTAAATGTGAAGATGCGTCGAAAGATTCATCAAGTTGTCACAAGGATTGCATTAAATTTGCAAATATAACATCACTCAATGTGAAACGATCATTTTCATCATTAAAAAATATTTATTCCACATGCCGTACTCATTTGATTGAAACAAGTGCGGAAACATATTTAATGATTCAAGTATTTACCTAATAGATGCCACCAAGTTTGTGATTTCATGGAAGCTTCTTAAAATAGTGTTTCAGGACATTATATAATATATTCTTTATTATTTTTTTTATGTGTTAACATTCATGCGTTTTCGCATCGCCTATACTGACTCATGAAAGTCACCAACATAAATGATGCGAGTACGTAAACGTTACTGAACGCTCGCCGTGATACGGTTACTCGGCCCCCACACAAATCCGCACTGCACTGAAACTTGCTACTATTTGCCGAGTCTAGTTATTATAATAAGTGTAAATTTCGTATTATTATAAATAGCGTTGTTTCTTATATTTATTGATAATTTTTGTTTTTATATGACACAAAAGCAATCAGAAGTTGCATTGCTGATAATTTCTAGTAAAATAATTTGCTTGCTATGTTTATACCTTCACACAAGGAAGCAATTCTATATATTAAAATCATTGAAAGTATTTGCCTTTAGATGAACAATTATCTATTAATCTCCCAAGATTTTGAAATGTTATTCTGTATAAATATATGTTCTCTTATGGTGTATAAATATAAATCTATTACCAATAAGTTTATTTGTTTTTTAAACTGTTACTCGATGTTATAGCAAATACATGAGACACTTTGATTGTTCTTTGATTAAATATTTTTGTTGTAATTTATATTTTAACATCTATCTATAATTTCTTGCCAAAATTCTACTTTAAATATTAACTTAATGTGTATCATCTAATGTATTCTCAGTACTATAAGTTGTTTTTAGCGGTTTTCACAGTTGACGATTAAAAAAAAATCAGAGAAAAAGATTCGTATAGTTTGAATCTGATTACTTTGGTGATACCTGAAACAACCAATCTATCACGCAATCGCGTTCCACATACAAGGTGAGGCATTAGTGCGTCAAAGCTCAATATATCTATTACTATTAAAGATATCAAGAAACATTATGTACGAAAATCATAGACAGTTTTAACCTACATATTTTAAAATTATTTTTATATTTACAGGATGTTTCATATTACCAGGGTGAATCAAACATACATTTTCTTAAATAAGACACACTATATAAGTAGGTATTGGTGCACTCTGACCTGGGAAAATTCTGAGGACCGTGGGAAAGTTAGGCCACGCCCACTTCCAAGGGCTACCTGTTACAGCTGAACAGCTTTCGAGCGATATACCTGTTTATTTCGACGGCTATCTGTTCGAAAGCTGTTCAGCCGTAACAGGTAGCCCTTGGAAGTGGGCGTGGCCTAACTTTCCCATGGTCCTCAGAATTTTCCCAGGCCAGAGTGCACCAATACCTACTTATATATTATTTCAAATTTAGATTAAGCGTATCTTCCTCATTCTTTCGATATAAAGTTTCATTGAGTTATACCGCGTATTTCAAAAGTTATGGTCAATTTTGTCTGAAAATCATTGCGTATTCAACGTCCAGTATATTTCACACGAAGCAACTTGAAATTGGTTTTGTCAGTACTACTTAATGTTTAAGATTTGGAGCGTTGCATTAAAAATTGTTTAGGCTTAACTTCATACACAAGGAATTTTTAAATGTATAATATACATACATAAACCCTAATAGTTCTTATAGAGCTGATCCTATATTTTTTTGTCTAAAATCATTGGTGAATTTGTATCACACTTTATGTCCGCATAACGTTAAGGATTTATGTGACTTAATGTGTGTAAGAAAACTTGTTTTCGACGAATAAATTAAAAACAGTCTATTCTAAATAAAATTTGTAAAAGACGTATTAGAAATTGATTTAATAGAAAATTTAGATGTATATATAATACTTGTTTAATTTTTCAATAAGTTTATTAACTTTAACCCCAGTGGTGTCCATGACCGTGGTGACCGTGACCGTAGCCACCATAACCACCATAACCGCCATATCCGCCATATCCGCCATAATGACCGCCACCATAACCACCATATCCACCCCATCTGGCTTCGGATGGTTCCAAATCTTCCGTTAACGCACTAGCAGCTTTAGGTACCGGACTGTCTTTAGGTAGCTTCTCTTCTGTGGCGGGCACCACGGCAGCTTGAACTACCATTATGGCAATTAATACTACGAAAGTAATCTGAAACAAGAATAGACAATGAATACAAACGAAAATGATATTTTGTAGTGAGTATTTTGTATTTACAATGTAGTTGGAACGAATTTAGATAGTGTACATAACATTGAGAAAATTGCACAAAGGATTAAACATAAAAAGTGTCTTTGCTTTTTGAAATGTTAATAATACACCAAATTAGATCATTTTCTAATTAGAATTATATAAATAATCATAAATACAGTATAAACATTTTGGGCACCTTTTGTAGCTTTGTCTAATATAGTACCTAACCATAACAGATTTGCCTTGTATAAGCGCCGAGTTTCTGAATAGTAGACTTATGTATTCAAAAGCAATGCAATTAACACAAAAGTATCCGAAACAAAGATGTGTATAAAGTTTTTATGCTGCTTTAACCGTAAATACTTAAATAATAATAATAATATAATTAAGAATAAAATAATAAGGTGGCTTAGATGCAATAGGCACTCATTGTATCATCGTATTTCTAATGGCGCAAGCAGAAATATACATTAACAATTGAAATATAATAAAAAAAATGGTAAAAATGGAGGATTAAGAGGATCATGTGTGATAATATTAGTTACATGTAATTACATGTAAAAGTAAGAGTTGATTCAGTGTCAAAGAACGGAATCCTTTCTTCTGTCACAGCTTGGTCATAAAACGTTTTACGATATTGCATTAAACAAAATATTTTAAAGCAATCGCTAATCATATTGTTTCTTACCACTTTCATTCATGTAAAAAAGTACCAGTTGCTTTAGTTCTACGAACGTCATAGTGTCATAAGAAAGTTGTTGAAACAGTCGTTAATTTTATTATTTAAGATAGGCGAATAAATTCTTCTGTTAATTTCAATTTTTTGAGAAAAGCAATATTTAGAGAAACAATGTGCAACATTACAACCATGAATGCCTTTAAAGAATTTGCATTTCAATTAAGCCAATATGCATAAATCACAGACCAATTTATTCAAAATGATGGTAGTGAAAGAGTGTGAAACGTAATATTAACATTAATAATTAAATTTTGAAGTTTGTAATACAAATTTAACTTTTATTATAAACAAGGGTAACCATGCTTATTAGGTTTTCGGTTTCTTACAATCTCAATAATTCGGATATAATTAACATACTGTACAAAAGAAATACCTAATATATATTTAAATTGTTCTATTAAAAATTACTCTAAGCACTATTTTTATCAAAGTTTTGCTAATAACAAATAAAAACCAATTGTATCCGTTTCGACAATTTAGAAAAATTAAAATTGCTAAGGATTTTTATCTCTCGCACAATTGAAAAGTTCAATGGAAAAAGCGGAAAACTAAATTATTGAAACAAACAAATCGTTTGTTTTGAAGCATAAAATAGTGTGTACGAATTCTATTGCATTCATTTCATCATTTTTAGAATAAAAAGTACTTTATTTATTAAAATTATGTGCCAAAGATATTGACTTGATTGGATGCTTAGAATGATTAGCACGGCTTAATGTTTAAATATCATTGTCGTTCATCACTGTTTTCATAAATTACATAAAAATTTTCCTTGGTATATGGTTTTCCTGTATGTACCTACATATATCTGATTGAAGAGCATTTTGATCTGTTGCAATTTTTTCTAAATGTGCAGTGAATAAGCAAATGAAATTCCCAATTAGAGGAGATAAATAATGCTAGTCTTCTAGTACTAACGTGTGGTCTCAACATTTTCGGAGGATATTTTTAAGATATTTGATATTTAGCTGTCGTTTAATACACTTGTTATTGGAAATGAAATGCCAAAATGTCAGAATAAGGCAAATATTTATAAAACGATACATAAGGACATAAAGCAAGGTGTAGAGGTTACACCCTGACCCCACATCAAAAATGAAGATTCAGTATTCAAAAGACGATTCTTTTTGAAACAATTTCCTGGAATGAGGTACTGTTTCTAAAAAGAAAGCATTAAAATATATCCTGGGTCAGATTGAAAAACTTCTTAAGGCGAGTTTAGGCTCGTACGTTGTTCGACAATTTAACATATAAAATACACTAAATAACTTTAAATTCTAAAGCAAATCCAAATTTGAAGATAATATTTAAGGTGAGGTGCTACTGCTGTGGTTAGATTTTTAACTACACAACTTTATATTCACTTTCTCGTTAAACTGAAGATTTCTTAAATACATAGCAATGATTATGTAATCTTCTAACTTGATCTAACATCATGCCATTATACGTGATTGATTATTGGTATAATGCTACTAAGCACCCACCATACAAAAAAAAACATATAGACTTTGATTCTAAATTAAAGAAATTCTGCCAATTTGATCGATATTAACCGGGACATACTATGATAAGAGATGGGAAACTGCAAAGGAAACCTTATTACGACTTCACATGTTTCAAATAAGAAATACAAAATAATTTACAAATATTTACTTATTCGTTTTTACTGTACCGCTAACTTTTTTGTTTTTAAACCCAGAAACTTATTTCTTCACACTGATGAATTTTTAGACTAGACTTATGTTCAGAATAAAGCGTTAGGAATCCGTATAAGCCACTTAATTTTTACTAGTTAGCTAAAATTTAATCAAACAATTAAAAAGCAATCTCAAGTAAATATTTTTAATATTTTGTGTCTGTTGTAAAACTTTTATAATTACTATTACTGTACACTCTTTGAAACTCTATAGATTCGAAGAGAAGAACATCAAATTTAATTTGAATAAGTTATTAGATCTTGCTCATTACCAGAAAGAAGTACCATGTACATAATAAACACTATTATAAAAGACCATTTTTGTAGATCTAGTAAACTCACAGACAAAGTAAAAATATACTGAACAGGAAAACTCGACATCAAGATTGAAGATCCAATATAAACTTGTAAAAAAAATTAAAAAATCAACAAACATTAAGAAATAAAAACTGGATAAAATTAAAAACCAATTAGAAATGAAGCTATATTTAAAACCCACATTTAATCAAATTAAAACAATGAACTGGAACACCAATGGACTATGCCAATAAGTTTAATACAATATAATAGAATTAGAAAACGATTATATTAGAATACTTAAAGGAAAAATAATAAAAATTATTTGATTACAAAGCTTCTGACAAAGATTTAGACCAAAAAATTAGGTTACCAATAATAACATTTCAGAAAACAAAAAGCAAATTGCCAAAAATTGATAATTAACTAAAACCAAATTGGCATAATTCAATCTTTTTATAAATGATGAGTTTCATCTGCTCATTGCGAAATAAAAAATAAGTTATATCAACATACCTTCAACATCTTGTTTCTTGTAACGTGAACCACTATATTTACTTTTCTGACAAAGATGAGACCGTGACGCCCATATTTATAGTCCGCATTTGCGTTTGTGGTCTAACAACAGGTCTCTGATAAATAATTAGTCATAAGGATTTAATATTTTACAATTAGTAATCTACAACTACAATATAAGAATACTATTGAGACAAGTACCTATGTATGTGCAAAAAACGAAAACATCTTCATGAATACATTATCCATGTTTTCGAATCTGAGCAAAGTAGAATAATAGAATAAACAACGAGGGTGATCTTGGGGAATTACATTTTGCAGAAGGTTAATACTTTGACTATCTAAACATTATTCTACTAAAGTAAACAATGAGGACGGATTCTGAGAATTACCGGTTAGCTAGTGTATCATATAGGTATATAAGTTGTAACGTTTAAGGTCTACGCTTACGTAAACGGCTCGATTTTCAATTAACACTTTTTTAAGACGAAGTAAAAGGTATTTTTGTTAAGTCATGTTTTGCTTATAAATTTACCCACTTGTTTCATTAAGCGACATTAACAATTAAATTATATATTGTTATTACACACTAGGATAGTGGCTAATTTATATAGCCTCTGAATGATTTTGTGGTAAGAAATAATTAATCTTGCTACGTAAATCACGTAAACGTTATTCTTATATTATAGATTTTGTATGGAAGTTCCGCGCGTCACCAGAGTTGAGAAAATGGATATCCGATAAATATTTAAATTGCGTAGTCCTGTATAGAGTTAAAAATTGCTTGAATTGTTGAAGTGTTAATATTTGTGTATAATACAAAGTTTTAATCGAAATTCCGGCTACAAAATGACTAATATTTAGCTGCTTGTCTTCGTTATTATGCGAGAAATGTGCAAATTAACACTAATACTAATGGCAATAATTTCAGTTTAAACAGTATTCATAGAACAACTACTAATTAAACCCTCAAAATCTTACTTCTCAATTAAATAAATTGGATATGCGTATGCTTTTGCAAATAGCTTGAGTTATATTAAAGGTAATAGTAATTATAGTAATTAGAGAAAGAAGATATGTACGGGGTAACAGTAGGGAGGTATAGTAACGTCGAAGAACGATAATGGGTGAACTGCAATGAATTCTGCGACAAAACAAAATATGGTTAGAAAAAGTACACAACTACAAAATATAAAAAATATAAAAAAATTGAAAGAAATAAAAAAGACAGTAGAGAAGATTTAGGAACGAACAAAAGAACAATTACAGAAACCACCAAAATAATTATTCTAAGGAAGAAGTCATAAACAAACAGCAAGGACTAGTTTTAAGAAGAATCTATAAAAATAGTTGAATAAGCGGAAAAGTAAAAACTGTCCATATTGGACAGTACAACAAAAGTAGAAGTTCATGACGAAATCTAAAAAAAAACGAAAACTGCGATTTAAGAACTGGAATAGGACCATACCGACTGAGTCGAAACAAATAGTAGGAAATGGAAACATATCTCTGGATTTTTGTATGCGAGAATTAAGTTTAAATAGAAGGAAATATGCAACGACTTGAATAGATAAATTATAGAAATAAAAAGTGTCCCAATAAGAATGCACAATTTAAAAAGCGTGCCTTTTTCCTACCGGTCGGTTGGCAACTCGTGCTTTTGCTTAGCTATAACTAGACTGTCGAACAACGCGTTGTCATTGTCATAACTTACTTCAGGAACGGTGAAAGCTCCTTAGAAACACTCCGAAGATTGTGTGCAATATACGGTCGACAAAACCTACCAGGTTCATCGACAATTCGTCGAGTGATTTAAAAATTTCAACAAAGTGGTTCAGTTAGCGATGTAAGGACACCAAGAAGAAATCGTACCGGCTGATCTGCTGAAAATATTGCTGCAGTAAGGGAACTGTTGCCCGAAACCTCCGAACTTCGATTCGCCGTTGATCACAGCAATTGAATGTTTCGAATAGCACCATGCAACGAAATCTGACAGCGGATCTTCATCTACACTCCTACAGGCTCCAACTGACGTAACAGCTATTGCCAGACGATCATTTACAACGGTGTGACTTCGCTGATTGGGTGTTGGAAAATCTAAATCTAGATGAAGATTTTGTACAAAAGATTATCTTTACTGATGAGGTGCATTTTCACCTGGACGGCTTTGTCAACAGCCATAACCGTCGGATATAGAGCGACGAGAGTCCTCGCATAACAGTTCAACAGCTGATACATTCGCAACGAACAACTGTATGGTGTGGCTTTTATGCAGGTGGTGTGATTGGGCCCTACTTTTTTTTGTTACGTGAGTTTCTTTGACCCTAATTTGGTTAAATGGAAAAAAATGTGCATCTTTGCAAGCCTTTTGTTGACTTAAGGAAATGCATGGCTTACTAGATATCCGCAAAATACTTAAATTTTCTAAGTGCTACAACTACTTTATTTGTGAAGATGAAATGTTGAAAATGTTTTAATAGAGTTTTTAGACAATTTTATGTACAGCATCTCATTAGATTTTTAATTTTGCCTAACAATTTAGAGTTAGGATCAAAAGTTTAATTTTTTTTAATAAAAATTATAGTTGGCTATGACATATTCCAAGAATACATTTTTTCTGTTTGTAACGATGAAAGGTTCGTATTATTTATTTTAATAAATAAAAGCATAATACACGTGGTTCTATTATTATGTTTAATAAAAATCATGTCTTACCATAAAAGTCAAGAAACAATAAAAACGCTAAATGAATTAATTACAACACGCAATACGGTAAGTTTACACTAGGTGTTCGGAATGTCCACCATTATTATCGGCACACATACGACACACAATTAACAGCTTTCTCATTTTACGCCTATCTAACTTGTTCCAGCAGCTCGTCTTGGGTTGCATATGATCGCACATATATGAGATCTTTTCTGCTTTAAAGACAAAGAACTCTAATGATGAAAGATCTATGGAATGCGCGAACTTTAAAATCGAACCATTTCTGCATATCCACGAGTTTGAAAAAATTTCGCCTAAATGTCTGACTTATGCCTGATATGCAGTACAGCGCCGTGGTGTTGAAACCAAAGTAGGTGTGCATACATTTGTTACAAATAATGTAATATATCAAGTTTTTTGAGATTTGAATACAAAACAATTAACTTTCTAAATCAACTGAATCATAAATGAACTAAATCAAGACTGACAAAACCGACCAGAGATCACCCTATAGCAAAGCTTCAATTGTTTATCTTGCATTGTCTATGACAAGGCATGATTTTGTTAAACATAATAATTTCTTACACACGCCTACCACATATTCCTTAGACCAAAATAAACCGATTTAAATAAACTTATTTTAGTCGAAAGTCGCTTGGTTTGGGCGCTATGCGGCCTTGAAGTTAAAATTTTGAAATCGTTTTTTTATTATAAATTCAAAGCGGCCTATGCGATTTTAATAAGATTTGGCATGGTCAGTTAGTATTATTGGATGAATGTTTTGAGAAAATTTCAAGAAAATAGTAATACCGGAAGTGAATGATGGCATGGCCATTATGAAAATTAACAATTTTTTTTTGCTGTCTGTAGTAGAGACACGAAATAATTTTTATTCGATAGGGTATTCAAAAACGATCAAATTATGTCTCTTGTAAAATTTTCCTATTTTTATTCGTTGTCGAGGAAAACGAAAGAGAGAGCTTATGGTCGTGCGTTCGAAACAAGCATACCTAAGGTAATTCAGTCAGTGATTTCTATCATAAACAAATGAAGTTTGCATGGTTAAATAATAATAATAATTGTTTAAATAATTTTTGTGTAAAATAACGCAAAACCATTAGAGTAATCAATTCTTATAAAGAGTGTCGTTTTTGTAGTAAATAAGTTACCTAGAATTTCCGAAACCGTGAACTTTTACTAAGCCTATTCTTTTACCTGTAATAGTCTTAATTTGAAGAGTAGATTTAGCCATGCAAAATTAATTTGTTTATGATAGAAATCATAGGCGATTGGATTACCTTATACTTTTTCGAACGCGCGACCATAAGCTCTTTTCTTTCGTTTTTCTCGAAATCGAATAAAAACAAGAAAATTTTACAAGAGACATAATTTGATCGTTTTTGAATACTCTATCGAATAAAGATTATTTCGAGTCTCTACTACAGACAGCAAAAAAAATTATGTTAATTTTCATTATGATCATGCGTGTTTCATTCACTTCCGGTATTAGTGTTTTCTTGAAATGTTCTCAAAACATTGGTCCAATAATATTAACTGACCGTACCAAATCTTATTAAAATCGCATAAGCCGTTTTGAATTTATAATAAAAAAACCATTTCAAAATTTTAACTTCGAGGTCGTATAGTACCCAAACTAAGCGACTTTGGACGTGTGTAAAGACCTTTTACAGACACCCTGTATATACGGTCATATGGAACCCAGGGGAGGCTACTGGAAGATATTAATAATGCTTTTGATGGATTAGCTGCATATAAAATTAGGAAAGGTGATAACTGTGTGTATATGTGTCAATAGTAATGGTGGACATTTCGAACACTTCAAAATTTTTTCACTAACATCTCAAGCATTCAATTCATTATTTTATAGTATAAGCATAAATATAACCTTCCACGCTCTGTTCTTTTCAATAATCACAAAATTTACGTATTTAAATTTCCTCGACGCCCTCTAGCGGTGATGGACAAAACAGTACTAAACAGTTCGAATCACTGACCTAGGCTATAGAAAAACCTTTCCAATAAGACCAAATTTGCTAAATTCCATTCAGGGGAAACAGACTAATTAAAGTTTTAAATATCATGTTTATAAAAATTAACCACGTCATTACATTTAAAATATTTTTTCTCGTCTTCTAGACATTTAAAAACATGTTCTACATATTGATTCCTAATTGACTGTAAGTACTTTAATTATAATTATTTAGTTTAACTTATTTTGTAAATGTAGTTTGTAGATTCTAGACTGATCATGGCAAATTGCCGAAACATGTAACTGGAGTAAATTAAATATTTTTATAAGGAAAAGAGGATTACTTTTATTCTACATTTTAGACTAATTAAAATTTATAGAAGAAATTCTCACCAGTCACACGTTTCTCAAGATATCTTTGGATACGTAAAAGATAGCGATACCCGGTTTTCGCAAAATTGCCGAAAAAATTGAAACAGCGCGCTCTAGCATGCAGGTCGCTTATTAGATTGATTCGAATTTGTAAGCGTTAAATTGGAGGAGTAAATCTGTTTTATTTGATAAAATACAAACAAATTGTCCAGTGTAAAATATGCGAAATTTTTAGAAAATGCCGATTTTCATATTTGTGATAGACCTTAAATTGTGTATAAAAGAAGAATTTAAATTCTTGATGTTCAGTTACGCCATCTAGCGGCCACTCTTCACTTCCCTAAATAATTTCCAGATCTTTCTCGAGGCCACTTTAGTCAGTTTTTCCGAAACTTTAGTCACTTTAGTTATTTTATCTAATTAGTTTTGTATACTTTTGAAGTGATTAATGCTTTTTTGTTGATATACGAAATAGTCACGCTTAAACCTATTTCAGAAGGATGTTGTTTCGTTTATTTACTTTTGACGGTACAAAATTTTAAAATGAATGTAATAAATATAAAAGCTATAGAACAACCCATCTTTTGTTATAACTGGTACTTCACTTTAATTGTTAAATTTTAATGAGGTGTGAAAAATAATCTTCATTAACATTATTATAGTATGTATGAACTGAGTAAATATTTACAATTTAAGACTTCATTCGCACATTTGTCTGTTTAAGTAAATGTCTGAATAACAATTTTTATTCGACCAGAAAAATCTTTTGTTCACTTTATGTCATGCAATAGAAGATAATCACTATTAATTTATTTAGTTTTGTTTCTCTAAATTATTTGAAACTATATTCGAAAAGTAAATAAAAAGTATTGCAGCAGACGCTACGTAATAGAATTATGCGGTTTCAAAGAAGAAAAAAAAAACTACTTGCACGATTTTACATAGGCGTGCATCAAAATATTCTTTGTCCGGTAATAATTATCAAAATAATAGCGACAACAATAATTGACATTCATTGTAAATATCATTTGTTCCGGAGCGTTAACCGCTACGAAAGCTATTTATACTTGGTAGAAGCATCTGTGGCTAGCTACCATTATGTTAACCGCTTGGATGTGTACGTGCAGGGAACATCAATTTATTATCCCAGCAAAAAATTTAGAAGACGTATTATCCAAAATGCAAATCAGGTGGTTTATGTTTATTACGCTTTTAGGTTATTATTCTAGGATGAATAATGATTTTATTTATCGTAGATCCTTCTTGCGATTACTTCATTTTATATCTAACTTTAGACTTTATTGATTACTTAATATAAAAAAAAAACAAAATAATATAAATATTTCGTTATAATAACGAAAAATAGATATCGGTTTAGTTTTAGATATTACCACTAATTGATTAATGCTGCCTCTTAATTTCAATACAATTTTAATTCAAGTAGTTCGAGAGAATCGATAAGCAAGAGCAGTAACGTATGGTCGATACAAAGATACACTAAAATGACTGCAATTTGCGTCATTTGGATTATAAGGATAGCTCATAGTAAGCTTATTTGTGGTGCACGTAATGCCTAGAAGTAGGAAATTATTGGGAAAAATTTAAAGGTGATGTTTTACGTAACATTAATGTAGATGTTTAACTACGTTTAAGTTTTGGTACAAGTTACTATTTCAGCATCTAGATCATTTCTGCTTCTTTTCAAAGAACTGCATACGTCTAATCCGATTTCTTTCGCATTGTTTGACATATGCATACGTTTTAACTTCTTGTTTTTATATTCAACTAAATCGTTAACGATAATTTCTTTTTGAAGAAAATTGACTGTTTTGCAGTTTTGTACGCAAAAAAATAATGAATATGCGTTACAATAGTTACTCGTAATAGTATATATCATGGGATGATAAACCAAACATTCAAAAATTTTACACAGAATTTCAGGATAAACTACACTGTCGAGCATAAAATTAGGGTCACCCCGTATTTTAAAGTTATTTCAGAAATTCTTTTTGTTTTCCGAACTTTTTCGGTTGTAACATAGTTTACTAACTTTATGCAATTGTTTTGCCATGTTTGCGTGAACAAAATAAACTGTTTGTGGATTTTTTCAAAGTTTATTGAAAGTAATGAAAATGAACAATTTTAGTGGAATATGCTTTTCGTTGAAACAAGAAATTTTAAAGACTTTAGTAGTGAGTATTCCCTTCCCTGGTAGTGATAACAGCTTGCAAACGACGAGGCATGCTTTGGATCAGATTTTGGATCACATTCTGCAGAAGATTATCCTATTCCTGCACCAGTATGTCGCGAAGCTTAGAATTTCTTGAGGCCGGCACATATCTTCGAAAATGTTTCCGCATCTCATCCCAATCATGTTCAATTGGATTCATATCCGGACTGCGAGCAGGTCAAGCAAATCGTGTGATTTGAACCTCGTCAAGATATTCAGTAACCATTCGAGCAGCGTGGGGCCGGGCATTAACATGCATGAAGATTGCGTCGTCTCCAAGAACAACTATGAACGGTATAACATGGTTTTCTAGAACCTGTGTCAGATATCCATGCGCATTCAATGTCCCATTCTCGATAAAGACTAACTCCGAGCGAGCGTCAAAAGATATGTCTCCCCAAGCCATAGCTGAACCTCCACCAAATGGAAGTCGCTCGGCAATACACGCTTGAGCATATCTCTCGCCTTGTCGTCGCCACACTCTAACACGTCTATCTGAGCCCGTAAGACAAAATCGGGATTCATCGGAAAACCATACGCGAGTCCAATCCGCTATTGTCCAAGCTAAGTGTTCTCGTGCAAAATTCAACCTAGCAATTCGATGTTCATGGGAAAGTGGCGGTCCAGTAGCTCTTATTCGAGAAGATAATCCAGCAGAATGGAGTCCACTCACTTATTACACTTACATTTCACACTTCTTGTAGATTATATCGATGGGAAATTGCTGTAACTGTTTGTAGTCCTGCCTCGTCCTGAACCACGTCGTCGAGTGAGCAGACGTAATAGTCTTCCATGCTGAATTTACTAATTGTATTGTTAACGTAATACAAAATTTTAAAATTACACTACAAATTAATGATACTACGTATTTTAGTTGTTACCTATGAAATAGTTTCTTTGTACTTTATCAGATCCAAGAATTTAGCTAGACTATTAAACAGCACAAACATAGTGGCGACATTATGGAAATGCTTAGATGTTCATATGACAAAACCTAAGGTTTTATTTGCCTTAGAAACCTACTTCGGCTATATGAGCAGTGAAAGTTAGCTTAAAATTAAAAACTACACCCAAATCAGTGATAGTTGCAGATCGTATTAAAGTTTCATCTCCAATATGATAACTGTATTCATACATAGGCTTCTTTTTTACGTTAAGATCACAATTTCAGATAATAAATAACTTAGAATTTGTTAATGCACTCAGGAAATCTTCAGCTGGCTATAATTCTACAGAACATATTGTACGATTTTGTGAAAAGTAATACAAAGCTCAAAATTTCCAAAACAGTCACTTTCATTGTGAGAATGAGCTGCTAACGTACTTTTTTTGCGAAACAATGTGTTTAGAAACTGAAAAATTAGATGTAAAATATCCATGTTGTAAGGTTTAGAATATATCAGTATAGGTACAATGAAAAACTTCCTCTTATTCCTTACAGAATTATTTAATGATAGTCTAGTACATGTTTCGGCCAAGGGCCATCTTCAGCTAGAATAGTCAGTTAAAAAACTATTTTTCAAAATGGATGACAAGTCACATGTGGTAAAATGTTTAAAAATGTGTGAAAAATAAAATTAAAATATCACATGTTTAAGACAGTTAAATATACATTATCAAATGTTAAATGAAATTGGGACATTAAATGAAAATTAATTGAGTTTAAAAAGGGGCCATGAAAGGGGATTGAAACAATACATGTATTGGGTTAAATCTTTAATGAACTTTCACCTTTTAACAATTTCATTTAACATTTGATATTTAACTACGTCTTAATGACATGTGAACGTTTTAATTTTATTTTTACACACATTTTTAAACATTTTACCACATGTGACTTGTCATCCATTTTGAAAAATAGTTTTCTTAACTGACTATTCTAGCTGAAGATGGCCCTTGGCCGAAACATGTACTAGTCTATCATTAAATAATTCTGTAAGGAATAAGAGGAAGTTTTTCATTATACCTATACTGATATATGAAAAATTAGATGTTGAAGCTATATTAAGAAACTGACAATTCTTTTAAATATATAGAGGGCGTTGATAATATCACTATTTTAAAGTACTTTACAATAATGAACAAACAAAACTGAGTAAATCATATTCATAAAAACTGCTCACAATGAAGACACCTCTTCATACAAATTTTGACTTTTTTTGCTTGTAGAATATATCCACATTCGTTGATAATTTATCTACACAAATTATTTAGACCTGTTGCATGTGATTTTTAGACTACTGATTTTAAATAGCCCCAAAAAGGGAGGTCGAAAACGAGGAGAAGCATGGAAGTAAACGCTATAAGAATGAAAAGTAAGACACTTATATTGGCAGCAATATTTTAATCGCATTAAAGATTACCTTAAACCTAAAACAAAAAAGATACTGACCTACTTCTATATAACATTATAATACAGCCAGCCCAACACTTTTGTTATACAATGTATGTAACATACATAAGTACATCTTTGGATCTCCTACATTGTATAGGCCCTTAGTTGAATGTATTTAAATAGTAATATAATGACGTTTTTTTAATAATCTTTAGTTGAGTTTCGCAAACATTAACCTCTTAGTATCAATGTTTTAGGATAATTTCACTGCTAAATTACTAGGCAAAAATAGCTACAACCAAGTTACGTATTACATTTATCGGGCGAAGCTCGTGATTTTATTTGCATGTTCATTTAATAGCAAAAAAACGCTTAATTGTGTGTTATTAACCTTATTTCCGTTAAACATGTCTAAAATATTGAATATCAAATCGTATTATTTCACTAATTGCTTTCTGTTTTCTGTATAAAAATATGTAGCAAAAAACTGGATACCAACGGAAATCGTTATTTTGATCCCTCATTTATCAACAATAAATATTGAGTATGGCTGTGAATATAATGTTTCACATACAAGGATGCCATCTCGACCTTGAATAAGAATCATTTTGTACGTTACTGAAGGTCAGAGACTGAAATTTCTCTAATCTAAACTGTTATTAATATTTCTTTTTTGTAATATTTTGTATATACTGAATATCTGGTGTTGAAACATTAGATTAAAAAATTCTTAGCTTTGTTTATTTTTAATATCGAATTAGATTGTTTATTTAAATGTAAACTATTAGCATATGCAATAACACGTCGTCGAATTTTGAACTAATATAGAATAATAGAAAGCTATTGTTAGCTGTTAGTAGTCATGCTGCGACAATATTACTATTTTATGATAATCACCAAATTTGTTGCCAAATAATGTACTTACGGAGGCGATTAAATCAATTTTATTTCCTGGATATTTTTAGATTGCTTCGTGAATTTTTATTTCTGTTTAAGCTAAATATCAACAAAAACGTTACTTACAATTGAAAACTTCAATAAAATACGTAGTTTTATTTTATTACTTTTTTTAAATATATCTAAACCCTGGCTTACATCAAACGCAAATACAGTAAAGAGAGAATATCACAAATTATACCGGTGTGTATGTATCATGTTGTAAATTAAATACAAAATTTTTAGTAGTAATTTTCGATCAACAGAGAACTGAAAAACTGAGAAACTTGTTCAGAGTAATTAAATTTGATTTTTTAAAGCAAAATCTCATTTACCAAATCAAAAGCCACTTTTTTTGCTGCATTTAGTATCAAATTTTTCTGCGTCCATTCAAGCATTTCCGCGCCAATTTTGTCATGGAATTTGGGAAACACAGAACAAAAAACCAAGAAGCAAGTGCATTCCTCACTACAATTTTTTTTTAATTTGACAAAGATAATACAAAATGCTCAAACATTCTACTCAGCTCGCAAACTATATTTCTTGATCTTGTAGAAAGATTCACTTCGCCCATCTGTTTTATATGGTACCTTAGAAGGACAATGGCTTTCTATGATCAAGTAGCTTTTTTGCGTATCTAGTAAGAAATTTATAAATTTCTTTGCTTGAGTTTGTCTGGATGTTGACATCCAGAGGAAGGCGCATTCCTTTATAGAATTTCGTTCCTAAGGAACGTTCGTTGGGAACGTTAATGAAAGGTTTTCTACACCAACGAAATGCATATTTGTTCCCTAATTTGCAAGTTGATCTATCTTAACATTTTCTTTAGCACTGGAGTATTCTGAAACCCATATAAAGGTTATCTTGCTATTTGTAGCCAGTTGCGTAACATAAAAAAAATCTATAGAAAATAATTCCGCCTAGAAGATTGTTAGGGGTAACTCTAAAGATTTTGAAAGATTACTGCACCAATCTCACCCATTTATTCGTCTAGAATCCATCTGTGTACCAGAAAAGTGCCAAGCCATTTTCAAAAGTTGGTCCACTTGAATTCTATTTCGGCTTAGAAATACTATTCTAAATGATCATGCTTGACTTAGTTAGAGAGATTATTGATTTTGCCTAGCACCTGTAGTAGTCCCAGACAAACAAGTAAGTTGCAGTTTCTTCAACATTACTACTTTTTGTTGTCTTTTTCGCATCATATTAGTGTAGCGTAGGTGAGGATAGGACATATTACTATTTGATATAACCAATATAACCAGAATGCTATTGTGGAATTTTTAAAACAAAGAACAAAACATTATGTAATTAAAAATGTTGATGATAGTAACAGAGAAGCTTATGTTAGCATAATTCCTTAATAACAGACAAACATTTTGTGCATCAAGACTAAACCTGTACAACTACATTAAACGTTTTGTGCTTGACTTTACACACACGCACACTATACATTAATTAATATTACATTTTCCAATGTTATCAACTTTATATTAAAATAATAGGCTGTTCAAAATAACAATTTGATTGGACGCAAAAGCAAGACAGATTTTGTATTTTTAAGTCACATTATTCTACTTATTCAATATTATTAGAGAGTTGTTTTAAACGAATACATTTTCATAGTGACTGTTCAAATATTTTTTAATGCTTCTAATCTAAGTTTCAATGTTAACATATGTAATATACATAAATCTATTTACAAAACGTAATTATTTTTATTTAGATCATTAAAAGTGAGGGAGTATACAACTTTCACAATTTATTAATTAATTTCTTTACTATTTCAGGCTATATAGTTCATTTGTAAAACTTGGTACCTGCTTTAATGAGTTTAGATATTAAAATTTTTAAAACGTATATGTGGATAATATTACCCCACAAACCTTGAAGCAACTAAATTTGGTATTCCAATTACATTAAAATTTGGGTTTTTCAAATTATGCAACGATCTTATGAAAGACGCAGTTGTGATATTCATAATCAATAGAAATCTGTGGGAAGTCAATGTTTTAGTTATTTATTAGCATAAACTATATACATAAAACATACCACATCTTTGCAAATAAACAGTTATGTATGTCTGACGTTTTCGCCACTATTTAATCCGTATCAAACAACTAGTGGTTAACATACCTATAGCCTATAGTATGAAAATAGTCACGGACGCGCAAACTATAGTGTTGTTAAACACGGACAAATAAAATTAAGGAGAGATTTTATTTTACTATATGCATACATGCATGTACATTAATGTATTTTTAAATTCTACACATGAAATCTGATTTATTGAATACTTCAATAGTAAATTTCTTTAGATATGTATTCAAGTGTATAACGCGATTTGTAAGGTAAGAGCCATAACACTGGTCAACATGATTTTTATCAGGAGTACCAATTTCTTCCGCTGAAGAAATATTTTCACTTGTGTTCTGGAATAATATGGTTTTTATTTCCAGTTTATTACGGTTAATTATTTATTGTCCTAAAATTAGTTTAACAGCTATGCTTCTGGATAATAGCAATACGAGGACGGACGAGTGACTTTTCACAGGTTTGCAACACTTTTGCTACGGTTTCGAGTGTTAATTGAGCATTATTTCTTATATGGAAAACCAATTAAGAAAAACAAGGAACAGTTACGTAAATATTATCATGGATGTGCTCCATCTCATGGAATGATTTTTAGGTGGTTTTCTGATTTTAAAAGTGTTCATATGAATACGGATGATGCAGAATGTTCATGCCCTAAATTTATCTACGAAAAAGTTGTCCGTGAGATGGTTGCCGTGTTTGCTTAATGCCAATCAAATGCGGGCTCGATTTCAAATATCAGCAGAGTATTTGACGATTTTCGAACGTAATTCCAGGGAATTCTTCCATCAAAATGTCATACTAGATGAAACTTGCATACATCATTATACTCTTCAAATAAAAATAAGGCCGAAACAGGCCGGGAAACGTATCCCCTATAAAGCAGAAACCGTTTCTTCAGCCGATAAGGTAATGGCCATAGTTTCTTGGGATTCCAATGGTGTTACGTTTATTGACTATTTCAAAAAAGAAAACACGATAATAGGCCAATATTATGCTGACTTTATGACACGTATTTGTGCCGAATTGAAGAAGAGACGACCGCACTTGTCTAAGTATATAGCCTTGCAAGGAATTATGTCGTAAAATAAAGTGTTTTTTTTTTTTTTAGAATAAAGCAAGTTCCTTTATTGAAAACTATCAAACTGCTCTCGTAAGTTTTCATCAGTATTAGTGGCTCACTCTGCTAGTATGAACGAAACGTATGAAAACTTTTTTACTTTAAAGCTTTAATGTGCATTGTCTGAAGATGTCCTTAAAAGTGCATTTCCTGCACTCGCACGTAGATTTCTTTCTTGAAAATCTTAGCATAGTAAGAGAGGAACAAGGGAAACACTTTCATCACGAGATTTTAGGTATAGAAAAAATAAAGAATAAAGAATAGAGCCCGATTAAGAGAGGGAAGTTCCGTGTGCGAAATATAATAATAAATCTTCATTTCGTACTTCTTAGATGAGTCACAATGTTTGAATATTGATGTGTAGTTAAAATATGGAAAAAAAATGGTATTGTCAATGCCTGCCTCTCTGAAACCTTATACGATAGGAAAAAACCGGTATCATATTCAAATTAAGAAGAAATAATTCTATTAGAATCACAGACAAAAATCAGCTTTTTTGTTCATAGTGTAATAAATTTATAGCTCCCATAAAACCCAACAGAAGTAAGAAACCTGACAGGTATAATAAATTATACAAAACATTTATCCCTAGTGTCCTCTAGGAGGAGTAGAATTAGAATCAAAGGAAGTTTGGAAAAATTACGAAGTAATTAGTTATAAAATTAAATTACTATGATGCATAACAAGTAACATACCTACACATAAACCAGAGAACTCGAAAGAAAGAAGAATCACCAACATCAGTTACAGCTTTCAGACACATATTGTGAATCAAGTGTACAAAATCCAGTCAAGTGGAAAAAGAGGAGGTGCTCCAAAAATAATATCCAGTGAAGAAGAACCCATTAACAGCCAAAGGTGCGTAGACGCACATCGTATTATTTTTTTCAAGTTTAATAAAACACATTTTTGTCGTTTATTTTATTATACTGTTAGTATTAATTCCAAAGTATCTTGTAAAATTGTTATTTTAAAGAAAGTGCAGTATTTTGTATATTAAAAAAAATACACAATATTACTAATTTCGATTGTTAACGCATTGATTTAGAAAAAGTACTAACATGTGTTAAGTTCAATTATAACAGAAATGTTTCTATGCTAAATACCTCTAGAAATGTTATTTTCAAACATCGTACAAACATATTTATGTTATGATAAACGATATAATTGTTATAATGTTATAAACATTGAGGGTTCGTATACGTACCTTTGACCGAAAACATATATTTTATAACACAAATTCAAATTTTTCTAATGAGCTTCGGAATAACATATTTTTAATAACTACGTCATATAATCCATTTTAATCCATTCCATATGTTCCCATGATGGTTATCTCCATACCTATATAAATTTATTCCGTATGGTGGAAAAGGACAAGAAAAAGCTGAAAAACACCGTTCATTGGGAACGCGAGCGGTAGAAAAATCCAAAACTACACAGAATTTTTTCGGCCAAGTTTTTCTCTTCATATTCCCTTTTCGGTATCTTGAAGGAAAAAGGTTTTTTTGCTACAATAACCGTACGAGATAATCGTCTGGCAAAGTGTCCAATTGAAACAAAAACTGTTATGAATAAGAAACAACGACGCTCATATGTTTGTACGTTTGATACTAATTTGGAAGAATTAGTAGTGCAGTGGAACGACAATTCTGTCGTCACTGTAATGACCAATGTTTGCAAAGTACTCCATCTTGTCCAGGCTAAACAGTACATCAGAAAACAACATAAAGAGGAAGCATTTCCACAACCTAATATAATATCAGTAAATACATCTTCACGACAATAAAATAGCAAATTATCCAATGAAAATAAGAGAGAAAAGATGGTGGTGGCCACTATTCATCAATTCAACAGTTAGAAAATGTTTAAATTTGCAAACGATTCCAGTATGTCGCAATTAAATTTTCGCTCCTGCTTGGCAGTCAGCCTCATGAAATTTGAAGGACAATCTGGACAAACAGATGCCAAAGTGCAAATACTTTCTTCTTTTAATGGTAGAATGTCAAAATAAAAGTTTATCGCAAGATATAAGATTCGATAATATAGGACACTTGATAAGAAGATCGGAAACTAATACGAGAAAGAACTGCTGTCTGCAAAAGCCACACTATATATCTTTGCAAAAAATGTAAAATACCTTTACACCCTGACTATTTTGAATGTTTCCATGTAAATGTTTAACTTTGGTTACTAAGTGAATAATTTTTTTAAGTTTGAATAAATGGTTTTTTTTATTTTTGTGCGACACCATTATTTGCCAAAGGTGCGTATACCCTCATTTTTTTGTAAATATTGTTGAATTTTTTTTTAATAAACGTCAAAATTGTCTTAATTAAGGCGTTTTAATAAGCAGTAAACAAATATTTTAAAAAAAATAGAATTTTTCAGGTCTTGACCATAAATGGACTAAAACAAAGATGAAAAACGCACCAATTCCCAAAACGAGTTGTTACAGGCCTGAAAGATGTAAAAAAATAAAAAAACAATAATTCTCTGAAAAACAAAAAATACATAAAAAATGGTACAATGGTCCACTTCATGATAGAAGTGATCAAATTAAATTTGTTCAGGTTTTTTTTGTGCGGTGGATGAATGACTTCGTAAGCTGTGTCGCTCAATGACTATCATGCAACTAAATTTGTTCAAATGGCGTTTAAGCCTTTTATGTGTTAATGTGGGTGCTCAACAGCGAATTGGTCGATCGGATTTCAATTAATCCGACTTTTTTCGTACGCGTGGCTGTTTTGTCAAAGATACTGTGTAACGCCATTTGACTATCATAAACATATCTTTTACCTCTCAAGGAGTAGTTTTCTGTAGTGTTCTAACAAATTTTAATTACGCTCATAATTGGACCTGCTCAAATGGCTTCAGTCAGGGTTCCGAATGACACTTTGCTCTCAACAGCGAATGGTAGGTCGATCGGATTTCAATTCTCCGAGAAAAGTAACACAAAGTTGTTCAGGATAATTGAAACCCGGCTCCTATCGTTTTGCCACAATTATAGTCAGCCACCTAACCACTGCGGCTATCGAACCGTTTGAAGTGGTTATAAGAACAAACCAAAGTTTCTAAAATTTAACAGGTTTTATGGTTCAAATTAAAATAACATCCAGAATGTTTGCTTAATCCAGCACAAATAATAAATATTTTCTTTATTTTACTTTCTACATGAGCATATTGATAAGAATATAATGTATTTTCTACAACCGGTAATGTCATATTGGCTTTATTTGTTTTCTTAAAAAAAATGCACCTATGTTAGGAATCGATCATTGAAACTGCACTATCTGGACGAAATGCGTAGACCACCACGCTAACAGCGACATGGTTTCGAAACCTTAGTTTTTAAACAAAAAAAAAAACATTCATTATCGCAGTATTGAGAATTATAACCATTTACAAAGGTTTAATGCAAGGCACCCACTATCCTGTAAACATAACCTAATAGTTTTCAAGTTATCAAATAAAATAGACATGTACAGAAGTATAGCTTTAAATAGACTTATTGAACTTTTAAAAATAGTAAGCACATTCTTTTTATACCTCATTTATTATTCCTATATAAGTGGATTAGAAGAGTCGGCCCAGCATTTTGTACTTTCTTCTTATAGAGACTGTAATTTTTCATTTTCTTTTATATCTTCCTCAAGTTCGGAGAACACTATGAATTTCAAAATTACCACTCTGTATGTGTTGAATCTCTTGAAATATCAGAAATAGACCCTTAACACGAGAAAATCTCAACAACCTATACCTATTTGATATTAATACCTCCCTTGATTTAAGTCCTATCTTAACAGAATGACACTTAATCACTTGATACCACCTACAAGGGAAAGAAATGTGACAAAAAAACGTTGGAATGTCTAGTTCTAAAACACCATAATAGTATTTTTAACACGATATTTGAATACGCATCCTTGGTGATATAGTACCGGTTTTAGATTAGTAATGGTGCCCAGTGACATAATCTGATGTTTTTAAAGGTACCTAATATAATATCTGACTTTTAAATCACATTAACACACGTGAGGTAACTAAAACACCTCCTTCAAAACAAGTAGACATACACCTGCAGTGCTAGATACAAAAATTACCGTTACAGATTTATTTAATCACATACGAGTAAGTACAATACGCACATTAGATACGAGTAAGCTGTTTAACCGCGAAGATTGCTATATGCATGCATTTTCAAAACAAAATGATTTGATGATAAATTAAAGCAGCAAAAAATAGAAGTATATTAATTCAAAAGTAGCTATTAACAATATAATATACTGATAGCCTCTGATTTATTAAATCTCATAATTTCAATGCGTTAAAAAGTTCTCTTGAATATTTATATAAACATTTATCAAAATAAATCAGCAAAGAGCTACAGAAATAAATAATTCTAATTAAATTATCTAATGGACCTAATTTCCATAAAGTTAATCTGTGATTTTAAAGTTTGTTGCCATAGGCAATTGTTGAAAAGAAAAGGTATCAAAAACGTAAGTCTATTGCGAAATTTAACCACATGTGACGTCAATCAGCTTCGTTGATATTAATAACATCCAAACTAGATTGAAAGTACGTCTTTTTCTTCCTTTTGCAAGTAAATTGGTTTGCTTAAATATTTTCGACGCTTAACATTTTTGTATTAACATATATACAGCTTTCACCAGAGGTATTAGGAATCCTTGTAGCGAATTTGTAAAATATTTAAAGAAAACATGATACCCAGATAAAAAGTTTTAAATATTTATTTCATTTGTTGTGATTTATTAGTGAACTTGACATTTTTTTCCTTCAGAAGTGATTAAAACAAGTGAACTTATCGATAAAGGAGCTAAAATTCAGATCGTACGTGGACAGCCAAAATTTTAGGTTAAGATTGCCAAGTTAGTATGTAGTTAGTAAAATGAATAGTAAAACGATAAGATAAAATTCACAGATGCAAACCTGAAATGATGCATGACTAGAAAGAAATGGTGGCATTCAAAAATTAACAAAAAAGGTTCTTGAAATAAGCTCCTCAATATCAATATTTGACGAGACAGTACATTTGGCCTATCAAGAGGTACAAAACCAGCAATTAAATATTCTGGACTTGGCGCTTGTCATTCCATTATTATTTTCAAAAGATTTTGGAATTCTACTTTTGAAATAGATAAGTATTTACTCCCTTTTGAACTTACCTTCCACTCATCTTCCAGAATCTTGCTCCACATGTCTCTCAGCGAATGAAACTATGTCATATACAGTGTACCCACCTAGTACGCGGTAGTCCAATATCTTGGTTGATAAGAGAGATAATTGAAACTCTTTGTATTTCATGTGTCTAGTTTTTTCAAGATTTACAATAATAATACTAAAATAATGCCGATTATATAGGGTGTTCCATTTCCTCTACACAGACAGCAACTTTGTTTTTTTTTTAATACAAACATATATTTTTTATAACTTATTTTGAATATACATGAAAAATAAAAGGGACTTTATGTATGGTATTCATATGAAAAAACTGACGGTCTTTGAGATATTTGGCTTACTATGTTTTTCTAGTAAATTTTACTACAATATCGCACATTTTACGGTTACGTTAATTAACAGAAACTGATCTACAGTATAAAGGGTGCCCAGAAAATGTTGTCAAATTTGACGAAGCAAAATATGAAAAGTCTCTGTTAATTCAAATGGAACGCCCTGTATATTATTGATCAGTAAAACGCAGAATTAAATATTCTACAAGTAAAAAACGCAGTATTATATAGGTAGTAAAAAGTGAGTAAATATGTATATGCATTGCTTCAAATTTACTCCATAAAAAAAACAAAAAAACTTAAAAAATTAAAAATACAATTAAAAATTGTATAAAATGTTCCCTGTGCAATAAATAATAATAAGTTTTATTATCATTAGGTCCTTATGTATAATATCTCTATCCATTTTGCAGTAGTTCTTTTATTGATGTAGGCTTGTTTCTACAGAAACTCAAACATCTTTGCATTGCTATTTGTTGTAAAAAAATTAAAGAGATTGTTTGAAGAAACGAATGTTGGACATCGTTCTTTTCTGAGCAAACGCAATTTAATTACCAAATTGAATGAATTTTTTGGTAAAATTAGTTACATATACTTCTAATAAACAATCCTCCAGATATTAATAATCGACACTAATTTCAGCATGACGATGCTCCTTTGCATTTCACACTGCTCCTGACAAGTATTAATTCTTGACTAACGTTAATTAGGATACGATTATAATCTTCGAAAAAACCCATTAGAAACTTCATTGGAATACATGCGTTGAACTTAGTATTAGATAATGTAGGCTGTGTATCTTGAAATGGATTCCATCCAGCCATTTGTAACATTTTACTTTCACCATCATTATAAGAAGCCAATGATTTTATTGTTGTTGTAATCCCAGGCTTGTTGCAACGATCGATTTCAACTCCATTAATTTCATATCGAATTTGTTCAAACAGGAATGCATAGGCATTATTCGTTAAACTACAGTCACCTGTTCCTTCGGCATCCTCAATAAAGGTTCCTTCCAAATGTATATAGCTTTCGCTAGGTAGAGTATATATGTCTTGATGTCGGATGCTAAATCGTACTTCATCGTTTAAATTGAAACTACTTGTTGCGGGATAATAAGTGCGATATTCATGCCTGGTTATTGCTTCTTCGAAATTTAGACTTTGTAATATATCTAACTTTTCCATCGTTTATTACTTCCAATCCAAGAGATTGTAGAAAGCTTTTATTGAGCAATGTTAATTGATTAGCGTCACGAGTATGACTACTATTGCTAATGATAGCGCAGCTGGTTTTATATCTTTGATTAAATGCCAACCCCATTATAATATTTTTTCAATTCCAATAATTGCTAATAATTTGCTCTCCTCTAAAATCTACGGGTTCACCGTCCTGATCTATCAAGGTTAGAGTTATATTGTCGATTCGCGTAGATGATACAGGTAAGTAAATGGCGTGTGGAGGATCGATATTTATTGCATAACCTGGATCTACCTGAGGTGAAAATTCATATATTGTATGCGATAGGTGTGTGTTGTAGTAGGCACCCATCGTTATACTGCAGCTCACTCTGATCATAGCGACTTTTATAATGTTTACGAGTAAATCCGACTCATGTTTCTTATTTGCTTCTAATAGTTTTTCGCTAAAGCCTAGCATGCGCCCAATGGAATCTTTCTTTCTAAAATCAATTTCCAAGGAACTCTCCATCTCACATTTTGAAGTTTGATTGTTAGGTTGCAAAGATAATTTGGCGTTGGGTAATGCATTTTTTAAATATTTTTCAATGTCTGATATCTCATATGCACCAACGGGTATTACAATAACTTTATCGTTATTATAATAGAATTTATTCGCACCGTCAACAATGTTCGCAATAGTGTGATATGTATGAAAACCTAATAATCCTAAAGCATACTCATATCTAGGATCTAGTTCAATTGGAGGGTGATAGTCTACAGAGATTACGCTGCTGCGACCCGTTAACGTAAATGTATTTGACATGACTGCTAATTAAACTTAGGAGATGTTCCATTTATAGTTTACTAAAAATCTCAAGCATAAATGGCCACAAATAAATTCCTTATAACTTTGATGGTTGGTGTGATTGTACAATATCTCACAATTATTGAAATAATCTACCAATTCCAACGGAGGTTTCAAATTACCAAAGGAATCAAAATAGTGTATTACATTTCCTTCTTTGCAATACGCAACCCAATGAGTACTGCTATTTTGAACTGAATCTAAATTAACGACTGCACACTCCCGTTTAAGTGGTTTTGAAGGTAAAGTATCTCTCATAAAGACACCTCGAAAATAGGGTATATCTCTGGAGAATTTTCTAATATCATGATCTGTCAGAGGTCTCTGTGGCAGTCGATCTATTAGTTTTTTGATGGTTTTAAATACAATCCCAAGCCTTTTCTATACGGTTTAAGGTATAGGCCTTCACCTTTTAATGCTATTTCTTCCATCATTTTATTATGTCTTTGCGACTCTTCCAACTTCTTTTGAGCGGATTTAGCTTTATTCACCGCTGTTGCTACTCCAGCAGCACCATCTGCTAGACTTCCTAAAGCACTCAATCCTGCGAATATGGGTATTAGTGGTAACACCCGGCCTTGCTTAGGAATGGGAATTATTCTAGGAGTACGTATACGTTTCTTCATTATGTCTTTGGCTTTCAGTACTACCGACTTTCTGAACGGCTTCTTTTTCAAACCCATTCCGAGCTTCCGTTTAGCTTTCATGGTGTTTGTAACTCCCCACGCTGCTGCCTTCTCACCAATAGAAGCGTCTTTGGATTTAACACGTGACCAGGCTTGATTTTCTAGAATTAAGTTTGCTTTATGTTGTCCTTTAAAATCTTTATTGTGGGAGTAAGCAATATCGTGTTCTTTACAAGCTGTATCTAATCCATTAATGCCGGGATCCCCACGTGCAAGACGTTCTTGTAACTTTGTGCCAGGACCACAGTACTGATATCCAGGCAAATGTAACTCAATAGGGAGCTTGTTAATCAGCTCGTTAACAAAACCTCTACCTTCTTTAACGATCGGCATTTGAATGAATTTATTCTACAAATGAAATTATATTTAAACATTTAATTTTCATTACAGAATCATTTAACATGCGACTACTCAAACGAAAGCATCGTATACAGGTGTTAAATTTAGATGTTGATGATGATGATGGGCATCAGCAGAGGCATGGTGACATACTCCCCGACACTGTACGCTGTATTATTTGTGGTCCGTCAAACTGTGGGAAAACGAATGTGATGTTGGCATTATTAATTGATGAAAACGGTCTCACGTTCGATAATTTATACGTGTACTATAGGTCCTTTTACCAACCAAAATATCAGTTCCTCGAGAAGGTTATGAACTCCTCAGGTATAAAGTATTATGCATACAACGAAAACGAGGAAGTTTTATATTCGATAATGTAATATGTGACAAGCAAGATAAAATTAGACTTTACTTTTGCATGGGGAGACACAAAGCGGTGGGCAGCTTTTACTTGTGTCAGACCTACTCTCGTATTCCCAAACAGTTAGTTCGTGATAACACCAACTTGCTTATACTCTTCAAGCAAGATGAGATGAATTTGAAACATATATTTGATGATCATGTCGGCACAGATATGAGTTTTCAGCAGTTTAAGTCTATGTGTGCAGAGTGCTGGAAAGATAAATATGGGTTTTTGGTAATAGATAGGGACAGAGATATTGACAAAGGTCGATATAAAAAGAACTTCGATTGGTATATACATATGTTTGTAATTAAATTCTCACTCTTCATTTATACTGCTACTCATGTCGAGGAAGGTTAAAAAAATTAAACGGCAACTACGACAAACTTTGTATTGCTCATTAGCTGTCTAAGCAAGTGCCACTTTATTTATAAACAGTCAAACTAGGAGTTTAAGTTGATAAATCAGTACCTAATAAATCAGTACCTAATAAATCAGTACCTAATAAATCAGTACCTAATAAATCAGTATCTGATAAATCAGAACCCGATAAATCAGTACCTGATAAAAAAGCTAATAAATACCTGACTGGCACCTGATAGAAGCTGATCCATACCTGATAAAAGCCGATGTTGAGGCCATGAAGGAGGAAAATCGCGAGTTAAAACTCAAAATATTAAAAGCTGCTAGAGTGATACGGAAAAAGCATATGCGACTGAAATTAGGTCGAGCAGACACTAGCGAGCTATTAGAAAAAACCTTTAAACCTATTGTCGAACCTTTGAAGAAATTAGATTCAACATTCAAGCATGAAGTGGAATCTATCAAGCAACCTTTAGCTGATATTAAAGAACCGTTATTGGAAATGACGGCCAAGCTTGATACGACAGAGCAACCAAGCACTCCACCTTCTACTCCTCAACAATCATCAATATTACAACCTTATAGAAGTAGCCCTCTTCAAGAATATTTTTTTGCATTTGAGGCTTTACCTAGAAGTTACATACGCGGTCTACTTCAAGCTAAAAGTAAAGCATTTGATACTACCTTTGGCCCGACATTAGATCTACATACAAATCAAATTAGAATGGGTAAAAGCACTATAAATTTCGTTAAAAATGATATAGTAATCAACGAAAAAGCGTATAAAGGTACTGAGAGATTATATGAGTTATTATTTAAAACACAACCGAGTAGTTATACCCAGGAAGATGAAGATTCGTATAGAAACATTTTGCTAGACACGCAAGTGGCTCGTCAACACTTTGACTTTGCAAACCAGATGAGAGGTAGCAAAAGCCAGAAGTACAAGAATATAATTAAACCTTTAATAATAGATCATATCTCTGGTGAAGGGCACATGATAGTATCAGATAGACCTTATCAGTATGTACATATATTGGGACAATGTTAACGAACTGGTGGATCGTCTTAAGCTTCTAACGTCATCTCAAGCCGCTGGAAATACTAGCCACAACAACGAGATTATGTCTATAATCTAGGAATTGAGAGAGGCTGGTGTTGTACAATAAGTATATAGATCTATTTCCTAAATGTACAGTGGACAGCAGCATAATCGATACCGTTACGGAATTTCCTAAACCTTAATAACAATGTAGAGAGGGTTACATTGATTAGGATTTATTATTATTATTAGTAGATAAGGTCGACGTTAGCTTGCGGTGGTGTCGATTTAAAAGCTGGCCACTGTACATCATTTCAATAATGACTATCGATAAGCTTAGGGCGTTTTGTTAGTCATACTAAAACGAATTTAACCGCAAAACGAAGGTCTGCAGAGTTCCCGCTAACAGCAGAAGGTGATATTAATGCTGGAAAAAAGCGTATCAGATACGCGTCCAATCCTATCGCTGATCAGGATTGTGCCACTAAGAAATATAGCGATACTAAACTAAGTTCTCTACAGAACACAACTTAAACAAGTGGAAGCGTTAGATACTAAACTTGAAAATTTGAAAACATATTTTCAAAATGAATTCAACAATCTTAAGGCTATTGTTTACAATGTTCTAATTGAGACATCGTTTGAGATGAAAGTGTTAGAAGAAAAAATTAATGATAGATTAGATAAGGAATTTATGAGTATGCGCGACTCTATTCAAAATTTGAGTGGATTAAAAGCAGTTATATCAGCACCAAATGTTATTGTACAGAATGTACACCCGATGCAAAAAGATCAAGCTGATGCAGTATTTCGAAAGAACATGTCGAAACATATGTCTAAACATGTCGAAACATGTCTAAATAGAAAATGTATTAAAAACCACATTCAACTGGCTTTTTCAAATAGTTTGACTTAATATGAGTAAGCAGGACGTTGTAAATGAAATACATAGATCGGCTAAACGAAATTTCCCTAGAAGACTTGTAATAATAAAAGGTTTCGATGATTTATTGCACGCTGATAGGGATATAAATATGTTTTAATTGTGATCGATTGCTTTTCTAAATATATATGGACTCAGCCGTTAAAAAACAAAGGTGCGGACGAAGTGCGGGAAGCTATGTCTAACATTCTACAAGAGAAACGATCCCCGAGAAATCTACAAACAGACGCTGGGAAGGAGTTTTATAACGAACAATTTAAAAAGCTTATGAAAACATACAAAATTAATCACTACTCCACGTATAGTACTAAGAAAGCATCAATAGTTGAACGAGTTATTCGCACAATCAAGAATATGTTGTATAAAGCGTTTAGCTTAAGAGGTATCTACAAATGGATTGATATTTTGCAAGAAATAACAGCTAAGTACAATAATACAAAGCATAGAACAATTCTATTCACTTTTGTTTTTAAAATGTATGTTGGTAAAGAAGGGATAAGATAATCGCTTATACCATCCAATCTCCCACAATCTGCATCAATCTTTGTTAAAACTGCTTCAATCTTTTCATCCGTAATCTCCATTAGCTTTTATATTTACTTTCCCGTTAGTATAAGTATGTCGATATGCACTTTTAACTACTTCAATGTGATCTCATACATGGATGTAAATTAAAAAAACATGGGATTTAATAAAAATAATTTTATTAAAAAAATGCATACTAACCCCAACAATTCTGTTCGAGGACTAGGGAAAAACTTTGTAAAAAACTCTAGTCAGGGGTTTAACAACAATTCATAATTTCAAAATCAAGAAATACAGCATTATAAGTTACATACAAAACTTTTAACATATACATGGTGTTCTGTGAATTTATGTGAGTAGCTAATAATGTTTTAATATTAACGGTTCTCAAGAAAATTTATCTCTATAAGAATCGTTTGATGAATCTGCTTCGCTCTGGGCAAGTTGGTTCATCTTGTTAATCTAAACGAGAGGACAAACTACCAGGAAAGCACATTAACGCGTTTGAGCGCTGTGACCGCTCCAAATTGATAAATTTTCTGGACAATTTTTTCATCATATACATTACCTAATATTACCTAGCTCGATAACCGTTTGATGAATCTGGTTCCCCCTCGGCAAGTAGGTTCATCTTGTTAATCTAAACGAGAGGCCGAACTCCCAGCAGGGCACATTAACGCCGTATAAGGCTAAAATTTCATCGATATTTTCTCGAGAACCGTCTGATGAATCTACTTCGCTCTTGGCCAGATGGTTCATCTTGTTAATCTAAACGAGAGGACAAACCCCCAGGAAGGCACATTAACGCGTTTGAGCGCTGTGACCGTTCAAACTTTCATAAATTTTCTGGACAACTTTTTCATCATATAAATATTACCTAGCTCGATAACCGTTTGATGGATCTGCTTCCTGCTCGGCAAGTAGGTTTACCTCGTTAAACGAGAAGCCAAACTCGCAGTAAGGCACATTAACGCGTTATAGAGATAAATTTTCTCGAGAACCGTTTGAACCATTTGAATTAACGAACATTTTTCATATTTTGCTTCGTCAAATTTGACAACATTTTCTGGGCACCCCTTATACTGTAGGTCAGTTTCTGACATGGTGTTTCGAAGCACCATTATTACCTAACATTTCGTCTAAAAATAGCTTTTCTGTTAATTAGCGTAACCGCAAAGTTTGGGATAAAAAATGTACTAGAAAAACATAGCAAGCCAATTATCTCAAAGACCGTCAGTTTTTTCATATGAATACCATACATAAAGTCCCTTTTATTTTGCATGTAGATTCAAAATAAACTATAAAAATATAGGTTTGTATAAAAAAAACCAATTTGCTGTCTGTGCAGAGGAAATGAAACACCCTGTATTATCGGCATTATTTTAGGTTTGTAGATCTTGAGAATACTAGTCAAGTGAAATAAAAAAGTTGTAATTATCTCTCTTATCAACCAAGATATTGGACTTCCGCGTACTAGGTGGGCACACTGTATAAAAGCTAAAGCAAGTCGATGGTCTTAGAGGGTAATGCTATGAATTTGATTCTATTTTCTTGGCACAAATTTCTTCATAGAACCTTTAGATTTATATCCGAACTGAGGTTGTCACCAATAATATCTTTTGTTCGTGTTTATTTCTTTGAAAGTGGAAGTAGTAAGAAGTGATATAAAGCAGTCATCAATCGAATGATGATCGACTTTGTGCTGCTATATCCTGCTCCACAAAAGGAGTGTTACCACGAAACATGATCATATTTTTGTCAATTTTTTTGAGGATTAGTCAAATGTTTTGTGGTTTGACGAATATAACTTCGAGGTAAACCGAGTTACCATTAAAAAAAAACTAACTACTATTTCGTCTTGTCGTAGTACGCTTTCGGTAAAGTGAGGAAAAAATTTATGAAACCAGTTTTTTTTCCTTTCTTACGGATAAATATATAGGAAAGACAGCACTATGATCTGGGACTGCATGGTTGCTGATTGTGCCGGCAAAATATTCGTCTGCAGAATTCGCAAAAATAGTTAATAGTACATAAATATTTTGAAAAACTGGAAACTAGGTGTTTTTGGTGACATTATTTTTAATATAGAGTTAAATTGCTGATTTGGAGAGAGCATTGTCACACACATTGTCTTGTTAAACTGCTATCGAATACTTTTATGGTATTTTGAAGCGTAGAAGCAGAGTAAGCAAAGCATAGTATCTAAAACAACATATCATCAAAAATGTTTTGGTTCACGAGTGGCGTTGCTATAGCTACAGCTGAAAGTACAAAGCTTGCATTCAGCACGTCCTATTGCTGCTGTTATCAAATCAAAAGATGGATCAATGAAATATTAATATATTTTATGTAATTTCATGTAAATTTAAGAATTTTGAAGAAAGGAGCGTTTATTTTTAACTCTTTATTATGTATGTAGAGTTAGTCAAATGTACCGGAACACTTAAATATTTTTGAAATCGTATAAATTTTCAAAAAGTTGGTTTTAAGCGAGCTATCATTGATCTACATAAAGTTCGTGATATTATTCGTGTTATAGAAATTATATTTAACTTGCTTTTTTTAAACGGAACGCCCTGTATATTTTATTTTTCTGAAATCTTTGTGGACGGAATTATGATTTTCACCAGTCTTGCATCTTGTTGTAACCAGACATTAATAAGTTGGTGGTCATTGAAGATATCACGGAGGCGTCGTATCACTTCAATTTGTGATATAGTAAGATCAGATGTTAATGTAGGTATCATCAATAAAAATTATCTCGCATTTCCAACAGCTCATCATACGTTCAATTTTTTAAGTTATTGAATATGAACTTCCCCAATTCAGTGTGGCTTATATGTTAATCACTACCTGTAATTGTTTCTGTTTACTGATCTATTTAAAAAGAATCATCATCGAATAATTTTGCGCCTTCTATTTCTCAAAAAGCTATGAGTAACATTTTTAAATACTTGCCAAGCTGCTTTCTCCAATGGATTTAATAGCCCCTCAAACTTTTAGTTTGGACCGTTTATAGTAAATGCTGGGACGATATTCTCCATTAATTGGTTTAATTTGTAAAGGAGGTACATACATATTTTTGTTTTATTATATTGTTATATGTTTTTCTGTCTAAGAATAAATGATTCGCAAGGTAAGCGGCTGTAAAGTCGTGCGAATTTGAGCAATAAGAAATGTACGAAATATTACTGAGGATGCTAGCCTAGACAAAAATATTCATTAATACACTTTGACTATACGTTGAAAATAACGTGAGTGTATTAGACTGACCGGCACAATCCCCGGACCTGTCACCTATTGAACATTTGTGGAAGATATTGAAGGAAAAGGCGTCTAGATATAAATGTGCTTCCAAACAAACTTGAAAAGCAAAAGTTTTGGAAGAATGGGAGAAGCTTCCTCCACAACTGTGTCATAATCTTGCATCAAAAATGCCACGCAGGAACCGTGCTGTAATACAGACACATGGTGCATCCAGAAAATATTGATATTATCAATAAATTATCATTAAAAATCTTTTCTCTGCATGTAGTTTTAATTTGTTTCCAATACTTCACCGACCCTGTAAAACGCGGAGTGTCTAATACATATGGCCACGATAGTACTTCAGGGGCACACTTTGTATAATAAACGTGTGAACATAGTGCAATGCAATTTGGTATAGAAGCAATACTAAAGCAGTGTAGTCTAGTAGTATTTTTGGACGCCGCGTATGCGTTTTGTGCTCTTTACATTTCTCAATATTTAACTTTAAAAGTTGTGGACTAGCCGGCGCTGACACTACCCTTTTAACAGGTCATAATCTCGCCACACCATCGTTTTGTGCTGATTTATGCTTTTTTGTAGTGAGTGGAGCTGTAGCGGTTTCCTAATCTGTATTGCTTGTCAAGACTATAATTGTAGCTCTTGCTCTGTGAATTGGTACGGCTTTGTTACAACATTACCTCTTCGAAAATAATGTTGTGTTGTTAATTATGTCCCATGTCTGATCCATCTGACTTTGAAAGAGAATGACCCAACATAGCACACTGTCTCGACTTTAAAATAAAGAAATCCACCAGTTGTCTTTAACTGATTAAATGTTAGTTTATTAGAAATGATTTATTCACTATAGATTTAAAATAGCATGAATCATATGTGTAGTATATTATGTTTAGGGTACAGCTGTTTGTCAATACAGGAAATTTGCTAAATTTCGTGTCCGCTGTAAATATTACATAATTATTTATTAGACCTTGTCACACCTCTACACTAAAGATAGGTTTACAAACTTGTATTCGGGTTTATTGAGCAAAACATATTTTATTTGTCGGTGTCATTCGATATGTTGGAATTAGTACTTGCGTAAGACTATAAATTTAAAATAATGCCAAAAGGGAAACACTAAAATAATAAATTTACAACTACAAGAATTGCTTTAATTTGTACGCGTACAAAATTGGAAAACCCAAGACATGTGTATTCGTTTACGATGTATTGTGAAAGACCTCTTTCGCTAAGTATTTTACAGATATGTATATGTATGTAGATGCATATGCACATACAAAACATACAACACATATGCGATGTTAAAAATACAAATTGTCCTTGTTTCATTCATAAATTACGACGTATTATTATAGTGCATTATAATTTCCAATGCTTTTCTCAAAAAATACCTGAAATTCTTTACAAGGGTAATTATTCATTGGAAAACAAACAATTATTACCTTGGCTAAACATTAATGGCCCATTAAAGATGAATGTGATAATTAACACTTTAGTTATATTTATATACTAGAACTTGTGTCTCACTTGCTTCATCTTAACGTAAATAAATAATAATAAAAAGATAGTTGAAGACATGATGTATACCTAAATAATAAATAAAGGAGTATACATATTGTACAGACATGTACATGAGCATGTTGATCCAAGCGAAAATTTAGAAAAAAACTATAAATGTATTATATTATGTATAACCTGTTACATGAAACAAAAGTAACGTAATTTTAAATGCTGCGAATAGAAAAACGAAACGAGTTTCTAAATATTGATGCAGATAAAAAATCAAACTTTTTCTTACTTGCTTAGATGCTTATATTACACCGAGTGTTTCTCTTTAAACACAAAAAAAAACTAAAGAGAACTGGTAGTTGAGATTCTGAACAGAAATTATGACCATGCACATGTTAACTTATTTGTTTACGGCAACACAAATTCCTAAAAGTGCTTATATACAGGACATTACAAAAACTAGGTCAATCCGTTGACCATATATTCTTTGAGCTAAAATAATGGGACTTTCCTTTTGAACGCTTTTTCTTCAATATACAAGGTGTCGAATTTAACTTTTTAAAAAGTATATTTATTAATATCTTGGACGTGTTTTGATATATCGTTTTCAAATTTGGTACAGATCTTACTTTTATCTAAGTACACCTTTTGTATGATTTCTAACAAAAAAATTATTAAAACTATCAATTTAGTTTTACGAAATATAAACATCAAAAAAGTCTCACACATACATAATAAAAATCATCAACTCAAAAGAGGAACCGTGGAATGGTACACGGACGGCTCTAGCTTAGATGGAATGGGGACGGGCATTGGGGTCAGTGGGCCTAACTATCTCAAAGTGCCTGTGAGACTCCACTCCAACGTATTTCAAGCGGAGATTTCTGCTATTAACTTATGCGCCGTAAAGAACCTCGAGTTAGGGATATGTGGCGCAACAATTTTTATATCAACGGACAGTCAAGCGGCGTTGAAGGCTGTGAGTGCCTACACATACGAGTCCAGTCTGCTGCATGAATGTATATGCAATTTAAGGGAATTGGGACGCAATAACCACGTAACTCTTCAGTGGGTCCCAAGCCATCAAGCGACCGAAGGGAACGAAAAGGCAAATAAGCTTGCCAAAGAAGCAGCGAAGATGCCTTTCATTGGACCTTATCCGTGTTGTGGGCTGCAAAAGAGCCTCCCACTGGCAGAATACGCCAGGACAAAAACAGGCGAAGGCACTGTTATCAGGATCGCCTAAAACAGCACAATCGTTGCTATCTTTCATCAAAGGGGACCTTAAATTGCTGCAGGGTTTCTGAGAGGTCATGTGGCCCTGAAGTACCACCTACACAAACACGGAAAAGTTGAAGATCAAATCTGCCGTCTATATCAAGAAGATCTAGAGACGGCAGAACACATTTTGTGTAAATGTGTTGCTGACAGTCATACCCGACAACAACATTTCAGTAGGCAGTTTCATCCAGAACGGAAACCCCAGACTAATTTTAAGATTCATCAAAAGCCTCCAACTAGTCTAACAACTAGAAGGGCACTGTTACAATAGATCCATGCAGGTCGCGATGACTAAAAGCAGCAGTGCCACTGCCCACATATCTAATATCTATGTAATATCATAAAAATCAATTAAAAATATATTATTTTCTTTCCAATCAACTGAAAAAATTTTTAAATTTGAATTATGGCATTTGTTTTGAGAAAGAATGTGAATTGAAAAATGTTAAGCGTTGCTATGGTCGCTCTGCGCTTCTATAAACTCTATGATGATTGAACTAACGGAATCATTTCGTTGATTTGCCGATATAGAATGGTCCGATGGAATCTCTTCATCAACATTTATCTCAATCCCATTCCATTATTTAATGATTGCTATAGTTTCTTCATATCATAAAGATGCGACAGTTGACAGAAATCTCAGATCCCTTAAATGCAAATCTCCATTTAAGGGATTAGATTTGATTAATTTGATTAGTTGTTGTATGCAATAGCCGTCAGAAATATTTTAATAATTTGATGAGAAAGTGTTGGATGACAACATAACTCCATCTAAATAATCGTACGCCTCGTTTGTAATGGAGCTGCCTTTCAAGTACATAAACATGAAGACCAAACATTTAATCTTTTTGCAAAAACAAAATATAGTGAACTGCTAATATACCAGCATACTTCCAACAAAAATATTTATCATTATAGGTCAAGCACGTCACGCGTCACCCAAACCCAATAATTTCAGAGTTATTTTTAATTTTTCGCTACAAACCGCTCCATTATTTGTTTTAGATTCGGTCTAGTGTGTCGGGTAAACGCTTTGACAAACAAAAACAAATAAACAACAACTAATGTCAAATGTTAAAATCTTTATGAATGCTGTTAATTTTGTGTAATATTAATGATTTCCTAAGTTTCTGCTTATAATAGTATTGCCATTGTATTATTTATTGATTATATTAGTGGGTATGTTTCCTTGCACATTTGTTGTTTGTCATATATTATTATTACGGTTTTTAGTTAGGTTAGTCAATATGCAATTTGAAAGAAACGAACTCGTTGACGGAATTTTTCATTATGGGATGTGCCCAAAAAAGTTGTTAAATAGTTGTTAAACTCAACGAATTTATACGTAAAGATATCTTGACAAAAGACAACCTTCATTTACAGGTTTGTAAAGAAAAGATTTATTAGAACAAGAAATGAGAGTCACAAAAGGAGAAAGAGGACGAAGATAAAGTGAAAGTCTTGTTAAGAATAATAATAGAGGAGCACTGTTCTCGTTTGACCAAAATATCAACAAAAACCAATATACCACGATCTGCTGTCAGAAAGATTTAAAAAAATAATAACTATCATGATTACAGGACATCTTTTCATCAAGAACTATTAGGGCTTGATTTAAAATCTAGAAGGACATTTTGCGAAGATGGATTAGAAATTGAAAAAATAACACACATAACTTGGTTACTGACGAATCGACCTTTACTCAGAGTGGTAGCCCAATCCGTCATAATCTTCATAATGGTGTAACAAAAAATCCAAGAATACTAAGAGCGGTTGATGATCAGAGACAATGGACTACAAATGTTTGGGATGATATTATGGGGTACTTTATAATCGGACATTTTGTGCAGTATGACTTGCCCCAGGTTCTGCAAAAGGTTCCTCCAGTTCTAACGGAAAAATATGTGACTCCAGCACACGGCAATATTTGAATCAAGAATTTGTAGATGCAGCGGTGGTCCCATCAGTTGGCCACCTAGATCGCCACATTTGACGAAACTTGATGTTTTTCTATGGGGGTATATAAAAAATATTGTATACTAGACACTTCCAAATACAGCAGACGGTATTAGGCAACGTATAATACATGCTTTTGAAATAGTTTCCATTGAGATGTTGCAAGACGTAAATAGAATCTTTCTGACAAGACTGCAAATATGTTTTAATAAAAATGGAGGTCACTTTGAAAATTTATTGTAAATATGCATCCTAATCCAACACACTCCCATGCAAAGAAAACCCTGCAAATTGATTATCTGATCTAATATATATGTATATATATAATAAAAACAGGAAATTTGTTCTAATACTAATACGCAATATTGCTTATTGTCAAAATAAATTATAGTGTTTATAAACACAAAATATTTCATTAACTGTCTACAAAAATGTTATGTTCACCTTGGTCGGTACATCTTTATTTCTCTGCCGACCGTTTTAAGATATATATTTTCTACGACCATGAACGGAAACAAAGGTCAGATTTATCTATCGATCACTGACCTTTTTACGGAGTAAAAAATTGACGCTAAAAGTCGACACCTTACTGGACAATAGAATCTCGTTTTTATACTCAGCCATCTGTTAAAATTACGTTTTTTACGCTTCAGGTTCAATGAAAAATTTATAAATAATATTACTATAATTATTTACAGCAGACACCTGCAGTAATACAGAGTTTCGAAGTTCCTTCAATTATGACGGCAAGCATTCAATTGTCAAGTGTTACAGATATCTTGGTTGTGTAACATAGTAATTTATTTTTTCCTGGATTGTTTCTTTACAAATTATACGAATATTTGTAGTTTAGTATTTTTACATTAATATCACACGTTTGTAAAAATATAACGCTTGGTTTAATGACCATACATAGCACTAACAAAACTTACAAACTTTGTCTATTAAAAAACTACGAGAAAAAAGTAATAACGCGAACTACAACCGGCTTTAGAACTACGAGCGTACCAGGAATCGAAGTGCAAACCATTTGACCACTCGTCCACCTAAAAAATAATACAATGACCGCAGAGTAAAGTTCTGCGAAATAATCTTAATTCCAGTAGAGGCTGAGCCTCAATCTTGTTCGAGAATAACTTTCTGGATTAATATGTGATGTAATAAGCCAAGAATTATGTGTTCCTGATGTCTAAATATATAATATGGCTCTTGGTCTGATGATTTCATATATCATAGGACCATTTTTTTATCTGAACATGCCAATACGAATTATCAGTCTCATGAATGCAATAAAAAACACCGAAAACTACGAAAAACACAAATTTATACATTCAAACAACGCTATTCTATTCAAAAGTCGTATTCTGGACCAGCTGTTTGTCTTTCAACAGAATAGAAACCCAATAAATAATAATAAAAGCTAAAATATGTAAAAGTTGTCGAGAGAAGAATCTCCACGAAGCTCGTATCTATCCGCAAATAATCATGAAATGCTAAACATGTTATGCAGTTTCGGTTTTAATTGAAACAGAAACCCCATTCAAAATATTTGATACGTGTAATGTCTTATAATGTGAAATCAAGTGCTTGTAATGCTTGCAATTGGGCTGTATCGAAAAATCAAGAAACAGCATTTACCACATACTTAGTAGTTGTACAGTTATTTGCAAGAAGCCTGGCAACAAATTTATGCTGATTACACCGTCCAATAACATTTTTTTCTCATACACCATTAGGTGTAGTTTGTCGTTTTTTTCATGCTGATTCTGAAGCTAATTTTAAATTTACTCGATCACGTCAGGATTTTGAGAAATTTTTGTAACTAGCTTTTTCAAAAAGTACAGAATTACAGAATTTCGAAGTGACTTTTATATAAGAAAGATATTACAAGATATATTGTAGTGCCAAGCATTGAGTGGACATGACCGAACTTGTCCTTGCTGGTTTCCTACGTCACAGCATTTAAACCACGCCTATTTGTGCTCTGAAGTCAATGAAATTAGGAATTTGCAGATTTCCGGATGTATTGGTATATGAGGAGCTACGCACGGCTCGTTAGATTCAATTTAAGTATGTTTGTGATAGCTGAACGACTTTTCATTTCATAATCTCCCGTGCGTGTACAAATAATTGCAACAGCTTCTGTTATGTATATGTGGAGAATTCATTACCAACGACACAAACGAAATATTATGCCTTGAATAAAAAATTTATATTTTCGCTATTTTGGTCTAAAAATTAAATATCAGGAAAAGAAATGGAATCCTCGCATTTGCTGGGCACGGTGTGCTGTTACTCTGAGGGGCTGGTCAAACGGCAAGAACAGTGCTATTCCATTTGCAAGATTTGGCACGAACAAAAGGACCATTTGTCTGATTGCTACTTTTGCTGCACGAAAACCTTCGGGTTCTCCAACAAAAATAAGAAGAAGATATGTTACCTTAAAGTGTCTTCTGTTATTCGTTCAATACCTTACTCAGAAGCCTAGCCAGTACCAAGACCTATAGTTGTTTCAAGCGAAGAATATGCCATTACAGATGCAAAACAAGAAATTTCCACGTTATTATGGACCAGCGATGATGAATATTTGCCATCTCTAGAGGAGCGATCCCACTTAGTAAATCAGTCAGAATTATATGACCTTATTCGAGATCTGAACTCTGAAAAAACTGAAGCAGGAATATTAGGATCTAGACTTCAAGGATGGAAGCTGTTAGCTCCGGGCACACATATTTCTGTGTATCGTAATCGCTAAAAAGAACTGTCACAATATTTTTCAACCGAAGAAGGTATTTCATTCTGCAATAATATCGATGGTATGATGACGTTAGGTCATCAACACAACCCAGACGAATGGCGTCTTTTTATCGATACTTCGAAATTGAATTTGAAAGTTATCCTTCTTCACATAGGAAACATTTATCCATCCATCCCGGTTGGCTACGCAGTTCATATGAAGGAAACGTATGAAAATATGACAAGTCTTCACGACAAAATTAATTACAAAGTGTACAAATGGCATACCAACGATGACCTCAAAGTTGTAGCATTTCTACTCGGTGTGACCCAAAATTTTCTAGGAAACACAAACTCTGACAATTACATAGCAATTGTTAAGCCTTAAAATATATTTTTTACACTCGCACCTGGATTTCTTTCCTCCGAACCTCGGCGATGTCAGTGATGAACACGGAGTGAGATTTCATTTATTTCTGTTATCGAAAACGTTACCAGGGCAAATGGAACAGTGACATGTTGGTTGATTATTGTTTGAGTACTGTATGAGTTTGATATCAGAAAGTGCCGTAGAACAGCATAAAAGAAAAACATTTTAAGACAGAATGTTTGTACCAAGACCTGACATGCCAGAATAAATTTGTTGATATTATTATTATTACGACTGTAAGAGAACGTAAAACTGTACATAGTTACTAAACAAAAAATTAAAAAAAATAAGATTTGTTGCCTAGTGTTATTTAGCAAGAACACTCAAAATTTATGAAAATGAAAAAAACACCAAAAAAAGAAATGTCCACAAAAACAAATTATAATTTACATAATATGCATTCTACACATTCCACGACTATTAATTTAATTCTTATTCGTTTGTAATAGATTTTTTTGCAAATGGATACTTCTGTCCAATCGCTGCGAAGGTAGCGAAGTATGGTTAAAGTAAAAAATAGTTTCCATTATGTCCGTCCACTGTCCTCACCCATTCTTCGAAGATATCTGTATCAACTCACATTTGTCATAAGCATGATTAACATTTAAATTATCAAAGCTATATAAATATAATTCAATCGGTGAGTGAAAGCACAATACAAGTGCCAAAATGTAGCTTTTTGATCTGTAAAATAGCCAAATGTAAAATTTTAAGGTCCGTTGCCATGAGTACAACAGTTAATGTTGATTGAGTAAAACCACAATACAAAGTTCTCAATAAGCTGCAACGGAGTTTTGGACATGCGAAAAGCTTTTTGGGGCAACTCAAAAATAATATACATATTTAATATATGAAACGGTATTACTCCCTTTGTTATCTACGTTAGTTTAATGTGGTCGGCAAAAAATGACAATCGTTAAGTGGATTGTATACGATATAAATCCTGGATATAAATAAACATAAACATAATGCTTTCGTTATTTTGAAACAATTCTTCTGCTCCTTTGATTTACAAAAACGCCACCTTATATACAATACTTTTATAACTTCAGCTTCATTGAATATTAATTATTATTAATGAAAATGGGAGTTATATTGGTTTGTAATATACATAAATGCAATTTTTACTACCTACTTAACATTGGAAATGACAATAATAACAATGAATAATCGATGACTACTTAGCAATTGCACGTGAGAGAGAATAGAATAAAACTGGTAATTATGCAATTTAAATTACTTAGAAGAACTGCAATATAATTTTTATATGTTGAAATGACATACTGTCTATAGCTAAAAAAGCACCTGCATAATTCACTGATTATTTGTAATTTCCATATATTTAATTTTCAATTACCTCAGGTACAAGTTTTTAAGTATTGTTACATGGCTGTGCCAGAAGGCATAGGCTCGGCACAGGCATGAATGCATCGAGATCAATTTGATTCACATAAATTGTTACCACATTTATATTACATCGATACCCACACACAAACACTAGAGATATAGGGAGTAAAAAATTCAATTGCTGACATCATACAGGTATTTTTTCGTAAGCAACGATAATGCTCGAGTAGAATCATTTAATGTAGTTTTACATTTAAATATTCAAAGTATTTGCAACAAGCAGGCTTAGCTTATATGTACAGCTTGTGTATTAAGTAATGTATTCCCCTTTGAAGCATTTATCAAACTTTCTTCCGGTCATGTCCGTTCGGTCGTTTTCGTAAATGCCCCTAGAGATGTATAGTTGGAAAGAATATCTCGACCGAAAAAACGACCGAATCGGCGCGAGCGGAAGAAAATTTCATATGCTCTTCAAAAGGGAAGACATGAGTTAAGACACAAACTGTACCTACTTACTCTTGTAATCAATCCAACCGAATTTGTTTTGTGTTCGTGAGCGATAGTGAATAGTAAAGAACTATAAGTTAATTACTTATTCATGTAGAGAACTGCTTACAACAGGTAGAAAGATGCAGCTGCTAAAGATAATTTTAAAATTAGGATATTTTTATGTACCGTGTGTTCAGAAGATGTTTGAATACTCGTCTGTTAACTTGTGTGTATTCTTAGTTGTTTACACATCTCTTGGGTTGAATGTTAATACATTTTTTTAATCTACTAGAGAATCTACTAGAGAAAGAGCATAGGTTCGTTACAAAGCCTACTCGTATTACCACTACTTCTAGATCATTAATTGATAATATTGTAATGGATCTTAACACTCGATACTAAATTGCAGCTGTTGTTGATGCTAATTCGTCAGATAATCAAACTCAGCTGATCTGCTATTCTAATTTTTTTGTACCTACGTATAGTGAATTACACATCTAAAGAATCTTGGAATGATTTTTTAGTTAAATTAAATTTAAATGGAGTGTTCAACTACTTTTTTTAATATCTTTTTATTATTGGCATGAGGCATTTCCTACACGTAAAATTAAGATTTACAAAAGGGACAGGCCTTGAATTACCGTGTGCATTAACGATAATAATTAATGAAATAAAAAGAAATAGTAAAAGCAATAACTCTATAACTATAAGAGTTGATGACAAAACAGATGACGATCCAGTATATTTTTACAGAATATTTCAAACCCAATTCAACACCCCATTCAAAATTCCACCTAATTTGCATAATATGAATACCTTCTAATATGTTGTCCAAAGTGTTTATCTGCTTTCTACCGATGAGTCCGAGATGTACAGTTTAATTATATGACTATCGTGGAAGGATGTCTGCCGGTATTGATGGTACTTCTGGCAACATTCTAAGATTTGTTGCTGAATTCCTACTTCTGCTTTCTCCTATCCTATAGGTACTTCCTGATTCTCTTAAGATTTCTAAAGTTGTACTTATATAGAGGGTGTTACAAAACAGTAGGTCAATCCGTTAGTTCTATATTTTTTGGGCTAAATTTATAAAACTCTGTTTATGTCACTTTCTATATGAGCACACTTATTCACACAACTCAAGCTCAAAAAATAAAAGACTAAATAAAAAGAATGTTTTCATTAATAGCGTAAAAAATAGTAATATAAATAAAATTACACATCTTTTGTACCATTTTGAAATATGTAACTTCCAAATTTGGTACTTTATTTTAACATTTTTGTAAGCAATCAACTAAACGAAACATTCAAAAGATAATCATAAATTTTGAAAATGCAGTTTAGATTAAAATCAAATATTTTCGAAAATATTCAGGTTCGAATAAATTATAAAAAGATCAAGAAGATATATTTTGGTAAGGCGTAACACATAAACGTTTAACACAACGTTTAAACAATTTAATAAATAACTTCTTAAACATTAAATTTGAATCTTGTATATGGAAAAAGGCATTCGAATAAAAAGTGACATAAGAAAAGTTCCATTATTTTTCCAAAAATATATAATTGACGGATTGACTTACGTTTTTGTAACACTCTATATAAAAAAGGTTATAGACAGTTGACTCTTTTTCCAAAGTGTTTGAAAAACTTATCTACAGTTCGAATTTGAATCCCGTGGCAGTTGTGCTTAAGTCACAGAGGTTTGGTAAAAATATATGACGTTGAGCACTCAGCTGTGATTGGCGCATTGATGTAACAGGCGGATCTAATTGCTCAAGCGTTGGGGGTATATAAGCCGACGCCCATTTTACGCTTATTATATTGTTAGATTAACAACAGATCACTGCCACGGCATTCTGGCCGACCTGAATTAACAAATTATGTCTTACCTGCGTTAGTTTAAAGTATTATTGGATAATTTACTTACTTGTGTTGACGTGGCTGCTGGTTAGGTGTACCTCTGGGCTCCATTACTATTTGTTGTTTGGTATTTGTAAGTCACATATAAATGCTTCACACCGGAAGATCTTTATGAATTCGCGGATGATATTACAGTTAGTATCTACTAAGTAACTTGCGTGAAGCAAATTTCATCCAAGTGTAATTATTACGCAGTCAATATGTTGACTTGTTGGCTTAAATGTAATGGCTCACAAATAAGTAAATCCAAAACAATACTAGTGATGTTCACTGTTTCCAAGCGTGTTAGTAATAATTCATTATTAGTTCGTTTTGATAACAAACTGATACAAATAGTGTCGAATTTGTTCTAAACTTGCGTTAAACTATGTATTGCTGAAGGTAAGACCAAATATGAATTTGTAATGAAAAAGTTAAGAACAATTTTCCAACGCAAAATGCACTCACACGTGTTGGTCTATATTTGTGTCTAAGTGTATCCATTACTATCAATTATGTTATATGAATCTACTATCTTCGACAACAAATTGGAATCCAGCTTTACATGCAATAATGGGTTAAATGCGTAATATGATATACGTGACTAACTAAAGTATTCGGCTTTATCACACCAAGATATCTTTGTTTGAAACAAATCCTAAATATATCTGCATCAAAGTTTATAATAAGTTACTTATAAAACATAAATTAAACATTTATATTTTGGCAGTTTACGTTATAAATAAACGTCAAAGCAAACATCAAGCCCGATTGAAAGCATATGGAAACTATGCTGAAGGACTGGACTGTTAAATTGACTTGTCATCGTTATATGTCGGCATCAATGGTATTGCTGAAAACAGATTAGTTAACTGTTAAAAAATGTTGTTGACACAAACACTTATTATAACACAAGTGTGTAATTTTCATTTATATTGTTTGGTGTATAAACAAACTTAACAAAGGTCAAAAAGTTAACTATGTAATTAAATATCTATCATTTCTTCTATGTAAGTGACGCACAGCTACTACTTCTTGTAGTTGATACGCGTCATCGACTTTGCTATATTTACTGCCAATATGCTATTACATATTTTAACGCAAATATTTAATCTTTTCCATTTCACTTCACTTTTAGATCACTGCATGAAATCTTATGCAATAATTTAAGTTATTAGTTTTGTAAAATGTAAATTGTCGACAAACAAAAAATCGCAATTTATTGATTTTAAATTTTTTAAAAGAAACGTTAGCAATGGTGAAAACTTCGTGTAAAAGTTCCTAAAACCAAAAAAACATAATTCCAAATAAGACGGCCGATGATTTAAGATATGTATAATTCAAAGCAAAGTATTAACAATTTATTATCACATATTCTCAGTACCAAGTAAAATATATCTCACTTATTTAGTATTGAGATGTAGATTTGATTAAGGGTGATATTGCACTGCGACCTGTTGATCTATTGTGTCCCATGTACATACATAAGCTGTAAGCTGCTGGAGTTTGCTCGCTCTCATAGCTCCTCATCCAGTCTAAGAGTTTTAATAAATTGCAATAACTGTGATGGTCCCAGCTCGGATTTTCGTAATAGCGTTGCAGTTAGTTGTCAGGTGTTTCGGATTTTCATCCTCCACCCCGCAGAACCCGCAGTCTCTATTCTCTTTCAAACCCTATCCTTGTCATGTGTTTACCAAGGTGACAATGCCCTGTAAGAAAACCTTTAAGGATGCGTAGTCTGTTCCTACTTAGTGTCTTCACTCTATGCTTGTTCTAGTTTCGAAAAAATATCTAGGAGTGAGTGAAACCAGGAATATTGATCCAGAGGGATACTATGAGTCTTTCCTCTCTACATATTTTTGAGTTATTTTTTATAGGTGCTCATCCCTATACCGCAAAACGGTTCTGGTCCCACAAACAACAAACGTTGCCTCTAATTCCAGTATGTCATATTTAGACATTCCCAGACTAATTTCGAGCGGATGATGTTAGAACTCAGCGCCATTATGGCTGCTTGACTATCGAAGAAAATTGTAATGCTTTGCTTTTGATAGTTCCTGTCCAGGTTCAGTTGAGCACATCTTTCAATGGCGTTCTTTTCGAAGCTGTATTTCTTGACCATTTCATCGTTCGATAGTTTTAGGAGTGGGGAGAGCCCCGCTTGAGATGTCCAGGTTCTCTGATACAGAGTCTCGTCCCCTTCAGTTGCCGCCCTGGTCAGTCTGTGCAATGTCACAAGGGCCTCACTTAGTATTTAGTAGTAGAATTGTTTTCGATGTCTAGAGAATAAAAGGAGAGAGAAGTTATAAGGAAGAAGAACAAAGAGAGAACAAAAGAAACAACCAACACTAATAGGTCACCTAATTATGGCTACGGTTTAATCTTTAAAACCATAGAGGACGTATTAATTTGTATGTACTACTTCCGAGAAATGAGACTGTGATAAGGACTGGTATAGTGCATTGATCAACTGGCAGCCTATCACAACTAACGTATTTTAATAAGCACAATGTGAATACATTTATTGATATTTAGAGCAAAAATTCTTCAACGTTTGCCACAGTTTTATTATTTTCTATCTTTTTCGTTAGGATGAAGCAGGCAGATACAAGAACGATACAAAACCTTTAGCAAATTTTAGATTGAATAATAATGAAACAGATATAGAAATTATGAAGAATATTCAATTCGAACAGTAGATAAATTCTGCTTTATGCAATATCCAAGATTCCTCCTTTTGATATGGCAGGAAGAATAATGAAAACTTTGAGAAATTATTGTACTTTTAGTAATATTTCAGTAAGATTTTGATATTCATACTACCAACTTTAATAGATATACAGAAACCTTATTTACCATCATCTATTACAGATACCACTGTTCCCATTGTTGAATCGAAAACTTAGTCCAGAAATTTACTAGAACAGTTAAAGGATTATCACTTGAAAAAAATACTGTTGCTACTGATAGGCCAGAAAAACAAAAATTACTACATTATTTATTATTATAAATAGGCTCTCTAAATACAGAAAATAATGACAAAACATTGAGTGCGATGGATGTGAAGATAAGTCTGTAGTTTTGCTCACATTTTTAAAAAATACTTTTTGTGTCTAAAATAATCGAAACTGTGTCAAAAGGTCAATTCGAACTTACTTATTCCCTAAAACTACAGCACCAATTTATTAAACAGATAGATACAAAAGTATTTATGTATGGGTACGATAATATACACACATCGACTTGGCATTACACACTAAATAAGCTGCAGACGGGTGTTTTCACTTTCGATAATCTCATCAGTACAAGATGTGATTATTAAGCCTCGACATATCATATATAAGATATTTGCTTAACAAAAATTCCCTACGCGTCATCTATTAACCAACCGGCGATGTATCTGGTGGTATCCACACGTAAATAGGTACTTTCATATTTAAATGTTTGTCTTATGTAACTTTTAGTGACATTAACGTAGTTTCTACTATTGAATGCCAAGCTTCCACAAAACAATTCAAAATTCTATACTTATATTTTATTTTGTCATTAAAAAATACAGACACCAGCCTCAATTGATCGATCTTAATAACGACGCTTTGATCACGTACCAAACCAGTTACCAGTTAATTATTAATTAAAATGTATTATGGAGTTACTCGTAATTTTATAAATGAACAAATTTCTGATTCAATCTTCTAAAATTAAAAGCTTTTATCGTTTACGTTTCCAGTTTAACCCTTTTTTTTTAATCTAATCGTAGTTTTGTTGTGCTCCATGTGTACAATAATCGAACATCCATTTATCTATTACATACAAAACTATAGTCAATTCAATGCTTAATTTTGTTCTAGGTTCTTGAACTCATAATTATAATCTCCGAGCCAGATAGATAGTACCATGGAATAGTTCATTTACAACATGTAGTTGTAGAAATACAAACACAATATGTAGTGGTATAGTTTATTAGCAAGTATGTCTTATAAGTATGTTGTATATACAAAGGTATAATAGTTCTAAAATCTACCAGTAATATGGACGTTTCCAACCATATCCACCGTATCCGCCGTATCCGCCGTATCCGCCGTATCCACCGTATCCACCATATCCACCGTATCCACCATATCCACCGTATCCACCGTATCCACCATATCCACCATATCCACCATATCCACCGTATCCTCCCCAATATCTCCTTCCCCATCGTGGATAATAGCCCCAGCCGCCGCCGCCGCCATAATATGCACTAGCTGAAGAATCCAAGTCAGATTCAGCTTTGTCTGCTTCTGTAGATTTTTCTACCTCCTCAGCTGCCCAGACAAGGACTAGCGTCATCAAAAATAAGAATGCAAACTGGAAAATATAAAATTACAAATTAAATAATTTTAAAAAATGGCAAAGTGTATTGATTCTAATCTAAAATATATTTTTTATTTTCTTGTATAGTTAGTAAGACTGTGCCATGTAACTGTTTTTTTAGTTTTCCAGTGCTTTTGTTTCTTCTAGAATCAAACAGCAAAATTCCGTCATAATCCCAATAAAATATATCACCATTACTTTTCCTACATTCATAGTAGGTGTGATATTAAACATTTTAGTAACAACTTCCAGTCGTTTAGGAAATTATTTATAACGTTTATTCACAATATTATCTAAAGATTATAACTATCTAACTATATTCAATAGTATCACGCTACAAGTTTATCAATGAGACTTCAGTTCATATGAAGTGAAAGTAAACAATAACAAAACATTTATTCAAACTATGAACGAAATATTAAGTGATGCTGTTCCTTGTGAGTGTTTTGACTTGGTAATATTTCCACGTAATTATTAGAACCACGAACTGCAAAATAAACAACACAGTTTATATTATAAGATGGTAGTAATGTCAATATTATTATAACACTGAACGCGAAAACCACAATAAATACTAACAAAATATTTAGATTATTAGTTATTGTAATAATAGCACTCGAATACCAAAGAAATATTTTTATCCCAAGACAAAGATGGCAATTCTGTTAGTTTAGATATACGTTTTCGCGATTTCTAATAAACAATAACTAGTTCTAATAAATAAAACAATCACTGCTTTTATTACTGTATCTATGACTCGTAAGTATCTTGTTTGTCTGTTTCTCATATGTGGATATGAGAGAGACAGTTGTGTCTCTTATTTTGCTGTCAAATATTCTTTACAATAGATTTTAGTGCATTAGACGCATGATCACATAGAATGTTATAATCCTCTCGAAACAAAATTGTGTACAAATATTATAAAATAGAAGACCAAAATAATATACTGGCGAAGCACTAGCGGAAAAAAAAACGGCACAAATCAACTGCTGCGTCTGGAAGTTACAGAATAATGTATACCTCCTTCTTTGCCACCATAGGAGTGATACTAAATCTAATACACCTACACGAATTTGTCAAGGAACTTAACTGGTCCTCTTTACATTCTGAATGCTTCGCCAGGAAAAAATGCAATCGGTAGCTTAGTCAAAAGATACAATTGCTAGTTCCACAAGTTGCAAAGAATCAACTTTTGGTAATCCAACAATAGATTTATCTGGAAATTGAAATTTATGATCGAAACACCAAAGTTTCTAATATTTCTTTTAGACTAATTCTAAAGATATATCTAACCAATTCGTCATGTAAGAGACCAGTATGCATTTCACTGAACCGGAATCTTTCTGCGATGTTTGCAAAAGTCCACTCAAGAATGACATGCAACCACGGGAAATACAACAACATGCTTCCCTGAAACACAAAATTACTTGATCTCAATGAAGCAGAGTGATCCGTACTTATTAAGATACAATAACTAAAAAAGATGGACAAAACTAATCAAGATAACTGTCAATTTCGTCAACATAAAACCATAACTGCTGCACTCATATTATGGGACTGCAAAGGTGCCCATGTCGCAATCAAGAGAAGTGTTTTTAGTGCATTTAGAATAAAAATCAATCAATTAAGAAAGACAAACTAGTACAAAATTACAAGACGAAATATCAAAAAAAAATTCAAAAACAATTGTTTCACTTGGATTTTGTCGTCGATAAATATATTATTCCAAAACGAGTCTTATACTTTTGCAAAGGTAAACGTTTTCGGTGTATTCACTCCTTTCAATAAAATTATATTAGCTAATTTTTATTAACACAATATTACAAGGCTAAAAATATGTTAGAGACATACACCTCATTGAAAATTAGTTTTTTTTTTCCGTTTGCGTCGATTTCATTAGCAACAGCTTGCTAAACGATTGCTTGTTGTTACATAAAGCCAAATCAATTTTGGAGGAGTTTATGAAATTGTTTACCAAAACATTTCTCATATAATAAAAGATTGAAATCCCCAAGATCATATCAGCATGTTGTTATGAACTTTAAAAATATTCGGAGCTAATATTTAAACAATAATTATCGTGCAATTTACATTATTTTCTCTAATGTGCAAAAAAAACTTGGGAATCTTGCAAAATTTCTAAAGCTATTATTATCCAAAAGTAATGACTTATTTAATAATGTAAAATTGCACAATATTTGCAAATATGTTAACTTACAATGCATTGATACAGTAAAATGAATTCAATGAAATAGTTGTCTTCAATTATAAATGGAAAGTATCTACAAGATTATTAAATGCTAAAAATTCGAAATGAATTAGTTTCACAAAACATATGTGCAAACATTGTTGATAAAGAAAAATAAATTGCATTAAAATCAAGTTTTATTAAAAGCTATGTAATTACTTCCTTTAGTCGTTTAGAGATTGGGCAAAGTTTAATTGAAATTAACATCAATTAACAATGACTATATGTTCATCTAACACAGCAATTAAAAAACAGGTCCTGATTAAATTCAATCTTGAACGGGAAAATTTTTTAAACAGAGAAACATAAAATAACCTTCATGAAAATAATTTAGCAAACATTGATACTTTTGCATCCAATATAATATAAACAAAATTAAACGAGATATTGCATTTTTATCAAAATTAAATTTACTTACGTATATAAAAAATGATTATTAAAAAATATTCTATAATTATATAAAATACAATTACTCCACATTTTCCCAACTACAGAATAGAAACAATTTCAGGTAAAAAAATAACAATCGAAGATGTTACGCTGTGTCGCGACGAATATACTAAAGATTCAATGTTACCGTAATGCGATCGTACCTTCAACATTTTTCCTAACTTTTTCTTTTCTCAACGCCCACTCGATGCGTATGAACTACAAGTCACTAATATGTTTTACTGGAACACGCGAGAGTTTGTTTCGAACCTGGTGTAGGTAGTACTTTATCTTGTTCCAGATATTTGTTGACGGGTCCTTTATATACACCCAATCCAAGATCATCCCTTCCATCAACTTGGTACCATTTTTCTGCATAAATAACCAATAATTCACTATGCGTAAAAGCGTGGCATTGCTCTTAGTGTATATTTTTTACGTAAAGAAAAAAAACCATGACATCTCTCATAAATATTAATTATATGACAGAATTTGACTTCTCTAAAAGGTATTGTTTGATTGTCTCCGGTTTGTTTAAGAAAGACATTACTTTAATTTGAAATTATCGTGTATAGTAATAATAATGTATAGTTACTTAACTTCTACCAAATATTCATTTTGTTGTACTGTAGTAAAATAGAAGCTTTATAGAATCACAAATACCTAAAAATATTGCGTACTTAAAATATTTGAAGGTGATATACATAAATCCGATATAAATTCCTAATTAGAATCCAAGGTATTTATAAAGATAAGTTTTTTAAGTTTTTATAGATCTATTAAATATAGCAAGAATAACCTTAGATCACAAATGTGATGAAACAACGACATAATTGACTGTCCTTCTCAAAATATAATTAATACAATTCTGTTTTAACACCTCTCTTGATTCGACGCGTTTTAAAACATTCCTCTAATGCAACTTTCATTTCTTTTGATTTTGCAACCAAAAGCATCTAATAAATTCAATTTTGATTGAACATATTACTTTCTTTCTCTTAAGGAAAATGGGACCATCCGTTCGATTACATAATCTTTAATTATTGTTAATTTGTTTGTCATCAAAATTCAAGTAGTTTTTCGATAATTTACGAATTGGAAACTTTCTGTTGTAACAACTTAATTATGTTATAAATATAACGGATTAAATAGTTTTTAGTTATATAAGAATACGATTTACAATAAACAAGAACAGGTACAAGAATATGTTCGTTCTAACCCAATTTTTTTGAGAAACATTTAAAAATATTAACCGGAAAATTGTATGTTGTGCGGTCATTGCAATTCGAACATATAAAATCAGAGTATGTTCTTGCATAATCAGAAATAGTTCATATGAACGGAAAACAAAATCGTAAAAGTTTCGAAGAAAATGCTATTTCTCACCTGTACGTAACGTTTATTAAAACTATATCTCACATTAATATTATTTCCTAGTAGCAACTAATTCTTATTAATTCTATTGAATATCAATAAACAGTAAAGCATTCTATCTTTATTTACTGTAAAATTGTAATACTGTTACCTAGACTACTACTAGCTTACACAGATAGTAAAGCAGCATTAACAAGCTTCGAAAGACATGTTCTATGGATAAACTTGGTGGAGACTATCGACATACGACAAGAACGAAACAATTTTCTGTTTTCAACATAATCCCCATTTTGTGTATGGATAATGCCGAGATTGCTTTAGTAAAACATTCTCTATCTTGTCGCATTAAATCTCATTTTTCATCTTCTAAAAAATCGTTTCCCCGAAGACGTTCTTTTAATTTTATGAATAGATGGTACTCAATAGGAGTCCAATCGAAAAAATAGGTTATTCAAAGATTTTAAACCCGGCATTGTAAATGGTAGTCATTGAAACGCATCTTTTGTGGGTTGGACCGTTTCCTTGGTGCAGTACTACACCTCGTTTCAATTTTCTCCTGCATTTTTCTCTGATGGCCTCCCGAACATTTGTGCTTTAAATTTATGTAATGTTTACCCCAGTCCATATTTTGCTTTTTTGATTCTGGACCAAAGTGATGAACCCAAGTTTGTGTATTATCCTTAAGTTGATATTAGCGGCAACTTGATGAATGTACTTTTGATCTGCTATTTTTGGTACCCACCGCGCTAACTCGTTTTTGAAACATACATAATTCATTGTGCAATAATTTTTAATGTTTGAAAACCCTCATATTTCACCTATGCGAGTGAGTGAGACTAGCAAATTGTAATTTGACAAGATACCCTGATTTCTTTTTTCAACAGGGTTATTTATTTTGGCAGTTTTTTACCACTACCTACGAGTATATCACCGCTCATTTAACTTACATGTTTGTTCCAGCATTTTTTTCGTCGTCTAATCCATTTTCCCACGTTCTCTATTTTGCTTTGTTATCGTAGGTCTTCGTTTCTAATTCTGTTAATTAATATTTTTCCATTAATGCTTTTTATCACTTTAATTTCGACTGTTCTCATCATTTGCTGTATCTTGAAGGTATCTGGTTGTGTTTCAAGAGTGTATATCAATACGGACCTTACTAGTGACTTTTACACTCCTATTTTGCTTTCCATCTCAAGGTATTTGGTCCTCCATACGATGTATCTTAAGCAACCTGATATTTGGAATGCTCTTATTGTTTGTTTCCGAACTTCACTATCTAGATTTCCAGAGCTTGTTATATCAACTCCCAAGCATTTGAACTGATTCACTTGTTCAATTATCCTCTAGTCAACCTCCAGTTTGCTTTTTACTGGTTCTTCGGATATTACTAGACATTTGATTTGATTAGTGTTAATAATCATATTCAGTTGTTTTGTTAATTGATTAAGGGAGTAAATTTGCAATTTATCTTCGGAATTCTCGATTAGTACTGTTATGTTGTCTATTAATTATAGTGAGAGTGGTTGTTGACTTCGTATCTTATCAATCTTGGGTTGATTTTCTTCACTGGATCTCTTGGTGCAGAAGTAGAACACTAAACACTTTAACCCACTGAACACCAAACAAGTTTTAACTAAAACACCGACGCGTTTCAACAGCAATGCTGTCATTATCAAGGCGATAATAAAACTAAATTAAAATAAAATCTACAAAAACAGGTAACCTAAATGTTATGCACGGTCAATCCGATACGCATCATTAATTTCCGATTAACGAAAACAATGACGAATACGGTATAGGGCCATTGTCACAATTCATTACACAAGACTTATTTTTAAATATTTCTAAACTTTCGAAAACATTTAGAAACTTACAATTGTTTATTTGTCTAATTAATTTAACATTCGTATGATCGATGTTGTGATCTGTTTCAAAAATGTGTTGGGCAACGCTCGATTTCTCAATTCTATTAAATCTAAGATGAGCCATATGCTCTTTGAATCTAGTTGAGACTGCTCTCCTGGTTTGCCCAATATATTTTTGATTACAATCTTTACAATTGATTTCGTAAATACCTGACTTTTCTAGAGGTTGTATTTTATCTTTAGGGTTACCGATGAGACTTCGTAAACTAGTCCCAGAACTGTAAACTATTCTGAGATCTAGCTCTTTGAAGATTTTACTCAAACCTTTAGTGATAAAGGGAGCGTAAGGGAGGGTCACAACGGGTGAAGCTTTAACATCCTCTCGAAAAGTCGTAGATTCTTTCACAGTTTTCTTATAATTAAACTTCCTAATTAACTTATAGATATGCTGAGGCTGGAAACCATTACACTTGGCCGCATCTTTTATAATTTTAAGCTCTTTCTCATATCTCGCCTTGTTCAAGGGAAAAGTGAGAAGTCTGTGGACAAAAAATTCAGGCTTGCCATTTTGTGTTGAACACAATGATGGGAGTCTGAAGGAATGTAGCGAAGTGTACTGGTTTCCTTTCTATACACGTCAAACTCTAATCTATTGTTATTTCTAATTACTAAAGTATCTAGAAAGGGTAGCTGACCGTTTTCTTCTCTTTCACAAGTGAACTTTATGGTTTCGAACCGATTATTTAATCTATTGAGAAAATCGTCGATATTACATTTTTTAGTGTCAAATATAGCGAAAATATCATCCACATACCTCAACCAAACCCTAGGAAAGTATTCGCTCTCAGATTCTAAGTCCTTTTCAAAACGGCTCATGAAAAGGTTAGCCAAAAAGGGCGACAAGGAGTTACCCATTGCCGTACCTTCCAGCTGTTCATAAAAACCACCGTTGAATTGAAAAATGTTCTGTTTCATACAGATGTCAGTTAAGCGAATATATTCCTGGACACATTGTTGACTCAAACTATTTTGAAGCAACAAGTCCTCGAGGTATGTCAAGGTGTCTGGAATCGGTACACTAGGAAAGAGAGAACTAACATCAAATGAAATCAATACTTCACCCTCCAGCAACTGAATATTTTGAATTTCTTTAATAAATTCTAACGAATTTTTTACTGCAAAAGTAGGTTGCTGTATTGGCAAATTATTAAATTCATTGGTCAACCATTTGGAAACCTTATAAGTCGGTGCGTCAATTGCCGAAACAATTGGCCTTACCGACTTGCCAGGTTTGTGGATTTTAGGTAAACAATATAATTTAGGGACAACAGGATTGGAAACATGTAGCTTACGTCTAACGTCGGCGGTAACAAGGTTGTTACAAGTTTTAAACACGTTGTTGACGTCTCTAATCATTTTCGGTAAAGGATTTTTTGAAATTGACTGATAAGGGCCACTACTCAACAGGTCATTAACCCGATCATAGTAGTCCTCTTTATCTAAAATAACAACCTTGTTCCCTTTGTCAGCTTTCAAATAAAAACAATCTTTTTCCCGCAAAGTTTTAATGATTTTAATGTTTTCGGATTTCTGAGGTGATTTATAGGATTTCAAATTTTTGAAATAGTATGTTTGCAGGCCTCCCTAACAAACTGCTTTGTGGGCTCAGGAAACCGCTGGATAGAGGATTCTATCCCGGCAATAACCCACTCAACATTCGATTCAGGAGTCTGCAAACCAAATTTCAATCCTTTATTCAAAAGATTAAGTTCCCGTTCACTAAAGGTTTGCGAAGAATGATTTTCTACTATGTTAATGGTATTCATCGGAACATGATGTTTATTTTTTAAAAAACAACTTAACTTTCTTAATTTCCTATCATGAGAGAATTTCTTGTTCTGAACTTTCCTATCGATTGAAATAAACATGTTCCGCTGAAAATCACACCATAGTTGATATTCAACATCATTAAGATCTAATGTTAAAAATTTCCAAAGTTGGTAAGCTTGAATCTCAAGTTTACTGCGTTTGGCAAAAAGATATTCGATTTCTGAACGCAACCATTTTTCTTTCGCGTAACGAATGACTTTATCACTACTTTTGCAATTATTCGAGACAGTAACATTAATAAAGTTTGGAAAAACAGAAAAACGTTTACAAGTTTTCAGAAATCTAATATCTTCGCTAATAAACCTAATTTTAGCACTAACCTTATGGTATAAGTTCTGATCCTTTGACCTGGTAGCCATATTGCGAAGTTCTTCACTGGATCTCTTGGTGCAGAAGTAGAACACTAAACACTTTAACCACTGAACACCAAACAAGTTTTAACTAAAACACCGACGCGTTTCAACAGCAATGCTGTCATTATCAAGGCGATAATAAAACTAAATTAAAATAAAATCTACAAAAACAGGTAACCTAAATGTTATGCACGGTCAATCCGATACGCATCATTAATTTCCGATTAACGAAAACAATGACGAATACGGTATAGGGCCATTGTCACAATTCATTACACAAGACTTATTTTTAAATATTTCTAAACTTTCGAAAACATTTAGAAACTTACAATTGTTTATTTGTCTAATTAATTTAACATTCGTATGATCGATGTTGTGATCTGTTTCAAAAATGTGTTGGGCAACGCTCGATTTCTCAATTCTATTAAATCTAAGATGAGCCATATGCTCTTTGAATCTAGTTGAGACTGCTCTCCTGGTTTGCCCAATATATTTTTGATTACAATCTTTACAATTGATTTCGTAAATACCTGACTTTTCTAGAGGTTGTATTTTATCTTTAGGGTTACCGATGAGACTTCGTAAACTAGTCCCAGAACTGTAAACTATTCTGAGATCTAGCTCTTTGAAGATTTTACTCAAACCTTTAGTGATAAAGGGAGCGTAAGGGAGGGTCACAACGGGTGAAGCTTTAACATCCTCTCGAAAAGTCGTAGATTCTTTCACAGTTTTCTTATAATTAAACTTCCTAATTAACTTATAGATATGCTGAGGCTGGAAACCATTACACTTGGCCGCATCTTTTATAATTTTAAGCTCTTTCTCATATCTCGCCTTGTTCAAGGGAAAAGTGAGAAGTCTGTGGACCAAAAAATTCAGGCTTGCCATTTTGTGTTGAACACAATGATGGGAGTCTGAAGGAATGTAGCGAAGTGTACTGGTTTCCTTTCTATACACGTCAAACTCTAATCTATTGTTATTTCTAATTACTAAAGTATCTAGAAAGGGTAGCTGACCGTTTTCTTCTCTTTCACAAGTGAACTTTATGGTTTCGAACCGATTATTTAATCTATTGAGAAAATCGTCGATATTACATTTTTTAGTGTCAAATATAGCGAAAATATGTGGATGATATTTTCGCTATATTTGACACTAAAAATGTAATATCGACGATTTTCTCAATAGATTAAATAATCGGTTCGAAACCATAAAGTTCACTTGTGAAAGAGAAGAAAACGGTCAGCTACCCTTTCTAGATACTTTAGTAATTAGAAATAACAATAGATTAGAGTTTGACGTGTATAGAAAGGAAACCAGTACACTTCGCTACATTCCTTCAGACTCCCATCATTGTGTTCAACACAAAATGGCAAGCCTGAATTTTTTGGTCCACAGACTTCTCACTTTTCCCTTGAACAAGGCGAGATATGAGAAAGAGCTTAAAATTATAAAAGATGCGGCCAAGTGTAATGGTTTCCAGCCTCAGCATATCTATAAGTTAATTAGGAAGTTTAATTATAAGAAAACTGTGAAAGAATCTACGACTTTTCGAGAGGATGTTAAAGCTTCACCCGTTGTGACCCTCCCTTACGCTCCCTTTATCACTAAAGGTTTGAGTAAAATCTTCAAAGAGCTAGATCTCAGAATAGTTTACAGTTCTGGGACTAGTTTACGAAGTCTCATCGGTAACCCTAAAGATAAAATACAACCTCTAGAAAAGTCAGGTATTTACGAAATCAATTGTAAAGATTGTAATCAAAAATATATTGGGCAAACCAGGAGAGCAGTCTCAACTAGATTCAAAGAGCATATGGCTCATCTTAGATTTAATAGAATTGAGAAATCGAGCGTTGCCCAACACATTTTTGAAACAGATCACAACATCGATCATACGAATGTTAAATTAATTAGACAAATAAACAATTGTAAGTTTCTAAATGTTTTCGAAAGTTTAGAAATATTTAAAAATAAGTCTTGTGTAATGAATTGTGACAATGGCCCTATACCGTATTCGTCATTGTTTTCGTTAATCGGAAATTAATGATGCGTATCGGATTGACCGTGCATAACATTTAGGTTACCTGTTTTTGTAGATTTTATTTTAATTTAGTTTTATTATCGCCTTGATAATGACAGCATTGCTGTTGAAACGCGTCGGTGTTTTAGTTAAAACTTGTTTGGTGTTCAGTGGGTTAAAGTGTTTAGTGTTCTACTTCTGCACCAAGAGATCCAGTGAAGAACTTCGCAATATGGCTACCAGGTCAAAGGATCAGAACTTATACCATAAGGTTAGTGCTAAAATTAGGTTTATTAGCGAAGATATTAGATTTCTGAAAACTTGTAAACGTTTTTCTGTTTTTCCAAACTTTATTAATGTTACTGTCTCGAATAATTGCAAAAGTAGTGATAAAGTCATTCGTTACGCGAAAGAAAAATGGTTGCGTTCAGAAATCGAATATCTTTTTGCCAAACGCAGTAAACTTGAGATTCAAGCTTACCAACTTTGGAAATTTTTAACATTAGATCTTAATGATGTTGAATATCAACTATGGTGTGATTTTCAGCGGAACATGTTTATTTCAATCGATAGGAAAGTTCAGAACAAGAAATTCTCTCATGATAGGAAATTAAGAAAGTTAAGTTGTTTTTTTAAAAATAAACATCATGTTCCGATGAATACCATTAACATAGTAGAAAATCATTCTTCGCAAACCTTTAGTGAACGGGAACTTAATCTTTTGAATAAAGGATTGAAATTTGGTTTGCAGACTCCTGAATCGAATGTTGAGTGGGTTATTGCCGGGATAGAATCCTCTATCCAGCGGTTTCCTGAGCCCACAAAGCAGTTTGTTAGGGAGGCCTGCAAACATACTATTTCAAAAAATTTGAAATCCTATAAATCACCTCAGAAATCCGAAAACATTAAAATCATTAAAACTTTGCGGGAAAAAGATTGTTTTTATTTGAAAGCTGACAAAGGGAACAAGGTTGTTATTTTAGATAAAGAGGACTACTATGATCGGGTTAATGACCTGTTGAGTAGTGGCCCTTATCAGTCAATTTCAAAAAATCCTTTACCGAAAATGATTAGAGACGTCAACAACGTGTTTAAAACTTGTAACAACCTTGTTACCGCCGACGTTAGACGTAAGCTACATGTTTCCAATCCTGTTGTCCCTAAATTATATTGTTTACCTAAAATCCACAAACCTGGCAAGTCGGTAAGGCCAATTGTTTCGGCAATTGACGCACCGACTTATAAGGTTTCCAAATGGTTGACCAATGAATTTAATAATTTGCCAATACAGCAACCTACTTTTGCAGTAAAAAATTCGTTAGAATTTATTAAAGAAATTCAAAATATTCAGTTGCTGGAGGGTGAAGTATTGATTTCATTTGATGTTAGTTCTCTCTTTCCTAGTGTACCGATTCCAGACACCTTGACATACCTCGAGGACTTGTTGCTTCAAAATAGTTTGAGTCAACAATGTGTCCAGGAATATATTCGCTTAACTGACATCTGTATGAAACAGAACATTTTTCAATTCAACGGTGGTTTTTATGAACAGCTGGAAGGTACGGCAATGGGTAACTCCTTGTCGCCCTTTTTGGCTAACCTTTTCATGAGCCGTTTTGAAAAGGACTTAGAATCTGAGAGCGAATACTTTCCTAGGGTTTGGTTGAGGTATGTGGATGATATTTTCGCTATATTTGACACTAAAAAATGTAATATCGACGATTTTCTCAATAGATTAAATAATCGGTTCGAAACCATAAAGTTCACTTGTGAAAGAGAAGAAAACGGTCAGCTACCCTTTCTAGATACTTTAGTAATTAGAAATAACAATAGATTAGAGTTTGACGTGTATAGAAAGGAAACCAGTACACTTCGCTACATTCCTTCAGACTCCCATCATTGTGTTCAACACAAAATGGCAAGCCTGAATTTTTTGGTCCACAGACTTCTCACTTTTCCCTTGAACAAGGCGAGATATGAGAAAGAGCTTAAAATTATAAAAGATGCGGCCAAGTGTAATGGTTTCCAGCCTCAGCATATCTATAAGTTAATTAGGAAGTTTAATTATAAGAAAACTGTGAAAGAATCTACGACTTTTCGAGAGGATGTTAAAGCTTCACCCGTTGTGACCCTCCCTTACGCTCCCTTTATCACTAAAGGTTTGAGTAAAATCTTCAAAGAGCTAGATCTCAGAATAGTTTACAGTTCTGGGACTAGTTTACGAAGTCTCATCGGTAACCCTAAAGATAAAATACAACCTCTAGAAAAGTCAGGTATTTACGAAATCAATTGTAAAGATTGTAATCAAAAATATATTGGGCAAACCAGGAGAGCAGTCTCAACTAGATTCAAAGAGCATATGGCTCATCTTAGATTTAATAGAATTGAGAAATCGAGCGTTGCCCAACACATTTTTGAAACAGATCACAACATCGATCATACGAATGTTAAATTAATTAGACAAATAAACAATTGTAAGTTTCTAAATGTTTTCGAAAGTTTAGAAATATTTAAAAATAAGTCTTGTGTAATGAATTGTGACAATGGCCCTATACCGTATTCGTCATTGTTTTCGTTAATCGGAAATTAATGATGCGTATCGGATTGACCGTGCATAACATTTAGGTTACCTGTTTTTGTAGATTTTATTTTAATTTAGTTTTATTATCGCCTTGATAATGACAGCATTGCTGTTGAAACGCGTCGGTGTTTTAGTTAAAACTTGTTTGGTGTTCAGTGGGTTAAAGTGTTTAGTGTTGGGTTGATTTCTCATCCTCCCATTGTCCTGGTTATGTCCCCCAGGCGAGCTCGAACTAGAAATTTAAGAAAGCATTTAAATCACCTGGCACTTTAATTACTTATGAAACATGTGTTTTTTGTACATACATTAAACTTAAGACTATAAAAAAAAAGAGTTGTATCCGTACCTACAAAACCATTTGTCCTCAGAAACTGATTGACTTACGATCACGATACAGAACAAACCACTTATCCCAGAAGTGCGGGATTTGGCACAGACTCGCTACTTCTTCTAGAGAGATCGTTTAATAAACGTTTTTTCTCTAAGGATTTTACGTTTCAATTCATTCAAAATGTTGTGTATTTTTGGGCTTTGTTAGAGTGCAAGATTGCACGGCTACCTCATCAAATACTACAATAGTCGCGAAAAAATTGACTTATTTCTGCAAGCAAAGAAATTGATATCTGAGATGTGCACAGTTTCAGGTACTATAAATATAGACATCTAGAGCAATTGATACAGATTTTTTCCCTTCTCAATATTTTTTTACGAATTGCAAGTAATTACCAATAATGTTATATAAATACATCTTATTTATTCATTTCTTTCTGTATGTACTAACGTCCTTCCCCGTCCTCCCCATCGATAATCTACCGATTAAGAGACAGAAAATAAAAGTTAATGACAAAATCTGTGATGTGAAGTGCGTAGAAATAATTACCATTGCTATGTTTTTAAACTTTTGGAAGAACACGGAAAAATAACGCAAAAAAAAAGATTTGCAAAAAATCCCTTCGGATAATTTGAATAATGTTGACTTCAGCAAGAGTTCATACATAATTTATTATTTAATTGTTATGAATTCATATTTTGAATTTGTAATTCATAAAATTTTTTACTAGATACTATGGCGAATAAATTTTCCAATCTAGTAAAATACAATATTTGCATTTTTTTGGCAATATCAAACAAATTCAAATAACTGAATAAGAAGTTTTAATCAATCGAACATTGGCTTCTAGTGTATTTCAAGTCGAAATGTCATAGATGTTTAGTTACTATAAATATGCTAATTTCAATAGTATTTTATATAACTTCTATAATATAGTACAACACGATAATCTATATTTTGCACATCGTAGAAAACTATAGGAACTATGTTATTTATTTTGTGATATTGAATCACATATTCTTTATGCATTGTTTTTTTGTGATGAATCGTAGTTTCTGAAAAGTATGACACACAGTACAGTGTATAAACATAAACATTACATTATTTTAATAATTTTTATCGTCTACAGAACATAAATAGAAGATTTAATTTTAAATTAGATAGAAAAATGAATTGTGATATTCTATAATACTTTGGATTTAAGTTATTACTTTATTTTTAAATAAAACATAAAATACATTCAACTAAATTTTTAAACCAACTAAATTTTATAATTTTGAGGGTATCAGATACAGCCCTTCCAAGATTTTTACATGCAATCCTATTCTTACAGTTTGACAAAGAACAACTATATCCCTCAGATCAATAGACATATTTTAAAAACTTAATGAAAGTTTGACAGTCTTCTCTGGCGTCTTCGATACTTAACTTTATGTTGAAGACAATTAACCTTTATTTTATTCGTTTTAAGTATTAATTTTATAACGTTTTCTGTAAAAACAAAAAATGAAATTTGGTATATGAACTAACTTACAGCCGTTTCTGAAGTTGTATTGCTTGTCCTGCTTCTTCTAAACTGATTAATGTTATCAGAAATAGCGTCAGCAATCTCGAAAACAGTGTTGAAAAAAAGTAAAAAATAGGTAGGACTAATATCCTTTGATACTGGTCATTCAAAGGTCATTTATTAATCGCAGTTTTCTCGAGAAGCACCGAGAAACAACCGTATTAGAGGACGGAAAAAGTTTAATCTTGAACTGGAAAGACGTGACTACATAGGTAAAGATCAACTTTATCACTCATTTGCTTAAAATAAACAATTTGCTGTTAACAAGATAAACTGTCATACTTAATTTTGAAGAAAAATGCTATCCAGGATATGTACGAAGTGTCAAAATTAACATTTAGTCTTTTGTTAGTCTGTCTCTTGTTGTCTGTTTGTTATGTTTCTGTTTGTCGAGTTTCTGCTTTAAATATATGATTATTTTATTAACTTACAATGCGCACTTGTGATGCATTTTGTTAGTAAACAAAGTGTAGTCTAGTAACTATTTTTGTAAATATTATGTGTATATTAAATCAATTTGTACTATCCTAGATCCCAAATTGAAAATACAGTTGTTTACTACTTTAAACTATTTTTCGATTACTTGGATAATGGAAAATATAGTAATTAATAACACTTTTCGCGAAAATCTTAAAAAATTCTTGAAAGCAATTACCATCTTTATTTCATTAAAAACAGTAGTCTTAATGTATTTCTGCCTATTTCTAACTTTCAATTCAAGATTTTCTTGTAAACTTAAACATATTACTATGTTTAAAATTATATTTACATAGGTACATAGAATTGTTTATTTCCTGAAAGTAATAAATATGTATATACTGAAAGCTTGAAATGATGCTATGATTTATTTATTGTATAATTGCCACTAGACGAATAAAAATACATTTAATTAATGAAACTGCTCCCACTGATGTTATATCACTCATATCAATAAGTGACCTACATATACTTCTTGCAATATTTTCACTCTACTTCTGTGACATAAGTTGTATAAATTTCACTACTAAATGCGTTTTTAAACCTAGATATACTGTATCCGTAGGTAATAAATTACATTGAAATCCAGTTATGTGGTATCAGCAACAGAAATTTAAACTATTACATCACTTTTCCTAAATATATCACTAGTATAAATTTCTTTAAACTTATAGTGTTCTAATATTTTATCGCTATTATCACTTTCCTGTTTTACTAGGAGTGGTATCTAACTGTTCACAGATAGAATATCGAGCAAAATATTACCTGTGTGCTTTGCTTATTACGTACTTGTATTAAATATAAATAGAAAAAGATATTGATTTCTAGAAATAATATTGACTTTCTAGGTTGATTTCGTCACTCAAAAGTATTTCTCTAGACGAAATTAGCAACTTGCAAATATATTTTGTCACTCATTGTCTTTTATCTTTTTATGTAACCTAGCTATTGTATGTTTTATAGCTCGATAGCATAAGAACTCTTTTAAACAGAGCTGTTCTATGTCGTGAAATATACAAATTATTTGCACTTCTAATTATTATGCTGGTTACGTAGAATTCTTTTCTAAATTATTTAAATTTTGACACATCAAGATTCCAAGTTCTAACAAATAAACAGCCACCAACGGGCGTCTCTGCAATTGCCAAAACAACAAACGCTCGTGAAAATCTAGACGAAGCACCCCATACAAGATTACAGTATTTTGCACAGGAATAAACATGTCCAAACCAATAAGATCTTATAGCTTCCGTATTTATCGTATCTCCTAAAATACGAATTGCCATCAACCCTAAATATGCCAAACCCAAATCATAGACTCGTCTTCGTTCCCAAAAATTTAAAGAGCCAAACTATGTAGGTGATATTATATTATTTTTCAACAGATATAAGGTCAATTATTTGTTGATAATCGTTTCCAATATTTTAGAAAAAGCAGGTAGAAACGGGGCCCTATGATTCATAATATTTTCCTTACTTCCTCCTTCGTGTAGCGGAATAACCTTTGCAAACTTTAATTTATCAAGATTATTTACAATCGCACTTAATATAATCTGCTATAGTAGATTGTATTAATGATTGCATAGATAACGCTGATCATAACTTGAGGTAATAGTAATTCAATATTCAAGTCAACCACAATTACACGAGTATTCCTTAATAGTTTTGCTTTCCAAAGTCTCTAAAGATTAAATTAAACCAATCGGCAACGAATTTTGAATGCTTTGTCTTATCATATTTAAATAACTTAATGTTTGTCTAAAATGTTGATTAAAAATGATTGTAATAGGCGCTCATGATATATTGTTGGAAATCACCCTGCGAACCAGTACAATGAAAACACATCAAGCATCATTTTAATGCTTGATCTATATTTATTGCAGTCGTTCGCAGCGTGATTTCCAACAATATACCATGAGCACCTATTACATGTATTGTTTGGATTTTATATTGTGGCATCTCTCCGCGTTTTTACATAATGTCTTCATTCTATCATTGTCAGGCAAACAATTGCCTATGTGCCTTTTATAAAACATAGCAATGATACTACAAAACCATCCAAGCTGGAATATCATCTGAAAACATATCACTAATAAAACAGGCAGAGATGTATATATTCACTTCGACGTCGCAAAAGTGGCAATATAAAGTTGATACTTTACGGGCGTCTTATAGCAAAATTTGGAAAACCTCGTACTACTGCGAAACAATTAATTTTATCAGTAGTTAAGGTTTAGACACTGTTCTACCCAAATTTGCATGTGATGTAATCAAAAAAAATCCTTAGAAAGATAACGAGATGAATTATTATATCGAATTTTTATGTGATTATCTGCAAACGATGCACTTCTCTATACAACTGGACTAGTTAATTTTACTTGGAAATAAGGCATTATTATCGACATATGTTTTGTTATAAACCAAGAAATCCAGGAAGAACTTTTCAAGAATATTGACAGCTACTAAAGGCGAATTAAAATGTAATGTTTTAACAGAGTATTTAATTGAAAAAGCGTTTTCTTTATCAAATACAATGTCAACGGCAGCAGATGAAGTACCGATCATGTTTGTATGCTATCGTGGATTTATAAGACATTTAAAACCAATTGTACCCGGAGAATTGGCAATACGTATGTTATATGTCATCTAGTCACAACATTTAGTAGCTACAAATCTGAGCAGTAGATTGAGCAATCTCTTCAATTTGTCCTTAACGTAATAAACACAATTCAAAGTAGCGCGTTTATTACTAGGTTATTTGTGCAGCTGTGTGAAGAAAGTGATAAGAACTTTCTATCTTATGTCTCTAGTCTTATGTTTGACAAGATTTTTTTGACTTTTTGAGATAGATTTAGTGCTTTTGATTGACAGACATCCAATTTTAAAAAAGAATTTAAAATAAGTGAGAACTAGACATTGCTTATTTAACAGAAGCTGACGGTCTAAATTTGATAGAAGCAAAGTCCATCATTTTAGTTCTTCTTATCAAAATTAATCCAATAAAGCAAAATATTGGATGGAGAAAATTTTCTCAATTCCTTAATTTATCATGAACAAACTGGATCAAACTGCTCGACAAAATCAGAATGATGATGTTTAGGTCTACGTTCAACATTTAAATACGCTTCAGACTGACTTTGAAACTAGGTTTGAAAACGTTTGGACTACGGAAGTGTCCCTGTGGATTATAGATCCATACCGTAATATTGAAGAAACGGATGTTATATATGAGAAAAAGAACTGATCGGAATAAGCACTAAAGCAGAACTTAAGGTACAGTTCAGAAAGGGATATCAGCAATGTTGGCTTTACATACCTCTTACGTACCCTACATTATGGACTATCGCTGAACTTCTTAAAAAAGATTAGAAATCACCGATCGAGAAGATATAAAGTTAAATATAACTAAATTGAGAGTTTGCTATTAAAGCATTAAGTTCATCCCACTAAAAACATGTTTTTATACATATATATAAGTACTTAATTATAATTTTACTAGATTTGTGTTATTATTATAGTTTAAATTAATAAATGTATAAAACTTAAAATGTATTTTTTAAACTTTTTCATTCTACAGTTATACCTATCAAAGTACTGTAGTACTGCGTCGACTGTGAAAAACACATTTGAAGTTGATGAATGTGTGGCAATTGAATATTAGACACCATTTATATATTTGGTCTACGTAAGTTTCAACTATTTTCATATAAAAAATATATGAAATTTTATATTATTTTGATTAGCTGCTATTGCTAAATTGTATTTTCGTTAAATTAAAATACTAGTAAAGTACTAGAAGCTAATTTAATCAATTTTGTAACATTAATAATAACGAAAATAATGTTGCAAACTTATTTGGTACATATGTATGTAGGTATATATGTATGTACATATGTATATACAGAGTGGAACCATTTAAGTTTGCAACATTGTTATTTTCGTTATTATTAATACATATTTATATACGCAAATAACCATCTCAACAAAATAAATATTTACACATTTCACACGTATCAGGGACATACAAACAATAATGCAATAATACCGAATGCAGATCACAGAGATATTTTTAATCACGATATGGTACTATACCGTGTCTAAAGAAATCTACGCAAGTACTTGATAATTACATACTAATTCAGTGGTACAGAACCGTTTAGAATAGACTGTGAAATGACTCAGCCGTGTTTTCAATGTCTGTCAAGGAAATTAATAATTAGTCAAGCTTAAATAGGCGCAGAAAGAACTTAGGTTTGGGATGACTGTTTATGCGTTGTGATCGGAACTAATATCAAAACAGAAAAACCGTTAACAACCTATCAATCTATAGAGTTACGATAAATAGCTATTTTTTATAAACGTTTTGTTAATTTCGCCAAAAAAATATACAATGTAAGAAACCTAATAAGCTATTCAAATTCATTGTTCGGAAAAGTAATCAATTCGCAATTTTTTACGAAGAATTGTGTCCTCCCCTCCCCCAGATGGAATTGATAACAGGGAAGTTTCTTTTTATTGGATTTAGAATGGAAAGTAATTCCCGCTTCTCTAGAAAAAGAGTTTACTAAAAAAATATCTGAGCTTCGATATACAGGATGCTTAGAAATATCACAATATAATTTTTAACTTTATTTATGTGTAGGTTATTATACCTTCTCAAAATTATAATATATCGTTAACTATTAATAGCAATAATGACATATTTTCGCTCTTGTCAAATCCAACCGGATACAACTATACAGGGTGTCCGGATTTCGTAGGGACAACATGGGTAATTTTTTTATTTGAAAAGATAGAGAGACGATTAAATTAGCAAAAGGTGTAGATTCAAAAGCTCACTAAGAATCCATTTTCAAATTATAACTTGTCATCCTTCATTTGTTTAATATTGAAGAAAAACTGAAATCTCCTAATTTCTTTTATTTGCCGTAACTCTTTTGTTACTTGAGATATTAAGATGCGGGTTGAAGCAATTCAAATTCTCTTCTAAACACTTTTATTGACGCTTAATAAAACAAATTTCTTTTCCGCAAATATTTAGTAATCTCACCTAACCTCAAGATTTTAAATTTGAACCGTGCAATTTTTGTAGCTCTTTTAAAAGGAGATTTTTTCCTGAGTGCAATCAGATATTGCCTGTTATGGAAATTTTGTCAAAATTTGGAAAATTAAGCTTATTATGATTACCGACAGACATCAAAACTTTTTGTTTATCGCGTTATCTGGGAAAACAACACAAATCAAATGTGGTACCTAATTTAGCGAAGTTGCTTTATTCGTTGTATAATCTAAAGAATACAACTCTTGGTTTTGTAATTATCTGCAATCGCCGGATTGGCACTCGATATGTTGGCAACATATCTATCATAATCACAAAACCACTCGTTGTGTTCAAATTTAAAATTTTGAGGTTAGGTGACATCGAAAAAAATCATAATTAGAAAAAAATCATAATTAGAGTAGGCTATGTGAAAGGATTGTTACTTTAGCCACTTTCACATAATGACATTTATTCCTTGACATTTAATTTGAGGTTATAAACTTTGGTTACAATAAAACAATACAATAAAATGTCAAATAATAAATGTCGTTACGTGGTGGTGGCTAAAGCAACGATCAAAAGCATTTCCATAGCCTACACCAATTATGTTTTTTTTCGATGGCACGTTATATGATAAGATGTTATCGTTCCTTGTGAGTACATGTATGATGGTGTGCTTTTCTCATAGATAGTATGATAACTAAAAAGTTGAGATTGCTTCCTAAAAATAATAGGCTTAATATTTCAATTTGCCATATCATGCGATACACAATTGCACTGCAATTACATAGGTCAAATAAAAAAATTTGAGGTGACATTAGGTTACTAATAATACGCGCACATGAAGTTTATATTAAATGTTAGTTTTACCCTCTTCAAACTTTTGATATACGTACAAAATACATCGTCCTTTTCAAAATTATCCGTTATAAATTAAAGTAATAACATTTACACTTATGACAGGTTCGTATAATGACAACCGTGTTGTTATCACAGATAACGCGATAAACAAAAAGTTGTGATGTCTGCCCGTAATCAGAATAAGCTTAATTTTCGAAATTTTGACAAAATTTCCATATCATGCGATACATGATCGTATTCAGGAAGAAATCTTAAAAGAGCTACAAAAATTGCACGGTTCCAATTTAAAATTTTGAAGTTAGGTGAGATATCTAAAAATTTGCGCAAAAGAAATAATTTTTGTACTCGCTTATCAAAACCTGTCATTTCACGATTCGATTTGCGTGCGTAAAAAGTCACTTTAAGCACGAGTGCGTAAAAGTAAAGTTGGTACTTCCTGGAACTTGATTAATTTAGTGACATCATAAATCCCTAACCTTAATAATATGGTCATAAACGATAACGTATTTAACAATATGTATTATTATTATAGTTCTCGTACAAAAAATGTACAAACTTCGTGCGTGAAACATTTCGCGAATTCGTGTCCATTCGCCTCCGGCTCGCGCTTTAAACTGGTCACTCATTCGCGAAATATGATTTCACGCACTTGGTTCGTAAATAACTATTGATTAAGCGTCAATGAAAGTATTTGGAATACAATTTGAATTGCTTCAAACCGCATCTTAAGATCTCAAGTAACAAACAAGTTACGGCAAATAAAAGAAATTAAAAGATTTCAGTTTTTTTTTCAATATTAAACAAATGAAGTATGATAAGTAAAATTTGAAAATGGATTCTTAGTGCGCGTTTGAATTTACACCTTTTTGCTCATTCAACCGTCTCTCTATGTCTTCAAATAAAAAAGTTGCCCATGTTGTCCCTACGAAATCCGGGCACCCTGTATACATACATATTTCGTATTTTATAACTTTATCGTGCTTTGTATAACATTTAATCTAAAGGTTAATTTTTTGTACACATTAATATTTAAATGATAAAATTGAAATTAAACAGATGACAGGAAGCGAGAGTAAACTATATAGAGGGAAATCCTAAAATAGCAGGTAAAATGTTGTCTGAACTGACCTAAATGCATTTAATTAATTTCTCTATCTTGTAAAACCGTCAAAACGTTTGCTGTAAATAATTATACACCTATAGATAAATTTGAGATACAGTCATGTAATGCAACGTCTAGAAAAATTTTGAAATTAAAGTATTGAAACAAAACTAATTGGCATGCCTTCGATTAGCTATATAAAGTCAACGAAATTGTTATGTTCACAATATTGCGTTTTAGCATTTATTTATCGGTATACTGAACTTACATATATAGTAACATTCAACTTATCGCACAGGCAATTATCGAAGGCGTGGCTCTTATTGGAATGACTTTAAAATATAAGTAGTTAAAGTATAAAATATAGGAATTAGAGTTATATTAATATTTCGCAATATATCGCCAATGTAATGTTTTCGTGTGTTTATGCTTGATAATGAATATAGATACATTCAATAAGTTAATAGTCCTTAAATGTACAAAAAAAAAGAAAAGTTATGACAGATAAACCATTTTAACTTTTTTTTATTCTAAGGAAAGTATATTATACTGCGAGGCGTATTTTAAAGTAAGTATCGTTTCGAAATATTTGAAGAACTAAGAAACTTTTTATAACATTATTTTTACATGAAAGTAGTTTAACTTACTTTTCCACATAATTTCCACCATTATTAAAGCATTTATCATATCGAACAACAAGCTTTTGTATCTCGTTGTCATAAAAGTCTGCCGCCTGATTTGACAGCCACTAATACACAGTCGTTTTGAGGTTATTGTCGTCATCATGGCGCTTACCTGCGAGATGCTTCTTCAAATTCAGAAACATGTGTATCACTGGGCTCTAGATCTGGGCTAGGTTATTCCCAGCCAAACAATGCGATGACACCTTGAGTTCGATTCCCTGCGTGCTGCCGGGCATTGTCGTGAAGCAAAATGATTTCTCTACTCAGTATGCCGCGTCTTTTGTTTTAGATTGCTCGACGCAGTTTTCTTAATGTCTCACAGTAATTTTCAGAGTTTATTGTTTCACCACGACGCAGAAAGTTATCTCCGCTCAATATTTTCGGTAACCATCTTGAGCGCACTTTCTGATAACGTAAGCGTTCGGTCACAATTTCATACAAAAACTTCTTGAAACATGAGTAAATTTCTGAGATAACGAAGAGATCATGAAGCCCCTGTTCCCTTTCACCCTTTCGTCAACTTTTTGCATTAAATCGTCAGTAATGAAAGTAATCCGTTCCTCGTCATAAACATTGTTGCGGCCAGCATTAAAAGCTCTAACTTACTCCCTTACCATTCCATCCAGTCATAACGTGTTTAAGAAAACATATAAGAACACGTACTTTACAGTAGGCGGGATTCTCAATCGGCGGAGACATTTTAAATATGCACAAAAAAGTGTAAAAACGGTCGATTATTGCCGTAATAACGTTTATGGCTTGTCAACAGATGAAAGATCACAATGCGTATACGCGAACTGTCGACCGCAGCGCTACAGCAGCGGAATTTCAAAACGATACTTTAAAAACACGCCTTATATATTATATATTTTTTCTACTTCCATACTTTAATTGTATTATTAGATATGCTGAACGTGTACTTTAATGATGTCCATTACGATACAGTTTTTTTATTATGATACAACTTTAATCCAATAGGAATACAGATTTTTCATTACGATATAAGTTTATATCCAATAGGAATGCGACATTCCAATATTCAATATGGCCGTGACTACATATCTGACAGATACAAAAATTAATTAAACTTGACAGTTCTCTGTATCTATTTAAATTAGTAAATATTAAAGAAATACGTATGATATTGTGGGGTCGTAGAAAAAATAGTGTATGCAACTCGCATTTAATGGTTACTAAGACACTCGTATTCATTACAATACTCGGCCGCGCCTCGTATTGTAATTCCCATACTCGTGTCTTAATAGCAATCATTAAATGCTCGTTGCATAATATACTATTGTAGAATAGTGAAATGTTAATTTCCCATAGTAGAATTATTGAAAGTCACACCGCTTGAAGATGATAACTGATCCAAATAAATAGTTTTTTCATAAAAATAGACTTTTATTGGAGAAATTGAGAATTTACTAGAAAGGTTTATCTGGAGGAAAGCCATCAGCAGTCACTGTTGTCAAAGGAGCTTTAGATTTAGAAACGACTAAGATGACCACTCAGTTTTTCTTATCTCTTCAGGCAGACAAATCACAATAACAATTGTTAACCTTCAATTAAATTTGTCGATTTCTGTATTGGTAAAGATTTTAGGATGCTGGACTATATATATAGAGTGGCTCAGCTTTTGCGTTACAGGCATTATCTACTTTTCCTGTATAGTTATCAAAAACTTTTCAAATAAAAGTTACTTGATATAATGATATCAATGATAATGTCGAAAATGATAAACAGAGGATTTTATTTGCTGGTGACCTTGAAGAAGATTTCAAGGTCAACTTTGTTTTTAAAATTGATATACGTATTTTTTAATGTTGCTTTTTATTTATCAGAAACTAGTAAATAACTTTTATTTGACACTTTTTTATTTTGCCTTGTCAGTTTTGACATAATTCAGATAAACTTGTCAAAAGCAATTTTTATTAACTTGCCCCTTTAGAATTCTATGTACTGTAGCTTTACTAGCGCTGATTTCTTCTGCCAAACGTCAAAGTGAAACATGGGGGTTTACAGCTACATAAGCTAAAATCACGTTTGACCTTGAAATCTCCTTCAAGGTCACGGGCAAATAAAATCCTCTGTTTGTCATTTTCAACATATTATAATATCAAGTAACTTTTATTTGAGAAGATTTTTGATAACTATACAGAGAAAATAGATAATGCTTGTAACGCAAAAGCTGAGACACCCTGTATAATCCGCTTCTTCCAGTTGCCCAAGTACACTTTCCGTATTGTCCGTTGTCTGCCATTTAACCACATTTCAAGGAAGCTCCCTTTCTTAACTACACAAAAGCTGTAGCTATAGCTTTCGTCGCAATACTTCAAGTTTGTCTATTACCTCGGTTTCTTTTTCAACTGAAGTGAATAGCAAATTCGATTTGAATGTACCTCACGTATCTTTGTACCAAATTATAATTTATACGGAATGTAAGTACTTGTAGTGATAGATAATGATTATACTACGTCTGGAATACAATAGTTAAAGCCAGAATTATCAAATAAGGATACATTTTCTATTAAAAGAAATCTGAAAACAGGAATTCTTAATTAGGCATTTTATCTACAGAGCTATACAAAAGGTATGTCGTTTTAAATGTATACAAGACATCTCTTTATAATGTAGAGCAAAACTACCTTCCAATACCAAATTGTTACAATTATTAAATAACTTATTTAAGAAAAATTTAAAGAATATAACTTTATCTTTCTGTATCGTGGCTACTACCAATCTTCAGGGAAATAAATCAAATTAGATTTATTTATTTATTATATTTATTAGATATTTTGACAACTGGAATTATTTTGTAAAAACCTGACAAAGACAAAGAAAAAAGTCAAAGAGATGTAAATTGTTACGCTCTAATTTAGTACTGGTAAAGCACTTAAGCTTCTCTAGACTTCCATTTCAAAATTACCTACAATATCTGAGTTTTCTTTTTAGGGTGGGTGGGTGGTGGGTGCTACATGCTGCGGCTTTTTAAGCTGTATAGTTTGTGTGTGTGTGTAATTGTGTCGGCCTTATGACAGCACGATCCCGCGACTATAATGCCGCGCTGTTAATCAATTTGCTCCCGATAGCGAATACTAGATCGATAATTAACAGCAATTAATTAATATAAATATTAAAAGTAAATGTTCTTCAACCTGAAAACGAACTATTGAGAACTAAAAAATTACCGTTGTTTTAACAATGAACTTGTTCATAGTCCACCAACTTTTATTCAAATTTAAATTTTTTAGTAGTAGTATCTTCTCTAAAAGACACGAAACTTTACTATCTTATTTATGCTATGTCAAGTTAAATTCATTCCATCAAATTCGAAAATAACACTATGTGCAAGTTCTGTGAGGCTAACAATAAGTATGAAACAAAAAAGCACTATCCTTTATTAACTAACAAACATGGCAAAACCCCTACTAAAGACTATAGGTACTGCGATTTGTACAACAAACAAATTGGACAATCTATAACATACTAGAAGCAAGTAAAAATATATCCAAGTCTTAGCCTACGATGCGCTAGTCTTATATCCAGACGTACTCTCCACTGTACAAAAAGGTCATAAAACGGTATCTGATTAGCGATTTTTACTCCCGATTTCAATTGAGCTTTTAAGTTAATTGGTCGTAATTTGAATATATTTTGCACTTACACAGCAACAATCGATTTAATGAAGACGATGAATCAGCGACTTGACCAAATTTAGAAATCGAAAATCGGTTTGATGGATATCGAGTTTAAGACAACTGAAAATCGAATATACCATATTGCTCACTCACTTCGTTATACAAACTTTGCAAAATGTAGATATGTAAGTGATACTAGCTTACTCAATCATAATATTATTGCAGTGCTTTCTCTTTTATTGAGAGAAACGTGATCATGTTAGTCTTACACCCGTTTTTATAATAAGTACTACATCGCTTTAAATTCAATTACAAAAAAATGTTACAACAAAAATATATGACACAAAAGTTAAATTTCTTTATTTGTCATCATCACGTTCGCACCCAAACCAATGATGCTCAAAGCGATAGGCCTCCGAATATACAATGCACATGAAACACATCCCAGTTTGTGCCAACCTACACGTATGTATGTAATATGTATGTATGTAAGAGATTACTACATATCATAAGTATGCAACTTATGTACATAAATATATATGAAAATCACAATACAGCCAAAAAAACTTAACATAATTTAAAGCTTCTAGATTCTATCTCCATACAAGAGCTATACATGTGTACATGTATACAAGAATCGGCCTTGCGTTTTAGGTATTTTTGAGAAAAACAAAACTTTTTTAGTTGACCTAGCTTTACATAAAAATGAGTGCATAAAAATGAGAGAGAGTATTGCTTTTGCTAAACTATATATCCTTGAAGTTATCTGCAGTTTTATGACTTTATTTAAATAATAAACAACGCTAATGATTCGAATATATTAGATATCTAATTATATTATAAACAACTCAAATGAAAGACGAAAATAACAAATTCTGATTTGAATAAGTGTCTAAAAATTATAATAAAAGAGATAATAAAACCAAAAATCAATATATAATGCAATTTTCTTGTATTTATTTCATTACAAACAAGTGGCCAATCTTATTCTATTTCAAATTATATGGTTAATTAACGACCTAAATATTCAAACATATTTTTTTTTAATTTTTATTTTGCTGTTTTATTAACAACAAAATATCATACACATTATTATTAAAAAGAAAATCTATAGTTGGACGTACTGTTATTAGTACAATAATTATCCTTTGCAATTTGTTTTTCCTTTGCAATTTTTTCGTTATAAAATGATTCGCAATTTATATAAAAATTAAACAAGTGAAGTGAAGAACAATGAAAGTACCAAATCGATACAAATCTGTTCACAAAGATCCTCGTAGACAATATAAAAGTCATACTTCCTGGTTTTTTTATTTCTGTCAGTGTCATGTGTGTTGCAATCTTTACAGAACTCTTATTATTTTATTATAATTATTAGTATTATTGAAGATGTGTTTGCACTTAATTTTTACCGTTGAAAATTGCTAAGTGTTAAAAGTGTTTTAACATGTTTGTTGACTAAAGAAATGTCGATAAAGAAAAATCGATGTCGGTTGAGTCGTCAATTATTCACTTTTTAATTTTCAAACGCTTTTTTCTTCCGGAAGCCGTAATAACTACTATGTACAACTGAACTGTGGTCCACACTTATAAACTTTATACTCCTGAACCGAAATTGCAGTTACGAGTTTTACCTTCTCCAATCAGCACAGGTACGTACGTCATATTGACACCAATTTAAGGTAACAGACGTCAAATAACGAACTATTGATGTGATTCATGATTATTTTTCGATGACATTTTACATCCCTTACTTAACGTCAGTATGACGTGGTCAATGACTTGTATGGCGACCTATACAAGTGGTTATAACATCTCCACAATTATTTTAGTTTCATATGGGTAGATATAGAGTACGGACTTATGTTGTGGTAAACTATTTTACTTCTAGCGTTGATTGAAGGAATACATAAAGATGCGCAACCTATGACAGTTGACAGAAATTTCAGATCCCATCCATTGCATTCCTTCAATCAACGCTTCTAGTTTGTAATGACAACAGATGTCAAATCATCTAATTGCACTGCGTGAGAGTTACAGATATTTCTTTCCACAAGTTCTCTGACGACTGTCCATCGAATTAAAATGCGTCCAAGTCCAAGTTTTGAAAATGTTGCGGTTGACAAGGCCCATGTTCAAGAGAGCCCTGAAACCTCGTTTCGTCGTCTTTTGACGCAATTAAACTAAAACGTAATTTGGGTGCATTTTGAAGAAGAATCTGCATTTATTCCTATACAAAACACAAATCGTGAGCAGAAAAGCCATGTCGCTTGACATTTGCTCGAAATATGCTTCAATTGCTGGAGAATCACGATACTTTTTGATTCACTAATTTTCATTTCACTCACTTAATTTTCTTGATCCAATAATGAGTATTTGGTGTTTGATCTTTGACGATGACGCTATTGAGTTATGATTACCAATGTTTTGATTCCATTCATCAACAGCAATGACATGGAGCACTATTGGTTCCAACAGCATGGTGCGACTTACCATTTGGCAACCGGAACCATCACTTTATTGAAACGCATCTTCTCCACGTAACTTATTTCGAACAGAGGAAAGAACTAATTATTTGCTGAAACATTTTTCTATCTAATCGTAATAAACTATTTTCGCAGTGAAATTAAAAAAATACTGAACCTCTTTGTTCTTAAATGAACTCAAGCTCAGCTAACAACAACTACTAACTAATACAGAAGTACTGTGTTGGATAAACAGGCGACATGTTTTTATTATCTAATAACATCCAAATTGTGGAAAATAAACGAAATTTTGCATTTTAACTCGTCTAATTGCATGTATTCGTTTTGTAATCAAATTTGAACCGGATTTTTAAAAAATTCAAAAGTATACAATGTGATTTCAATGACTGTGGACTCGTAAGGTACAGATAAAATCATACCAAACACCAAGCACTATTAATTAATTCATTTGGGATAAGTGTTTCGAGGGCTCATGAGCTCTTATCATCTTCTGAATACCGAAAATTTTCGAAAATTGGACCCTAGAATATTCCTTCGAAATATGTGTCGGACATTTTTTCAAAAATTGAGTTAAGAGGCTAAAATGAGGTACCAAGAAAATCTAAAAATTAAACACATATTTTTATTTTCTTTATTTCTAAGAGAATACAATACAAAATCATAACACTTATGTAATTAACATATTTGTACTTACGTAATAGTATTTTTATAGATATAATTTTATAAAAACGTATTCTTAAAACCCAAACCTGAAGAAATCATCGACAACGAAAGATGAAAAATTGCGTAAAAAAACAGAAATCACGTTTCGTAGAATAACTACGATATGTTATGTAAATCATTATTAATAGCCATTTATCTATTTTAGCTAATGTTAATATTGCACAACATAAATTAATCTATTTCACGTTCAAATTTAAACATTCTTACATACATACATACGTTAACGCTAATCTTAGTTGGTATACATATACAGACTTTATAGGGTGAATGTCAGATGACATTTTCGTTAGGTATAACACGTTTTTACAACTTTTGTGGGCATATTGAAATAACATCCTTATGACCCTGTGCTCATTCTTTTAATACATATTTTCCATAAATTGTTTGATTGAGTAATTTGCAGGTTCTCATGTCCCCGCTCGAAGTTTTTATTAAAGCTTATTTTACTATGACACATATACATAACAGAAACATAACACTACCCATTATTGTTCCTTTCATCATTTCTTTATCTAAAATACATGGAAAGCAACGTAAAGATCTCTGCAAGCATGTTTGCGTAACAATGCGTAATAAGTTATAAAAATGTGTAGGACGACAGAATAAAAACAGCATTTACAGTTCGTGGAAGAAGAATGTAACCAGTTAATATTATAATTCAATTTTAATACAAATGAATATATAAAATGATTTTTTTCATTTTTTTTATGTATACAGCGTTATTGACATGTATCGAAACACTTAAATATTTTTTAAGCCGTTTGTTGGTTTTAAACATATTTCTAATCTAATCTTACGTTTTTTAAGAGGATGTAAATGGGGGTGTCCAGAGAAACATAATTTTCTTGGAATGATATTAAAGTAGAACTTTGATTTTTAGCAAGTTTATTTACAGCATGTCAGCCAAACTAAAGCAAAAAAAAAGTTTCCGAAATGTAATGTCCAAACAATCTATTCAAACTATCGACAAATAAAATTGCCAAAAAAAATTTTAATGGTGCAATTACTTTACCAATGAGACAAAATTATTATCCAAAGTATTTTAGTTGTTTTTAACTGATTATTTTTATAAAAACCAATATACCCGCAAAGAAAATCTAGAAATCTATTACGTTTCTAAAAATTCTATGATACATGACACAGATATTACCTAAAGTCTCCGCTTTCCACTAAAGCTGGACTTGTAGGTCCCTAAGCCTTTCAATCTTCACGATGTGTCTTCCAGTCTGGCCATGGGAATCACTTTCTGGTGTTCGTCATGTATCATATTATTGAGAGCCATTTCATGGCGGTATCAGATATCCACGTCGAAAATCTGCTTAATGGCGACGCACGGCGGAGGTCTGTCTGGGTCCAGCTCCCCCAGATGTTGAACCAATAGATTCTCCGACAGAGCAACCCTCTGCAAGGTGTTTCTGGCCAGCGCCATCGCATAGTCCTTCAGAGTTAGAATTTAGATGTGTGTATGGAGTTATACATTCGTCATGCAGCAGAGCGCAATAACGCATAGCACCGTGTTATGTAGGACATTGAGCCTCTTGACCTACGATTTTGCGGCGCTGGACCAAGTAAGGGCACCATAGGTCAATATTTGTAGGAGAAACACCGTATAGATTAATATTTTAAGCTTTAAGCTCAAGAAGCTTTTTAGACAAATTAAGGGAAGCAGAACCCACCAAGAATCTAGAGATGGTCATCATCAAAGTGGTAGCCTTGACAAATATTAGTCATTGTCATTACTACTTGTGCGGCACATATAGAAATGTGTGGCTAGAAAGTTGTGGATAACTTCAGCTAAATCGTTTTAAATAAATTTCAATTAAAGAATAAACAAAAATGTTATCATGTCTTTCCAGAAAACTGAGAGGTTGTTAAGTTATTTGCAACTAATCATCTAGGTAACCAAGCTATCATCAGTGTGCAGAATATTAATTTACAATTTAACAAAAAATCAACTAAAAATAATATGCCAAAAATTAACAGAGGCAAAAATTTAAAGAAATTGCATGCACTTCTAAATAATCTCGTTCTATTGCCAATTTCGATAATCACTAACAAAGTCACTTAACTTGGGAACAGTTAATACAAATTCCATAATACTACCAGCGAAAACTACATTCAACAATAGTTTGCCTAAAATCAACAACGTTTTGCTTGAATTTCTTATTAATTGATGAATGAATTCAAAAATATATGCTCAGATATAATAGCCTGTATACCGGGTGCGCCATTCATTAGTGTGTCTGCGGAGATTGGCTTGAAAACTAACGAAGATAGGAAAATGAAACTTTCTATGCGCATATAGTATGCGCATGCTGTAAAATTATTTACAAATATACAGGGTGTTGCAAATTCTCGCAGCCTCCATCATTTTTTTATTTTAAATGGATTACTATATTTTTTAGTAATTATTTCGATAGCCATCTAAATTATCTGTGCAATGATATACAGTTATGTGCACTTCTGAGAACTAGCATATTCGATTTTTTTTTCAAAAATGTTACAGTTGTAGCACTTGACGTTTTAAGACGTAGCCTAAAGATGGGTATGATGTGTCGAGTTATTCTTTGAATATCCATTTGGGTACTAACACTTTATATGTTTATAAATGATATAATGTAAAAATATGTGCAAGGTGTTAAATAAATCGTGTCACAATTACCGAAATTCGATCGCTTTTTTCTTCCTTTTCTTAAATAGAACCAATATTTTCAATATTGTCACCAAATTCCCTATAAATTACCTTCAAAATGGTACCAATATCGTAATACTTATTTATAGTATTTTTAAAAAATATTACACTTTTATATGAAATATCTGTAATATTATCCACTATTGAGTAGGTACATCTGACATTGATAACATACATAATACGTAATAAAAATCATTATTATATTAGTTTTTGATTTATTAATATAGTAAATTCATCTTAATTCAAATGATGCTTGTATATGTTTCCATTCTGTTCAATGTATGTATGTACATACATACATGCTCAATCATCAACTGTCTTACAGTTTGAATCATATTGTTCTCGTCGAAGTGAAAAAAGAATTTGTTATATGTTGCTTTATGTTTTTATCGTATTGGTGCTATTATCTGTCCGCGAAATTACTTGATAGGCATTCAAACAGTATTGGTAAATTATTTTGTAGAAAGTCGATAAATTTCACAATTCTCAATTTCAAAGAAGAATGAAGATACAACGGCATTTCCTCAGATACCTTCCAAAGTATTAACACTCCATTTGTGTTGATACAAAATGGGTTGCACAAAATGAGGATTAAGTACATGTATGATAATAGTACAAATTTTAAATTAATTTTATTAATTATTGCAGAATTAGCAAATTTTGCTCCATTAATGAAAAGCACATAATCTATAAAATGTTGATCTTGAGGTAATCGTCAAAGCAGCCATTCACAATACATAATTTTCTTTTCAAAATCGGTTTGTAGTACGGCTTGGTAAATACTAATTTTAAACACATGTTCCATGTTCTACTGAAATTGCACTTGTCGACACACCTGGATTTTTTATGATAGACTGAATGACAGTCACTTCTTTATCTTCCGCAACGATACTTTTTGTCCTTCCATGTTTGGAGTAATTCATTGAACATCGAAGAAATCTTATCAACAAATAGTCAAAGCTCTTCTAGCGTTCTACGGTTAGAATATTACACTACTTTCGTCATGCTAATAGTGGATTTCGGTAAAATCGAAAATCATGGCTATTCTGTCATTTCTTTCGAGAAATTCATTTTAGTAAATGAAAGTACATCAAGAATAACAGGAAAACAGTATAAATGATGACTAGATTAAAGTAAGACATAATAATCGATCACTAAATAATTCAAATTACAATAAACGAGTAGTGATAAAATTGTAACAAATGTTAAAATGCGATAATAAAGAGAAGCTACAAGTAATGACTTAATGTGGGAATTTTTAACAAAGATTTTACGTTTCATTAGATTCTTTTGTTTCAACATCATGTGCGTGTGCCACATATTGCATAATATTAAAGATATTTTATATAAAAGTGTAATATCTTCGAAAATACGATAAATAAGTGTTACGATATTAGTATCATTTTGAAGGTAATTTTACAGGATATTTGGTGACAATATTGAAAAATATTGATTCTATTTAAAAAATGTGAGAAAAAAGCGTTTGAATTTCGCTGACACCCTGTATATATTTTTACATTAAACCATTTAGCAGCATGTAAAGTGTTACTGCCCAAATTTATATCCAAAGAATAACTCGACATATCATCGCTACGTCTATAAATGTCTTAAAATGTCAAATGCTGCAACTGTAACATTTTTGAAAAAAAATTCGAATATAAGCGAATATATCAGTAGTGCACATAACTGTATATCATTGCAAAGGTAATTTAGATGGCTATTGAAATAATTACTAAAAAACATAGCAATCCATTTAAAACAAAAAAAAATTAAGAAGGTTGCGGGAATTTGCAACACCCTGCATATTTGTAAATAAATTTACAGTATTTTTTTTCTACGCGCTGTGGCATACTATATGTATACGCATAGAAAGTTTAATTTTCTTATCTTCGCGGAAACACTAATGGCGCACCCGGTATGTATATTCATATGTATTAAGCGGGTAATACACGATCATAAATTACATGTATTTCTACATGTATTTATTGAATAACCTCACTTCAAGCATGTATTGTACGAATTTTCTATCAAATTTTTACATGTTTTTCTACATGTAAAAACTTGACAAAATAGAACCTGTCCTTTCAAGGTCGTTCGCGTGTATTTCTAGTGTATTCTAGGGATAATACGTGATAAAGTTGGAAAGTAGTTAGTGTTGGTAATTATAATGTGGTAGATCATATAGGTGTTATGGTGTGTTCATTGTTATTATTTATTGTTTGGTTAAGTATTATTTAAACACGTTTATATAAATCGAAGTAACAAGTAAACACAAGACGAACATAATAAGTAATTTATTACGTTAAGCTCATGTTAAGCTTTTGAGTACTGCCAACATTATTTATTTACTATGCACCAACACCAAAAATGGTTTCCCTTTGTCGTTCTTGATACATATAATTACAAATGTTAACGTGTATTGTTGTAGTTAGTGTTTCAATTATTACATGAACATATATGTACATGTATTTTTTTATGTATTTTTATGATAATGTATTATGGGCTTACAGATAATAATTACAAAATTTTTTTTTGAATTGTCCTTTTAGGTTATCCTCGCAACTTACATCACCAAATTCTGCATAGAGTTACCTAAAACAAAAGAATATTTTTATTCTAGCACCAAACTTTTTCTATGCTATACAGTAAGAGATCTGTTTGTGAACTACAAGTACTTTAAATTAAGTATAATAAATTTTTCTAATTTCAGATAGAAACACTGCTGTAAGAGCAACAGAGAACCTATAAGGTGTAAGATCATGTCTATGTTTATACACATTTTATTTGTAAAATATTATAATTGACATGTTACAAAATGTGATATATTTCTAATTCAATAAAAAAACACCAAATGTATATAAATTAATATTAAATGAGTATAATTAATAAAGAATTTAAATGTATTTTATTAAATCGGTAGAACTTCAAAACATTCCGAATTACTTTATAAATATGGAAATAGAAAATAGTATTAGCACCTTATATACATTTTTCTGTCAGATCATTTACATTATTATTTTTATAGAACTAGTTTTGAATGTTTTCATTAAAAGAAAAACCTATTCGTGTTATATCCGGCCAATATGCTGACAAATTTGCTGTTTTCTAACACCTTATTTTCAAAACTTACGACCAAATGGTAGATCATACGTCACAATTGGCATTGATATCACGTGTTATTGTCAATCCAAGATATTCTAAAAATATCTTTTGAATTCAAATATTGCTACTTCAAATGTTTTGGTGTGTTTCTCCTTCTGAACTTAAATATGATACTGGTTTCTTCTCACAACGCAAGGTTTACGAGAAACAAATTATAATTTCAAAAATTATTATAATTATGATATGATACTTTCTACATTTTTAACCACACGATATTCAAACATCCAGACTCAATTCCAAAGTACGAAGTGTTAATTTTCTACTATATTTCATCTGTGGAACATCCTTCTTAATTGTTCAACAATAACCAGCATATTCCAGCAATATATTAGGATTTCCTTTCACTTGATACTTCTTTTCGGTAGCTAAAATCTCGTGATGAAAGTGTTCTCCGTGCTCATCGCTAGATCATGATTTTCGGGAACAAATCTAGGGACGAGTGCAGGAAGTGTACTTTTAAGGAGATGTTTCAACGCAATTTTTTTATTTATTTGTTGTAAGATTGTTGCCCAAAATATTGCGAGCAACAGTTTTGAATGCTTGTCAAGCTGCTTTCTCTAGTGCAATCAATAGTACCTCAAACTTTTGATCTTACATTAGTGATCGTATTTGTGGTGATATTCGTTTGATAGGCATTCTTCGGAATACACACAATGCGCCATGTTTCACATTTTTCTGTCAAGAAATGAATGATTCATGTTTAGACCATTCTTTCCTAATGTAATGGTTTTTTCTGCCCCTATTGTACCATTTGCAAGAATAAGCCCAATAACACAACAAATATTCGATGCATATTCAAACTTTTTGAAAATATATTTACAGTTTTCATATGTTGCCTTTGTACTAGCAGAGTAAGCCACGGTTAGGTACTAATAGAGTTTTATTGCAGTTGTGGAGAACGATAACTTTCAAACTATGATAACTTTATAGCAATCAATGAATTCTGTTGGGTTGTGCTCAATACCAAATGTCTCCGTGGGAAAAAGAAATGTAATTCGAAGTCCCTAAGCCATTTTTCTCGGAAAAATTGTATTTAAATTGAAGGTGATAATTACGATTGCATTCTCTCAAACGAACCATTTCAGTTTTTTGGATAACTTTAAACCTGCTATGAGATTTTTAAGATCTTCTTGAGTCAATGAATGAAAGTCAGATGAACAAAAGCGCAAAAAATTATATTTGTATTGTATGTATCAATAGTTATTAAGCAGAGATAACAGTCAAAGCAGTCATTTTAGGATTCGTATCAAATGGCATGTGGTATGTGCTCTTTTTCCATACAATGGGAAAACCTAAAACACAATAAAGAAGAAGTACGTAGACCTCAAGCTCTTGTTGGATCTCCCATTTTACTTCCAAAATTAAATTCTAAACCTTTTTATTAATGGAACAAGGTTTTGCTCATGAGACTCACTTTATCACATTATCTATAACAAAGTTGCTAGGACGACTTAAACAAACTCTTTACATTTTATAACTAACGAGTAATTAAAAGAAATAAACTTGTAAAGGTGTAATACACAATTGAAGAAATTTCGAATACATATATTTAAAAAGATGATAAAAACTGCAAAAAGGCACAACTATTTGTACCGAATGCAATGGGTATTTACATAACCTATAATTCAGTAGGCTGTTTACACTTGAGAGTTTTGTGTAAGAATAAAATACAGGTAAATTTCGCGTGACAGTTTTCATATCATGTTTGTGGATGTGGTTTAACATCAAAACAATGTATCAATCAACTTTAGCCCGCCCATCGACGTTTATTATTCTTACTAGTCTTCATCCACTACATGTATTAATTAAATGAAATTGACATCTTGGAAATCGTAAAATTGAAGCATCCTTTACTATAAAACCAACCACCAAGTATAGTGTCAAAATAATTTAATTCAATTTTCAAAATTAATCTGGGACGTTACTAGTAATGAAAAACTTTACATATTCTTTACAATTTCATCTATTTTTATACTAATCTTCATTTTCAAGTATCCTATATTTGTGTACTTTTCATCACCTTCATATTGAAATGTAGTATTTGCAATGAAGAAATTATTTTCTATATCTAGTTCTATAATTGGCTATCCATTGTTCTTTCTTCTTTCCTCCCATTTTTTCCACTACTCGTACATATCTTTTTAGTCCGCTGTTCTGATTTTCTAATTCCTCGGGTTGTAAACATTTAATTTCTTATTTTTTAAATTTTGAAAATAAATAAGATGAATAAGCTACAATTATTGAGAATTGAAAAATCTAATTACCCGTGCAAAACAAATTGTTGTTTATTAAATAGTGCATTATTTTATCTGTCAATTGCAATTTAGTTTGTACAATTCGGTTGAATAGTGTATACGAAATAGTCCATAGCATAGCTTCTGTTATCGAAAAAATGAAATTATTTCGAAAGAACTTTCGGACAATGATTTATTATGATTTCAAGAATGGCTTGAGGGTGTATGAGTATGACGAAAATTTAAAATCGGCATTTGGGGATTTCGCACCATCATTGGCTACTGCTTATAGATGGTATAAAGAATTTCAACGAGATTCCAAGTCGGTGGTACGCGGAAAAGGAGCTGGCCCTCCTCTAACTGCTGTTAACCCCGAAAACATTGCTGAAGGAGATGGTGGAAGAGAACAACCGCATTACCTATGCAATGATAGAGTCCAATCTGAACATTGGATCTTCGCAAGTGAGATCAACATTGCACGAACATTTACATTTGAAAATGGTTGTAACTCGGTTTGTACCCCATTATCTGACAGATGTACAAAAAGCAGAGTGTGGTAGTTGCCTACAAACTTTAGATATGTTGAATGCTGGAGGCTAGCAGCCAGTTACCGCTAAATGGTATATTGAAAATTGTTTGGGTTACTGTGTTCAGTAAAGTGCCAAGAATAGGAATCATATTTCATCATGATAACGTGTCGTCCCATACAGCAGGGACAACTGTTCAGTATTTAGCGGAAAATAAAATCAAAATTATAGAACATCCTCCTTACTCACCGGATTTCGCGATTTGAGAGGGAAAAGGTTCCAGTCAGAAGAAGAGATTGACATCGCCGTTAAGTGTTTTTTTTATAGTATCCCTAAAGACAGCTGGTTGAATGCTTTCAAACTATGGAAGGAGAGAATGGTTAATGAGTTATAGCTTGTCCCTCGTATACACAAACGTACAAATTAATTAAAAATCTATTCATAAAGTGAGTACCTGGTATCTTTTACAATAAGCCCATTTTTCGTAAAACTCACATGTTCTGCAAAATTCAAGTTTAATTCAGTATGGGACAATACAATTTGAATCAGCTAATATTTTAATAATTTCAATCTGTAATATAGTGAAACAAAACTCAAAAATGCTTGTATAACTAGTTCCTGTAGCTTTATCAATCAATATTCAAATAGAAACACAAAAAGGTAATAAATCTTATGCATTCTTATGATTTATCATTAATTATAGACTTGTTTATATGAAGATGTATACTAGGAAGTTCTTAAAACAATTTTACATAAACCTAATAAACATAATAACTGGTATCACCTAAAAAGGAATGTATCTACAGGTACTTTACATTATTGGTCACGTGTAATTTTGGAATTATTTACAACCCGAGATAAAATTGCTTAATTAGTACTTGTTCTTATCATTCAAAGAATATAACGACAGTCACTATATAAATACTTAAAAACGCAAAAATTGGTTAGTAATTACAAAATTTGTTGCCCTGGCTACTTACTAAACAGTTCAAAATGTGGAAGGTAAGTTTATTTATTATTTATTATTAATTATGAAATATACTCATATTATGAAATTTAAATCGTTGTTTTAAAAGATGTATTTTTTTAAATATTCATAGAGCAATTTTTTTTCATTTCGAAAATTTTAGTTGACTAATTAGCATCAAGATTCAAAAGTAAACAGTAGTCGAGTACATATTGGTTGGAAATATCCTATTAACACGTCTAACCGTGTCTAGAAATTAATAAATGAATCATTCAGCGTAGACGAACACAGTTATTCAACATATTTTTATACGGGACTAACAATAGAAACACGCATTCATTAATTACACCTAAATGTAATGTATTCGTAACTAATTTACTGTAAAGGACGCCAGATAGTTCTAAGAAATAAAATGTGGAAGCTAAAAGCTTCGACGTAATACTTGACATGAAAATTCTAGAATATGTGCGCGATCTATTAGCCATCGATTGTAAACATTCTACGTGTATTAGTTCTCTCTGCTTAATTGTAGATGACATCCTTAACAGTATTTGAATATCACAAGTAAAACCTATTGTATTAATTGAAGTCATGGCCAAATCCATATTTTAGATAACATAACATTCACATGAAATTAATTTTAATAATTAGAAAAATCCACACGGCAGTAATTGTGGTTTGAACACAAAAATAGTAATAGCTTTAAGGTGTTATTATTTGCCCATTTAATTTAATTAATGTATTTATTAAAATTCATCTCAAATATGATTTCAACATGCCAACAAGATTAAAGAAATCACTTTTATCAATATTTCCCATACATTTTCCCAGTTTTTACAAGCTTCGGCATTATACAGAGCATTTCAATAAAAACCATCCACCTTAAATAAGCCGAAAACGTCAAGAAATACGAAAAAACGCCGAGACACGTCTATTTTTGTTTGAAGGAGGAGCTTCACCAATACGACAAGATCATGTTTTGCTCTCTAGGCCCCCTAGTATCGAATATGCAAATTTCAAACGACACTACGTCATATTATTACATTTTTCGATTCTACATACTATTTGCAACATCTTTTATGTAGGACAGCCTATATCTATCCTTAACACTTTAGACGATATCTTCGAAAGTTTCAAGGGCTATTTTCTATTTCATCCGCAAAAAATCTAGCGTGAATATAGAAACATGTTAAAAAAAATTACACGTTGATTGCATATGACACTTAAGTAGCAATTGTACCAACATAGTTAAGCTTGAGTTCAACTGAACTGTTGATGTAACAGAAAATACCCTTAAAACTTTAGAAGATATCTGCTAAAGTATTGGGAATAGGTATAGGATGTTCTACATAAAAGTTATTGGAAATAGTATGTAGAATCGAAAAATGTAATAGTCCCATTTTAAATCTTAATAATCGATACTGGGGAGGCTAGGAGAGCGGCAAGATATGTTTTTGTCGTATTGGTGAAAAAGTTTTAAACCTGATGCATTGAGCAATTTATATAATAAAGCTTTTAAAATACTAATAAACAATAACGCAAACTAGTCTCCAACTGATTTATAGTTTTTTTTCTTAGAAAGCTGACTAAAACAATCGCGGAAACTTTAAGAGCCAGATCATATTGCTCTTCACATAACTTTTATTTTAAAACAGCTTAAAATGTTGTTATTCGTAATTGTTTCTAGGATATCTAGGAAAAGTAGATAATACTTATTCGTCGATAATTACAAAGGTCATTATAGTCAAATACTTTGTAAATAAGTTAGACAGATGCAATTTTCCTATATAATAGAAAAATCCATTATATGTAGGTGTAATTGTCCAAAACTTTATGTTTGTTCAGCTGCAATAGCTACTATGAATGAATATTTTCGCTAATACTTTGTGTTTAATGTAATTTTAAAATTAAAATTGCTTGAGAGACATTATTTTACACGACAAATATTTTTTATGCTTTATATGCCTATGCAGATTCTTTTTTCTTATTAGCGCATTAAATTTTAGTTTTTTAGTAAAGTCCCTGAAAAGTACATATTTTGTCGTTTTTTTTTATCTTTCGCACATTGGATATAATTATAATCCCGTGACTTAGTTCTAAAATAGCCAAAGTCAAAAGTACTGGTTTTAAGTAATCGCTATTTTAGTTATTTTTTAAGCATTTTATATCTTCTATTTGGTGCACAAACTACACAAACAAATATTAGGCTATCTTTAAAATATAATTGTACTCCTTGTGTGGATTCTGAGGGACTAGACATTTTTGTGATTGATAGCTACATGCCATCTGAGACTGTGTTCATATAAAATAATCAATAACGTTGCTGCTATTATTAGGTTTTGGTTTTTTGAAGGCATCGTTCACTATAGTTACTAATTTTAGTTGTTGGTACAGGTAGATCGTTTAGGTGCAAATAAAGACAAGATCCAATTCATTGAGTCCATCCCATGTTCTTCTTTCATCGCCTCAAAGATTGTCGAGTACAGTCAGTATCTTACGTTTTCAAAAAGATATAGTACTTTTCAAAAACGACTTTTGCATATCAAAACTAATTGTTACGCTGTTTGAATCAACTGGTGCTACTTATGATTTTATCGTTCTTCTTTACTTTTTAAACTCAGTCAGCTGATTCGAGATATTTATTTTTTCTTCCAGTACACACACTCTTTCAAATTTGTCATCATGGATATTTTGACAGGACCAGTTGCAATTTCCCACGAAAATTCTTTTACAATCGTTTTCTCATATTCGCCACATTTTGCGTTATGTCAACATAGTAAACATTCATAAAGTACACATTAAAAGGGGACAGGATACATCACATACTTAGTAAAAGAAGACTATAGATTAAATACAATAACATAGTAAAAAAATCAAATAGACTCATATATAAAATCAGAGAAGGCATCTGTCCATGAGATAAGCTCTGACTGACATCCTGAACGCTCCCTGATTTGTAATACTTTTAGGATTAGGTGACAGTTTATTAATCGCTTAATCGCCTTAATCGCTTTGTATTCAGGATTGTGCTCGTACATCGATGTTTTATGAGCTGGAATTCGTAATAATTTAGAGCTCCTAATAGACATTCCTGAGAAGATATCACCATTCTTTATGAACCTTGACCGATTATCAAAGACAAAGGAGACCAACTCGTATATCTACAAACATAGAAGTGATAATAGATTCAGCTTCCTAAGTAACGATTTGCATGTAGCTTGGGTAGGCAGTTTCAACATCGCGACGAATAACCCACTTTTGAGCACGAAATACATCTATGAAATTTGGGGTAGATCCCCAGAATATTAATCCTTACCTGAACCTGGAATACACGTGTGCGTAGTGAAATGTGTCTTTAATGAATCGATGTTAATTTTATTACGGATATTCAAAACAGCAAAATAACAGCTGTTTAATTTTTTAATAACATAATCTATGTTAGATGACCAACGTGGCATGCTGTCGATTATGATCCCTAAAAACCCGCTCGTGGGAGACGCATTCAACTAACTTACCATTTAAACCGACATAAATACTTTCTGATCTCGTATTGTTAAAATGTACTACCGCAGTTTTAAAGCGATTTATTAATAAATTATTTTCTTGGCAATACCTAACAAGTAACTTTAGTCGGCAAACCAACCGAGTTGACCACAGACGAAATGTCATCGACGAATTGAAAATGGATACGCTATTTATGCGTTTATAAAGATGCATCGTACATCTTAAAAACAATTTTGGGCTAAGCATTGAAGTGTTTAAATATTCTTATCATATACCAGATAGTTTGTTATTGTGTTTCGTGTCGAGTAATAGCTGTAATAAAAACAGAAGACATGTTAACATGTTGCCTGATAATGACAGTATCTGTTTTTTAACTTTAGACTGATTTCCATGCATTCCCCTACCACCTTCAAGACAAATTCCTAATTGCTTTTTTGAGAGGCAGATCAAAGGTCTTTAGAAACATAACTTGACTTCTTTCAGAATCAGGTGATATTTTCTCGTATATGTTCATCGGCTTTAACCAGTTTTATTACTTCGTAATCTTTTCTCTTGGTTAAGTATTTCTAGTATAGAATTCACAATGTACTGATTTTGTCCTTTAGTAAGAAAATTGTAAAAGCTTTGGAACAGCCATTGTATCTCTTTCTTAGTTTCTCATAACCCCTTTTTCTACAATTACAAGAAATGTTGACTCCTTTATCGGGTCTCATTTTTTCTATATCCTTTTCCCTGGGACTTTTTGTATTTTCGCAATGTTTTCTCCCAATTATTAGGATCACGTTTTGCTTTTCAAAATGAACTTCCTTCCTTCTTCTTCAACTTTGCATCTTCTTGTTCTAATTTGTGCCAATTTTTGATACAAGATGTTACGATTCAGCATGTTTGTTTTAGGAAATTTTAGTGTGATCCGATTTCCAGATTTTTGGTGTCTTTGTATCTCTTCACTACTAAAAGTATCACTTCCGATGACTTATGTGCTGGATATGTAGTTTCACGGCACAGCTTTCATTGTGGATTAAAATCATTAGTGGCATAATCGGTTTCGAATGTTTTGGACTAAGGAAGGATTAGAAGTGTATATACAGAATCAAGTAACAAATGCCAAGTATCATTTTACACTTTGTGAAAGGACAAGTTGAAATCTTTCAAGAAAATTCTTTCACAAGGAGCTTCGTTTCTTAGTGCACAGTCTTTCTCATATTCGACATACATATGTATAGCTTATACATTATAGACATATTTACTGCTTTATTATTTACTATTTTTTGTTTAATAACTAAAATATATTATATATCCTTAAAATTTTACCAAAATACAAGTATCGATTGAAAGTAGTCTTATCGAATTTCGAGAAGCATGACATTGGGCCACACAATTATAACCAACAATTGACGCAGAATTGTGAACACTATTATAGAACTGCAGTTATAACTGCAGTGCAGGGGCGCAATTTGTTCACGCGCTTAGATAGAATTAGGAATAGGACGAAGCGAAGAATGTAGTGGACTAGCAACTACTACATCCTACCGAAAACAGTTACCCACTAATTGTAGTACTAAGTAGTAGTAAAATAAAAGAAAGTAAGAGAGACAACACTGTGAAACACCTGCTTGTTTAGGTAGCATGAGATTCGTGTATTGTTTAGCATCATCAATAGAAAAACATGCCAATTCAGAAATTATATTATTAATATTTACCGCATAACGTAAAACTATACTGCAAATTTAATGACTACATATTAACATTTTCTTTAATTTTCAGTCAATTGGACTTGTATGTTTAGCTCTACTTATTGCAATTGCCACACTTGGAATTGGTATTCAGAAGCAGGAGTCAATTCAAATCGGCGGAAGTGGAAGTGGAGTTGGTGCCAGTGGTAGCCTTGGTCTTGGTTTGCAAATTGGTCGCTAAAGGGAAATTGTACACTTTATGCAATAAAAATGTAATTTTAAAAGATGTGTACACTATATGACTTTTTAAATGCGAATCGAGGTGGTGTAGGAGCTAGGCAGCCAATTTAACAAACCGCAAGAAGGTCATATAGAAGTGATGCGTAATGTAGGAATTATCTGAGACTATTTTTTTCATGATGCGGTGTTCTTTATTATTATTAATTTTTTTTTTACTCACAGTCAAATGTATGTAATTACCGCGTGGAACATAGCTAGTTGAAAGGTTTACTTAACATTTGAAAATTTAATAAATAGTGACTATAATATCAGTGCGTGTAACAGAAAGAAAGAAGCGCTTGAGAGAGAAGGACCGTATATACCTGTGATACAATCCATCTATTCTCGGTTACGTGTTTGTTTTAGATAAGGCATAAGTTTCTACATATTTGACGAAATGGTCATCTTTATTTTACGAGATCGTAATGCACTCACAGGTATAATAAATAGTGCGGTATATACTTTTATTAGAAATGCAAAGTAGCGTCAGTCCTTGCGGTGATAATATTTGTGATGCGAATGAGATAAATAGAAATTATTTTAGTCATCCACAATTTCTTTATGTGTTAAACTTACACAGAATTCTATTTTTTATATTAAATTTATTCTTAAGTTAAAAGATTATATTAATAAAAGAGATTACAATGAAAATGATACTAAAGTAATAATAAGGGCGCTACGTATAATAAGCATTGACGCATATTAGAGGTAAAGAAAAACAGTAATTGTAACTCAAGAAGGATTTCTTAGAAAAAAATCGAAATACAATTAATTATCAAGAAAGAGAACTATTTACAAAAAGAAAGAAAAACAAAAGAAATATTTCCATATCGAATGCCGCCTGCCATATCTAAATAATTCTATAAATCGTTTGCTCGATTTTATTTTAATAAAATTCGAAAATCGGTGTCATACACATATTTCTACAAATGTTTTAGATCTACATATACAATTTTGTCTATTAATATTCAATATTAACTTCACGATCTCTTTCCTCGTTTATATTTAATACGAAAATTGAGATTACACCATTAATTTTCAGATTTAATTGCTGAAATTTACAATGAGCATTCAAAATACGTCTACACATGTGTGTATGAAGCCCGATTTTAAAATACGTTTTAAATAAATTATAAAAACATTATATTATGAAAAAATTTAACTGTGGCAACATCGCTAACTGTCAAACGGTAGTCGGGCCTCTTAAGACGAAACTATGAAACATTTATAAAACTATTATTTAAATAGATAAAACATAATAAAATATTTCTGCAGAATGTTCTTAAAATTTACAGTTGGTTCCAGAAGCAGAAAAATAACATTCGCAGTCATAAGACAACAATACACCTACAAAGAAACGTTAACACAGTTAAATACGCAGTTTGTTCTAAAATATCGATTATAAAGTAGCTCTGCAACTTGGGATATTAACATAATTTGAGATAATATATATATACATACATAACCATATTATTATAGATCGATGCGACAGCATCTGATTCATTTCCTGTTCCAAGTATTAGTTAGAAATAAGTCTGTTGTTATTGCTATAATAATTAGATTTAATCTAATTGATACAATTTACTAGTAGGAGATGGTTTAAAGTTGAGAGTGAACAATTAATGCTTCTAATAATAATAACGGATTATTTGCTAATGACGAAATTATCGCATGCGATATTGTTAAATTACACAGAATTCTGTATGTTTGTATATGTTAGACCAGCCGTTTTCATCCACACGTGCAAGTCAAGAAAGGCTACATTTAAATTGCTGTCGTCAAATCATTTGGAGGGCAACGACAAAAGCAAATTACAAATGCAGACGTCCAGCTCACAAGATTGATTTCACGGTGGAACATGCGGCTGCTAGGCTTGCTTTTTCAGGCGAATGTAGATCATAATTGGCAAACCGTCATCTTCTGCGACGAAAAAGTATTTTCAACCGATATTGGATCTCGTAAACCATTATACCGATTGCCAAATACGAGATACGACGAAAACAATATTGTAAGAACAAGATGCAGTGGTCGGATTTGCTTGGGTCTATGGGGTTGGATGTCAGCAGCAGGCTCGGGTGAGTTAGGGAGAACTGGGCCTAGAATGAATGCCAATGAATACGTCAACATTTTGGAAACCGCTATGTTGCCAAGTGTACGAGCGACCTATGGAGACGAGCCATTAGTTTTCGTTTAGGACAACAGTGCGGTACATTCATCGCGTAGAGTTAGGCAGTGGTTTCAGGCCCATCCTCAATTTACTCTGTTGGACTGGCCGGCAAAGTCCCCAGATATGAATCCCATCGAAAATTTATGCGGTAGCATTGGTAATCGATGGGATGATTTCCGCGGTGATGATCAACTGCGAACTGCCGTCCAACTGTATGAACATGCGACTAGAATTTGGGAGCATTACAGAACTACAAGAATCTGCGAGAATCTCGTGAATTCAATGCCGAGAAGATTGAGAGACACCATATCCAACAATGGTTTTTGGACCAAATATTAAGTGCTTTCCTATATTAGCTGTTTCCTTTTTTTTAAGTTTTGTAGACCTTCTTTTGGAAATATTTCTGTTTTTTCTTTCTTTTTGTAAATGGTTCTGTTTCTTCATAATTGTATTTCGAATTTTTTTCTAATAAATCCTTCTTGAGTTACAATTATTGTTTTTCTTTACTTTCTATGCGTCAATGCTTATCGAGTATGTTACGGGCTGTATTATTACTTTTGTATCATTTTTATTGTAATCGCTTTTATTAATATAATCTTTTAACTTAAGAATAAATTTAATATAAAAAATAGAATTCTGTGTAACTTTAACACATTTGGATGACTAAAATAATTTCTATTTATCTCATGCGCATCACAAATATATCACCGCAAGGACTGACACTACTTCGCATTTCCAATAAAAGTATATACCGCACTATTTATTATACCTGTGTGAGTGCATTACGATCTCGTAAAATAAAGATGACCATTTCGTCAAATATGTAGAAACTTATGCCTTATCTAAAACAAACACGTAACGGAGAATAGATGGATTGTATCACAGGTATATACGGTCCTTCTCTCTCAAGCGCTTCTTTCTTTCTGTCATACCCACTGTTATTATAGTCGCTATTTATTAAATTTTCAAATGTTAAGTAAGCCTTTCAAGTAGCTATGTTTCACGCGGTAATTGTATACATTTGACTGTGAGTTAAAAAAAAAATTGAATAATAATAGAGAACACGGTATCATGAAATAAAAATCGAAAAGTAGTCTACGTAAATTACTACATTACGCATCACTTCTATATGACCTTCTTGCGGTTTGTTAAATTGGCTGCCTAGCTCCTACACCACCTCGATTCGCATTTAAAAAGTCATATAGTGTACATTTGCATTTTAAATGTAAAATAAATTCAATAAGCACGTTTAACGAAAAATAGCGTCGGTTTCGAAAATGATTACTCTATTCTAAATCCCAATTCTAAAAAGTTTGTTGATTTACAACAGTAAAATACTAGTCACATTAGAATTTCTTGGCAAGAATATATATACGCCTTATATAAAATATATCAAAAATAATAGCGCAGATAATTCTCCACAAGAAAACTTAGACAACATAACAGCCTATAATTTTCTACATCAATCTCTAAAAATTGATCAATTATGTTGCGCGTATTTTTAATCTTAAGACGCTGTAATAAAATACAGTATTAATTTATTCTTAAATAGGTCTCGATATAAGGTTACTTGTTCTTCTGCACGATGAATAATTAATTACACCATAGAATATCATGAAAAATAGCAAAAATCGTTATAAATCTAATAATGTATCAATATGTACCTGTACAATTTATAAATGTCACATAGGGTATTGTCACTTCTATGTTAAATATTTATTGCTATAATACAATACAACTTTGCATGGATGTAGAGTATATGAAAGTATACATAGCAAAATAATAAAACATATATAACAAAGAAAATAGCACGGGGCACTACCTTGGCATCATCTTTTTATACAATATGAAGCAGACCGTCTTATGTTACAACGACTCATATTAGAGGTCAACCGTGTCTTGTCTGCTACGGCTATTACATACAAAAAAGTGCGTCAACACCCACACGACAAGTATCGTGCAACGTATTTCCCAAATCACAAGATCTCATAATGATATGAGTGAACAAGTGCTCATCACGCGTTTCAGATCATGTTTTTGTTAAAGCATGTGTGATTTTTTTACGATAATAAGACCTACTAGTGAGCGTTTTTCTATTTAAGAATAATGACACAGTAAACGATAATGCCAAGGAAATTACAAAATTATATTATAGGATTTCGAGGTAATATTTATTTACGCATAGTTGGATAAAACAACGTAAAATCTACTAGTATCGGGTAAAAGTATAATTGAAGCCTGTAGGATACACAACACTATAATTTAGACCACAGATCTAATATTAAATCGCAGAGTAAATAACAATATCAAAGAATAATCGACATTTTGTCTTTATTTAATTACGCACATCAGTTAACAAACTTTTATTGTAATATTTTTATGTACTGTTATACAATGGTCGTGGTCTTTTACTTCGTGATTCACAATCATGATCGGAGATTAACCAATAGATGAACTTCTTTTCAAGAATATATTTTCTATAACTAAATAAACTAAAAAAAACTATGTGTAAATTGTTTCCCAAACCAAAGAATTAAATGCACAAAACCGTAGGTTGAATTTTTTGTCGTTTGAAAAAATGATGCAAATCAATTTTCCGAACACCTAAAAAACTCATGTTTTTGAAAGGTCAACAGATATAATAATAAAACAGTTCAATTTGTTGCTACATTTAAGATTTTTTATAAAATATAACACAAAGCTAATGGTTATGGTTGAAAAACGACTAATGTCACAATAAATGGAATACGGTAAGGTTACCAACATAACTAAGTTACCTTAGTATTTGGAATACTATTAAAGTTAAATATGTAAGAATGCAGTTTATCAAGTATACTCTGCGAGAGTGGATGAACAAATATTCATGTTAGATATCTATGTTTTAAATGCCGCTTATATACAAATTACTATTCAAATTTATGTCCTTGTTTGATTTTTAAACCATCTATTTTATACAGCATTGCACATTTATATATATAACATTCTCTAAAATCATCAACAAATCCCTAGACATGATATAACAAAGGACGAGTTTCATTTGTCGAATGAAAATAATAATAGTGATAATTAACGTAAATGCTGAAACTAACATATTTATACATATTCATTTGCATTTAGTCGATTCGAAAGAAATATTGATCCTGTAATTTGAAGATTTAAAATGCCTAGCTGAACATTCACGAAAACCTTCTTTGGTGACCAAACTACAATATTGTACAATAGGGCAGTAAGGAGGAACACATTTTATGTTACACTTCCTGCCCTATTGTACAATATTGTAGTTAGTGTAGGTGCAACGAACAAAACTTAAATTTAGCAGTACTCCCATCAACTGCCGTCTATCAATAGACTACTGTACAAGTTTTGACCAGCTGCGTCATTTACTTTGTGTTTGACAGCCACTCAAAGCAGAGGACGTCGTGAATGTTAACGAAAATGGAAAAAAGTAAATTTCGTGTGCTGATTAAGCATTATTTTTTGCGTAAAAAAACCATCACCGAAACCAAGGCAAAACTTGACAACCATTATGGGAACTCGCCATCAATTTCAACGGTTAAGAAGTGGTTTACTAAGATCCGTTGTGGTCGTACCATATTACCAGATATTCACCCGCAATCCTAACGAATTTTTGCGCCGTTTTGTTACCGTAGACGAAACATGAATCCACCACACCACACCACACCAAAAACCAGGGAACAGCCAAGACAGTGGGTTTTTTTGGGTGAACGTGCACCAAAGAAGGCGAAGGTGGGTCTGCCGGCCAACAAGGTCATGGCTTATAATAATTTCTGGGATGTACGTGGTATCATTCACATCAATTACCTCAAAAAGGGTAAAACGATCACCGGCGCATATTATTCAGACCTTTTGGACAGATTCGATATTGATTTGAAGCAGAAATTACCAGGATAATGCGCGGGTGCACACGTGTGTAGTCACCATGGCTAAAATCCATAAATTAGGATACGAACTGGTATCTCACCTACCTTATTCACCAGATTTGGCACCATCTGACTTCCACCTATTTCCAAACCTGAAGAAATGGCTGGGCGGTTAGAGATTTGAGTCGAATGAAGAGGTCACCACTGAAACGAACGCCTTGAGAAGATCTATTTTTTGGAAGGAATAAAAAAATTGGAAAAACGATGGACCAAATGTATCGAGCTAGGAGAATCCTATGTTGAGAAATAAAACTCTTATTTACCGAAAAAAATGTCCTTTATTCAAAAAATCGCTGAATTATCAAGCCACCCTCGTAATTATTGACACTCATGGTCCCATATGTTTTAACCACTGGCAATACAACATTTCTATATTGGGATTGTCTATTCAGCAGGCATCGCATACAATTGCCCTATCTGCCATTGTATATAAGATGTGTGTAGTGTTTCGAATAAAATTGTGAAAGAAAAATATGGATCAATAATTTATTCGTTTTTTTTTTGAATGGAGAAATATGCAAAGAAATTAAATGCCATCCGTGAGGACTCTCCAACTACATCCCGAATGAGCTATACATATGTACATACGGGGTGTGTTCAGAAAATAACGGAAATTTTATTTTTTTTGAAAAAAATATTTATTTATTCGTCTACATTATTGTTGTCGCCTTCAAAATAGTCCCCATTGGATATTATGCAATTGTGCTAGCGCTTCTTCCAATCCTCGAAACACTTCTCAAACTCGATCTTTAGGATAGCATTTAGCTCTTTCAGCGATGTGCTTTTAATATCATCTATGCTTGTAAAGCGACGGCCCTTTAAGGTCCTCTTTATTTCTGGAATTAGGAAGAAGTCAGATGGAGCCATGTCTGGTGCCTTTTTCGGTCTTGGCCAGTCAGGATGCCTCCACTAGGACGATTGGGCCTTAGTCTCGATGTCATATTCGTCAACCCATGTTTCGCCACCTGTTATAACATGTTTCAGTAATTCTGCATCGTCGTTGACTTCATTTTGTGACTCCTGAGCAACTTCAATTCGCCGCTGTTTTTGTTCAAAATTCAACAATTTTAGAACAAATTTTGCTGCCACGTATTTCATACCCAAAACATTCGAAAAAATTGCATGGCATGAGCCAATCGATATGCCAACTTCATCAACGACTTCTTTGATTGTGATTCGGCAATTGTTTATAACAATTTCTCTCACTTTTTCCACGTTTTCGTCGGTTGTTGATGTGCTGGCGAGTCCGGGGCGTTCGTCATCTTCAACGGTCATCATGGAAACGCATATACCACACGTAAACTCTTGTTTTACTCATTGCAGAGCCACCATAGGACTTTGTTAACATTTCACACACTTTGTTACACTTTTCTTCTATTCATTTTTTACGGAAAATTTGATACAAATTCTTTAATCCATTTCTTTTAGCAAACGAAAATCCCCGAGCTCATAAAAACACGTCTAATCTTACCGGCTATCACAGACAAAGTGTACAATGAATACAGCTGAAACTTTTATCATACTTCAGGAGCAAAAAAAAGTCGCAATTGGAATTTAAAAAAAGACTACAGAATTACCAAACGTCGCAGTAACATACCATAGTTTGCGACAGTTGATTCAACAATGTGCTACTCTAAAACTAAATGAGGAGTTTAAAGAATCGTAGGAGTTAAAGGAATGAACATCTCAATCGCCCAATAAGGGTATATGTAGTTATATTTTCACAATTATTTCACTATAACTAACTAAATTTAAAACAAGACAAATCCATAACGTAAAAGATTTCAATCAAATTATACACTTTCTACACAAATTTTCAGATGTACTATAACATGCATATAAATATTGTAAGTAAATGTAACATGCAACTATTTTTTACTGATTAGAAATTACTGTTTATTTGTCGTCTCGTGAATAAATTATGAAACAATGAGTTGCACATTAGTTTACGACTTCCCTTCACTTTTATTTGTAAATATTATTTTTTACATTTCAGCCTCACTTTTCTCAGTTACATCGCAAATAACTTTTATGTTGATGACACATTAATTTAAAAATACAGAATGTGTAATACTGCAAAAGGCATATGTAAAAATGTCAAATCAATAAATAAAAATGTCCCACAGGATACGTTTCCATAATAGGAGTATTCATTATGAAAATATTGGTACATCTAATGTGGCATAAATATTGTTATCGGAGAGCAGATTCCAAACTAACAATTGGACACCAAATAGTTTAATGTAGATCATATCGAAAATCTTCTCCGACGAATATATTATATATATGTATATTATAACCACAATAGAATTAGGGCTATAGACTACTACTATACTCAATTTTAATTATTTAACCGTTCCTGAATTTGCAATATAAGGAAAATTACCATATATTCATCATTTAAAATATAGACAGACTATATAAAATGCGCAGTACCTACCAGTTACGTATGTAAGTTTTATGTAAATTGAAAAATGAGGAAACGTATTCTTTAATTAATACCTAGTTGCATTTATTATTACGATTATTTAAATTATTTGTATGCAACCTTATACTTCAAAAACGGAAGAGTTCTTATGCGGTGTTTTACTCGCGGTAAGCGCTGTAGAACAACTACATAAATATATTGTATGTACATACATATGTAAAAAACCTCGATATTAGCGATACATTTTAGTGTCGCTAAAAGAACCGCAGTTCCGGTAGTTATTTTTTTAGATGAAACACAAACATAATCACCTTGTAATTATACGAGAGTTTTAATACAACATAAAAATCTTAGAACTCGAAAAAGTATAAAAAAATGTGGCATCAAATACTAACGATTCGATAGTAATTAAAGTATTCGAAAGTTTTTTTTTCATAAATCACAAATTTTTCCATTCATAACAAACACAATATTTATACTTCCAATAAAATAAATACAAAGTGTGTAAAATCCAAATGGAATAAATTCATTATTTCGGTTACTGTACATATTTATAAAAAATCCCGAAACACATCAAATTTAAATTATAAATTGATATTCTTCAACGTGAAAATGCGATCCCTACCTTCAACCCCTTTCGAATGACAGGTACAACCCCAATTTTTTTTAATGGAAAGTATAGGCTTGTGATATATCGTTTGAAAGGTATCTTTATTCTCTATTCAAAAATGTTATCGTTTTTAAATTTATTGAAACAAGATAGAATAAAATAAAATCATGTTGTTATCGAAGTTCGCTACGATATACGCAAAAAATGAAATGTAATGCAAAATGTAAAAGAAAAATTAAACGCCAAAAAGAACTATGAATATCAATGAAGTAGATGTTCAAAATGTTCATCATGAACGTCTTGGCAACATCCTAATTTTAAATAAAACTGCCTTCTAACATTGTTTAACATATAAGGCGTGATCGACCTAATCGCAAGCATTATTCGTTCTCTTAAGTCATTTAAATCAAAAGGGTTAGTTTTGCACACAATGCTCTTCACATATAATATTGTTATCCAACATGTCCATCATTCGCTAACAAAAATAAGTTCTCCTATTAAAATCGTCTTCCATGAGCTCCTGAGTAGATATCATTTTATAGAGATGCATTTTATTTTCTTTTAATATGTTTACTATCGATGTATGGCTAACATTTAATGTAGTGGATGCCTGTCTACTCGATGTATGTGAGTTTTCCATAAACTCAAGCATTACATCTTCTTTGATTTCATCACTAAGTGCATTGGCAACTGTTTTTTTTTTATCTGCCTTACATGACCAAACTCACAAAACTGCTTCTTTATCTTATTAATTGTTCCTTGAGATATAGGCGGTAAATCAGGAAATTTCTCATGAAATAGGCGGGTTACTTCCTGTTGTGTTCGGGTTCTATATCCGTAACCAATCATTTGTAAAACTGTTATTTTATGCATTTCCGTTAATCTAACCATTTTCCAGAATTGTATTTTACAAAATCCAATCTAAAATTATAACGCTGAAAATTTAAATGACAACTTTTAATTACAAAACAATTTACTAAGGCGTTTTAAACAAACTAATGTTGCCACGGAAACTTTTTAAAGTATTTTTAATGGATACCATCTAAAAAGCACATTGGTATGGTTTTTACTCACTTTCTTATCATGAAGACCCAAACGGGAAGTAAGTAATACAAAGATGCCTATGATGTACAGTATGTATTAAATCTTCATAAACACTCTTGATAAAAAAAACTATATTAAAAATAAGAACATTCACATTTAAGGTAGGTAATAAATAAAATGAATAACGTTGCTCTTAAGCGGCCCCTAGACGATCAATATTTTCGTCAATATATTGCACAATAATTGATATTGTACAACAATATTGACCGTTTGTAGATCATATTGAAAGTTGGTGCAATATATTGAGTCAATCAAAACCAGTTTGATATTTATTGTGCAACTTGATAAATATTGTTACGTCTGTAGGCAATATTGTGCAATATCAGTTTAGTTTGAATGTTGCAGTCGTACAGCGCACATCAATCTATTATTTGAGATGGCTACAAACAAAGAAAATGCAAATAAAGAGGAAGAAAGAAAATTCATTGTAGAATGCATAGAGCTATATGAAAACAGTTTTGTGGAATATAAAAAGCAAAGATTATAGTTATAACAAATTTTCATAAGTGTATTCGTTTCTTTTTTTAAACCAATCCTTCATCCATCTGCGTTCCTTTTTTTTCTTTTTTTCAAAGTTATAATTAAAGCAATGACTACACAACTTGTTTTATTTTCATTCCACATGTTGACGGCAAAAGTGTGTGTCGTAAACTAACTTATTGGGCAATAATATTGCACCGTGTGGGTCCTCTTAGGTAAAATATTGTGCAATATATTGACGAAAAAATCCCTTTTCTATATTTTTTTGTTTGTTTTTATAACACAAAAAAGTAGCAGTCGTTTATGCGATGTCGACTTATCGCATAAAAAGATGTGTGTATGTTCTATTGTCATTCTTTTTCTACGAACGATTGCATGTAGCCATAATTTAAATTTCACAAATGATGTTAATGCTAATACCTACAACAGTTTTTATAACAGCAAATGAGCATCTACTTCATTGACATTCATAGTTCTTTTTGGTGTTTTACATTTTTCTTTGCATTTTGGATTACATTTTATTTTTTGAGTATATTGTAGCGAACTTCGATAACAACATGATTTTATTTTATTCTATCTTAATTGTTGTTGGAATCTCATTTTCAAGTTGAAGAATGTCAATTTATAATTTAAATTTTACGTGTTTCGGGATTTTTTATAAATATTTACACTAACCGAAATAATCAATTTATTCCATTTGGCTTTCACACACTGTATATGCAAAAAGTAATCCTGTATTAGAAAATATAGTACTTAGTACAAACTACCTCTTAACCACTTTGTATTAACTTCTATACTTATATAACTCACTAATGCTACTACATATCTTGAACTAGACCGTTTAAATGTAAAATTAAAAGCAAATGCATCTTTGTTTGCCTACAGTATGAAGTAAGAAATAGAAGCACTAAAAACTAAAAGTTGAACAACACAAGAAACTAAACTGTAAATTGCACTTTTAATTTTTTATAGTTGCGTGACATTATTCCTTACTAAGCATACTTAAGGACAAAATAGATCTAGTGTACATTGCCGTAAAACCGTTTAGAATTGTTGTTACAAATTACGAGGACTGCAGTCTAAAAGTCTATGAAAAGAAAAGAGTAATAAGCACTATACTCGTATAATAAACGGCTGTACGTCAACAAAACAAAACAATCTGACTGTGGATTAAAGGGAAATTTGCGTAAAACTTACTATGGTTTGATTGCTGTTGGGGGGTGGGCATATTGAAATACCTAAGTAAATCGTAAAAATTGGCAGTAGATAACGTTGTAAGACTTCTCTAGGCTTCTGAACATTCCAATATAGAAGGATTAGAAACTCTCCAGACTAGTCAAACATGCGGCGAACAAACTTTGTTGTTGTGCCAGAAACAACATTATTCTAACTACCACTGTTAGAATAGTGTTGCCCTGAACTTTTTTGCATAAAATTCATGCAGTGCAAAACAGGTTTGGATTTACATCTTGCCCTATCAAAGCGCGATAAACGAAAAAATATATATTTATATATTTATCATAAGAAAATCGGTTTCAATTTCCGAAATATTACCTGCCTAAATCGTAGATATGGCCATAATGACTTAATATAGCAATCTATCTACTGATATCTCAGTTTAGTTTAAAATCACCGGAAAATTGTAATTAAAACGGGTAAATTTCAACGGGTCAATAGCCGCAGTGGTTAGGCGGCTGATTATCGTTGTGGCGGAACGATAGGAGCCGGGTTTCAATTCTCCGTAGAGACAGTGATATTTTTTCGGAGAATTGAAATCCGCATCGACTTACCATTCGCTGTTGGGAGCAAAGCGATTAACCGCGCGGCATTATAAAAGGCGATGTGGTGCTGTCACAAAACCGCGAGAGTTGCATGATAGCCATACAAGCGATACAGTTTACGGAGTCACTGCAACTAAGCACCCACCACGCATAACAAAAAAACGTCTTTAAAAGTTATACAGGGAAGTATATTTATAATTGTATTCAATAGAAACAGTCTAACTAGACCTAACTTAAGTCATATTTTCAGTAATACTGTGTATTTGTGTAAGTTGTTTGGAAGAAAAATAAATGTATTCTAACATATTCTGTAATATTGCGATTTTTCATTTTCTTGTAGTTTTTCCACGAAAATTACGTTATTTTTAGTGTTATCCATTTTCAAGGACTATGTTACACGCGGTAATGTTTGTAAACCAGTTGCCATTTTTTTGTTTTATGATTTTTACAAACACATTTATATTTTTATCTAAACATACATATATTTGCATATAAAACATGTAAATGCTGGTATATGTTATGATTTTTACTTTGAGATATTCCATTTAATCTATTCAAAAGAAAAAAAAACGAAAAATAGGTGATTTACCTACGATCTAACATTATAAGTGACCAAAAATATCCATATTTATTAATTGCATAAATAACTAACTATAATTACATAAAATAAATGAATATATTTTCAATGCCACCGATAAAGATGACAATACACTAATAAAATATGCATTTAAAAATGCAACTTCTTATTCACCCATGCTAAATAAAATTCAATGCTAAAATTATAACGTAATATTCTCAAATTTATGATTGACATCTGAAAGTTAAAGTTCGTGCGTCAAAGGTCGATTTAAATGATGATAAACTAACGTGAGCAAACACAAAATCAACATCAGCAATTAATTAATAATCTTAAACTTATTCCAGAACGTTAAGTATTATGTCTCCGTTTAAAATACTCCTTCCGTGGATATGCATCTCATCTATATAACCACACTCAGAAAAGTGTTTTCTAAGGCCAACATACATTCATTTTCTTCAGAGAAGTCAGTTTCTTCTTGGAACAAGAATACTTATTTGACACAAGACGATGACTTTTCTTCGAAACAGTAAATATTTTTCTTAAAAAATCTCTGAGGTCAAGCAAAAAATTTCTAGATTTTAAACTTTTAGTTATCATGCACCGCATAGTGCATAAGTAGTACCTACATTGACGCGGTGCGATTGGATGGAGAGTTATTTAGTTCAAGTTAATATATCTTTGGATTTCCAAGAATGTGAAATAGTTCACAGGAAACAATACTTTCTTGCTTATATAGGAGAATGAGAATTACTTAAATTAAGTAAGTCTTACTTGCTCTTAGTAAACACTTTTCTGTGTGCACCTATCAACTAAAATGTCTAAAAACAAAGAAATCAATCATATATCAAATTATAGTTATACATTCCCAAACAATATTAAAGCACTTATTAATGTAAAACCTAATATAACTACAATAATAAAAATGATTTGAGTTACCCGCATATCAATTAATTTTTTATCAAACTCTAGCAATTCTGTTCAAGGACTAGAAAAAACCATGTCAAAAAACGTAGCGCAGAGCTTAACTTAATAAAATTCAGACGAGAATTAAATTATTATAATTGACGCTTATTATAGTCTTTGCAGTCTAATTTATAAACGACATTACTTTGTCTGCCTTTGTTTTTGTTAATTAGTGAATAAATGTTTATTGTTAGTAGATGTCAATGTTATATGAATGTCTGATTTTTTAAATTCGTATTTTATTATTATTATTATATAGTTCATATTAATTCTATGATAAATTAATAAAGAAAAATAAATAAATATATAACACAGATACAACATCAAATCATAACATACATACATCACTAGACTCGGCAAAGAGCGGCAATTTCCAAGGCAGTGCGGTGAGCAACGTAGAGAGGTGACACGGAAACTCGAGCGTCCGTATCAAAGCACACGTGTTCGGTATTATTCCACTCGTCGTTGTGAGTGCTTATCAATATACACATATTTAGAAAATATCGCAGTTAGGTACGTTTCGAAAACGGCGTATTTTGAAGAAACTAGAACATGTAATAGCGAGTATGCCGGATTTAGAATACAAAAGTGATAGAATTAAATGTGTAAAATGTGACAACTATTTGACGTGTGCCAGCAGATGGAAATATGAACTCCACCTGAAAAGTATGAAACACTGTCCGGCAATCTGTGCCAAACGATACAGCGAACAATTAACATTTAATATAGGCGTTTGTTTTATTCTATGTAATGTGTCGTTCACTGTACTGGACCAAGAAGCATTTGTATCCTTCTGGAGCAAGTATTCAGATTGTATACATTACGGAGTCGGACATCGATAAGGAACGTTATGCCATATACTCGTGACTATGTTGAAAAAAGAAGGATTAAAGCAGAATTGAAAGATAACAAATTTCATATTACAAAATATATCTTCTTTGCAACGAGCCTATACCAGACACGTATGTATTGTTCATCCAACTTCTAAGTTTAAAACATATACAATACTACTGTGAGAACATGTATGTACATACTTCCAATAGGAAATATTTTCGCATCGCGTATGTACATACATGCATACATAATAAAAATTTACTTAGTTTCAAACTTATAAAAATTACAATACAATTGAAATACGACATTTTACAGTACAAGCTATTTTTATTTGCCAGGGAATTTCTACTATAAATTTAGAAGATGATTAATGCACCGCGCATATATTCATCTTTTAATGATTTACAGAAATTTGTTATTTGTTAACGCAAGATTTATTGGCAACAAATCCGGCTAGTAGCAGGCAGTAAGACGACGTAGTATAAAGAGGAGAAAGACAAACATATCAAATAATTAATGGCAATGAATATTTCATAAATGGTAAATAATTGGTATCTGTTTTATAAGCTAAACATGAAGTATTGCAAAATAAAACGGAAACTTTGCCATTTTGTTTTAAAAATTCTAGCCATTTTCATGTTTGCAGGCGGTTTTTAAACAAGATCACTTAAACAATTATGTACTAGTAATTGTTAAATGCATTTTATGCAGTTTGAAACCAGTTGTGATCATAAGAATGGAGAGAGAAATGATTTACTACGAAAAATTCGTACATTTGTCACATTGTGCAGTTCCTTAAAATCAAATTCGTAATAAATTGCAAATTTATTACAATCATCGCGAAATAGATTTTCGATTAATTGCTTTTAAAATGCCAGATTTTAAAATAAGTCTTAAAATATTATAGAAATATCTTGTAGAAACGATTTCTGAACTAAAGCAAAGATTTCAGGAATTATAGAATTAGTTGTATCAATTATAATATTAAATATAACATTCAAAGCGATAGACTTAAGTAAGTTGCAAACGACTAAAAATGACACTGATTTTAAGTTCTTCACTAGATCTCTTGATGCACTTCAACCCACGAAATACCAAAAACTTTTAACCAAACACAGACGCGTTTCATCAGCAAGGCAATAATAAAACTAAATTGTATTTTATTATCGCCTTGATAATGACAGGTTTGCTGACTTTAATGTTTTGCAAAGCGCCCGTTACAATTTAAAACATTTCGTAGTCTTCTGGGCACAGAAGCAGCTACATTTCCCATGTTGTAATTACAAGTTTAATATTGTTATTATTACGAGGCCCACTAAAAAGGAAACCTACCTAGCTATGAAAGAAAAGATATATGACTCTTTTTTAAATAATTTTGTGTTTCAATATATCCTCCTCCTTCCACTCTCCCCCCTACATCAATGCACTGCATCAGTGCCTTTCCTCCTCTAGTGATTTTATGCTTTTGTTGTTTCTTCTTGATTGGTATAAAAATTGTCGAGTTCCTCTTTAAGACACTCATCAGACTTAAGCCGGCGTCCTCGAAGATGGTTTTTAATAACCTGAAAAGGTGAAATTCAGATGAGCCAGGTCGGGATTATAAGGGGGATGATCCATCTCTACGAATCTCTAAGCTGTATTCCTGGATACTTAGTCTGATTTTTGCAGCCTTATACACAGCTGCATTGTCGTGACAATAATACTTCTCGATTAGAGAAATCTTAAGGTTTCTGATTAATTGCTTTTCACAAATTCTTTAAAGTATTTCCGTAAGTGTTTGCAGTTATCGTAGTTCGGTCGGCATATATTCGATGAGGAGGCGATAGAGACCCTTTATGCAGCCATTGCATTGATTCTGATTTTGTTTCTGGATCCCAATAACGCACCTAAGTCTTGCTTCCCGTCACAAGTTGTGTCAAAAAGTTAGAATTCTTCTCTAAAGTTGCCAAACGGCTTTGCGAAATTTCTAACTTGCGTAATTTTTACTCGGGTTAAGATATTCCTAATGTCATGCTAATGGTTGACACTTTCACATAACGATCCCCGAAGACTATGATTTCAACGTTTTGAGTCATTTCCGTATTTGTTGCCGTTTTGGACCTGAATCAACTTCGATGAATTTACGCCCCCATCGAAACTGTTTTGACCACAATTATATTACGTAATACGATGGTGCATTATCTCCATAAACCCCAATCATTCTTTCATAAATTGTTTTCGTCTGACAGCTCTGATTTATTAGAAATTTTATCGCCATTGCAGTATTTTAAATTTAAATTTCTCATTTTTCACACAAAACACTTTATAAAATGCAAATTAATTATCAGAATTAATTCAAACTTTACATATAGAATTAAAACACTTGTCACTAATTGCCAACTTACGCTCGAGTCATTTTTAATATTATTAGTAATCATAACATTTTTCCAACAACTACTTTATGATATGCACTGTATATACATTAAGATTAAAAACTAAATTTTCTTTACTAACAGCGTAATGAGGATAGGAATTTAATATAAAAAAGATGTTTAAAGTGTGTGAAAAAAAATTACTAGTTTAAAAAATAGAAGCTGAGATAGCGACAGGTTGAAAGATTAAATTGTTGTCGAATGAAGCGGATCTCTTTGCATTAACACATTTATTTTTAATTTCTATAGCGTTAATATTGTTTGGGATTGAGTTCAGATTTCTTTCAATATTAGACAGATGTAAACTTTTATTATTGATAACCGAAACCAACGTTAGTTTATCCGCAATTATTGTTATGTGAAACGAATTAGATGCACAATATAACAGTGCAAGAAAGCTCAAAGATACAGAAAATTCCTTCTTAAACGTCCACTCTAGAATAAAACAGCAAACAAACAGCAGCAACAGCAACACCAACAGCAACAACACCAACAGCACCAACAGCACCAACAGCAACAACAGCAACAACAAAACGGCAGCAATATTAGAGCCTTTAACAATATACAATATATGTATATAGATTACCTGAATTATATATCACTTCTATTGGCATCAAGAATATAATACTCTATTTATTACATAACTTCTCTAACACTACTGGCATATACTACAAAGAAATTAAGTTAATTACATTAGTAAGGGTTATTTACAAGTAATATCATCTGTAATTGAAAATTATTATTAACATGCAACCTATCAGATAATTACGTTCATTACACTTTGCTTCTGTCACTCTTGCTTACGCGAAATCAATTATAAAACAATACTGACGTACTGTTCTACCGCCACAGGATGTTTACGTTATTGTTTTCTTGTCGGTCGCCGATTTTTTCTAGGTTATTCCTGCTGCTATTACTTTATGTTGTATCTTACACCTACGGATAAGTCTTGATCTTTCAAATTACCGTAAAAATGTTAAATGATGACCTTCATTTTAGATCATAACGGCTAAGTATAAAAGTCGTGAAGAAGTTCCTGGCTGTTATTCGAATTTTGCAACTTTCCGGTAGCTGTTACGGAATATTCTACTCAATTGTGTTAGAACTAGTTAGAAATCACGATGTCTATATTGTATAAAGTAAGTAGAGTGCCATGTAGAATTAGTTTGAATAATTTATCATTTCAGCACCATTTACTTATGAAAACAATATTTATTATGCTAAACTGTTCTACGAAATATTATATTCTTATATCCTCATTTTATGAGCACAACATTAAAAAAAAATTATGATCACTGGTTTCGTTGAAGATTACAAAGCATCACATTAATCCTACGATACGCTTCACTTAAGTATTTACCATTCATTTACATAAATGCAATCTCATATAGAGTAATTACTTACGAAACATTTAATTGAAAATTGCGGGTAAGCTTTGTTGGTTATTAAATGTCGATAATCGATAAGTTATTGAAGATGAGTTAGCGCACATAGAATTACGAGAAATATCAAATAAGCAATAAATTATCATAAGTGTTAAATTTAACCTTCGACGTTTTGCTTTCAATATTCCTAAGATTGTTGTAATTAGGTAAATAGATTGTTATTTTTTAACTGTAAAAACTGTAGTACTGATTTAAACCTTGAAATGCGATATGAATGGAAAATGGATATGTAGTAAATTATTTTAAATAAAAAGGCGAGGATGGTGTTTTCGAATAAAAACTATTTTAATGTCAATTTTAGTAGAGCGGCAGTGAGTCTAGTATGAAATTTGAAACTTTCTAAATGTTGATTCTTGTTTCTTTCATGACTAATCAAATTCTATACAAAAAATTTTCTACTTGCCGATATTTCAGCTATATAAAGTTTTTATATCTTTATTATTGTGGACAATCTTAAGAAAGAATAAAAAATCTGTGATAGTTAAAAATTGAAGTTTTGTAGCCGCCACAATTTTTCAATATGGTTAGTATACTATTTACAAACAGGATGAGAGATTCAAATAATTCGTATAAAAACTCGTCGTTCTAATTGGTTTGTAGATACTCCCACTCCCACTGAGTTACCAACTGATAATGATTTGTGTTATTTGACGATTAATTACCATTATTTGTACTTGCATTACAATCTCTTGCATTAATTTTTATTAACACATAAACGTCAAGATGATGTAGCGCATATAAGGCACCAGATTTTAAATTTATGCTTGACATGCCCATTGATACATTCGCAAGACTAACAAAATAAAGTTAACTAAACTGAAAACAATAACAACAAAATACTAACAAATCGATTTGCAATAGAGTACCTACGCTAGATTTTTTATCCTACTTACTTCCTAAGTGGATAAATTGTCGTTAATTTCTTTTTTTGCCTTGAAATATATTGACAAATAACATTTTTAAAAGATTAGCACTAGTTGTAAATATAATTATAGCACAGAACGGTTTGGTTAGGTTTCTGTATATGCCCCCTTCGATCGTTAAGTACGCTAAAAAACCATTTCCACTTTAAAGCAATTTTTCCTTAAACTGTTTTTCTTATATCTGTCACTTAAATCTACAAATGTTAACACTTATGGAAGTCATATGTTATTTTTCTTGGTATTTTATTCATTTTTCGTTGATTGCTCAATAATATTTCTATTTGCAATTACTTTTTTAATAAAAATAATTTATTTATATTCCACATGCAAATTAAATAATTGTTTGCATTCATTTCACATTTCATTCTGCTATTTGTCAGTTTTGGATCACTTCTCAACGAAATGACAACTGCAGAGGCACGTGAATGCCAATTGGTGTTAACATTACTCATCGAAAAAATCTATTTTCTATCCACATTTAAGAATGATTAACGTCATTACAAGAATTGAGCTTCATTCTGATTCATCATTTTCAGCAACATTCCCAAACTTTTTCCGTAGACTATACGGTTTATTATTATGGAAGGATTAGAACATCTGTGCTTCGATACCTCAAGTTTTCTTCTGCTATTATTCAGTAAGATGTCTTGTAGTAAAAAGTATGTAGTTTTCTCGTTACTTTTGAAAAAATCAGGAATGGGGCCGTCCCGGATTTTTTTTAAATATTTTTTTCTTAAAGTGTACATTAAATTATAGTGTCTACGTATTTTCTTTTTTTGTATTATTAATAAAAATATGCCAAGAAAAATATCAAAGTTTGAATTTTGAATTTACCGCATTTATGACGTGATAATGGTAAATTGACAGAGTAGCTTGCCAAAAGTATGATATGGAAAGAGATAGAAATAACACATCAATGTTTTCTTAATCAGAAATGTAATCTTTCTTTTTTTTGTTAGCTACGTAAACGTCAAACGAAATCCACCTCCTGTCAATCTGTATTCTGTCTGAGAGTTGCAGTGATAGCCAGACAAGCGATACAGCTTACGGAGTCACTGCAACTAAGCACCCACCACATAAAAAAAAACTAACAAAACTAAATTCATGGTTCAGCTGTGATGTTACTACTTTAATGTTGCTTTATTCTATCTTCTAGGTATTATTGAATTTTGTAATTTGCAAGTGCTATGGATAAATTAAGGGAATGCAATTTAATTTATCTTTTCTGATGTCTTGCGCATTTTTAACGCACGTTCTTCTTGTAATTTTATTTATTTTATTTATATAATAATGTTTGTGAAGGAGTTGTTTCGCAATTTTGTTCTAGATTAGGATATTCATTCTCAATAAAAATACTTTTGGTATATTTTTTAGAACAGAAAATAAATAACATGAGATTTGTTGCCTGGTCATCATAGGCTATTACCGTGCTGTTTTGAAAGCCAGTGAGTGGTTGAATAATAATCTCGAGAATAGCCAGACCAGGTGGATTTATGGAATAATTTTATAAGAATTCTACTGTTTTGTTTGTACAGAGCTAAGCTAAGGCAATTTCTCATATTATTTTTTTCAATTTTGATGGTAAATTGAAACCTTTCGTGTATTAAAATGTAAAACTTTTATGTACCGCTTAAACAATGATGAGTTGCTGTTATTTATGGCGATTAAATTAAATTTTTGAGAATTAACTGATCAATTACGCATGAGAATAGTAAGCTCATAGCCCAAAGAAATTTCTATTTATAAAAATGTATGAAAATTTGTGTGTGAAAATTATGTACTCAATTCCTGCATTGCAGTTACAATAAATTAAATCTTTCTGTTGTTGTATTAAAAATTTTAATTTGGTAATTTTTCCAGACAGCTTTCCTAAAATGAACTATATAATCCACTTAATTTAAAAATTTTGCAATTGTAGCATAAAAAACTATGTTGTTCTAAATATTTACTTGTGTATATACAAGACGGAGATCTTCTTCATTTAACACAATTACGTATTTTTTTGTGTATGTCCTGTTATCGCAAAAATTTTACTATTACTACCAGCCCTTGTGCGTGTGTCTCCCACGGTTTATATTGCCAGATCTTTTTCCAAAGTTTGTTGCCTTGCGTTCTATTATAAATGATCAAACCATCGCAGTTGATTCTTTTCAATTGTAATTCAGTTTATATAAATTCCTCTATTATAAACTATCATTGGTACTTGTTTTTCGTTGATTTGGCGCGTTACAACTTTTTCATATAGCTAATATAACCAAGAAACGAATTACATTAACATGATTTTCTTCTTTCTCGACAATAATATTATTGGAATCAACTAAACGTACATTTGTCTAAACAGTTTTGTTTCTTATCAACAAAAGTGTTTGCTATATGAAGCAATTTATCTTATGAAACTTTACCATATTAATAAATACTTTAGTTGAATATATGAAACTGTGACAAAATATTTTAGTTGATTTGACTTTCCATAAAATTGGTAAAACAAATAAACTACGTAATGAAGTTTGTGCATAAGTTGTTTCTTGAAATTCAATTATTTCCTCTACTTCTAGACAGTTTTTTTTTTCTAATTGCGATAAAATCATGATTATTCGAATGTCACTTAAAATAGCTTTCATTCATACCGTTGCAGCATTAAAATTACCACATATTTGATATTATTATTGTGAAAAATATAAACAAATTATTCTTTATAAATCTTTTCTAAATTTAGAAACTACATAAAACAGATCTAAAAATATGTAAATACAGTTTTGTAGAGAACAGAACTCTTGTCCTTGTAGATACAGATCACCAAATTAGTATGTTTGTATTTTTTGTATATGTTAATAAAAACGTATGTCTGTATATTAATGAATTAGTATTACCCTGGGAGAATGCTTACAATTAGAGAAACATCGCGTATAAGTATGTAATATAAAAAACTCTCCATCAAAAAACTTAATCTGACGCAATTATCTTTTATATTCTTACTACAATTTATCATTAAAATTAAATTCGTAAATAAACACAATGTGCAATTTTGAAACAAAGTATCATTTCTGACGTATTTATGACGTAATTTCATTGACCACACAATCCGCTCAACTACTGTGATTATATTCTTGGATACAATTGGAATACGTGCGTTAATGTACCTACTGAGTTATGGGACCTTGCCTGCGGATAATCCTTTCTTACACAAATCTAAATAATTATGTAAGTTTACCAAATAGGTTAAGAGTTAATATCAAAAGTAAATGTTGGTTTCTACTTCTGTGGACGACAATAAAATAACATCCTTTAATGATATTTAAAAAATAAACAAATGTGCAGGGATTTCCATATGAGTGTCCGTTTAATTTATTAACGCTTAATTGTAAAAATAAGTACTAGTTCCAATGGAAAGAGTAAATAACAATTTGCTTCTAGTCAAAATGAGCAATGTTTGTCTTTTGATAGTTTTAAAACCATTTTATGTTCTTTCCATGGGTCGATCATAAACAATATGTAAAACTATTTTATACATCAGCAATGTAGCAATGTTCATTCTTTTGAAATGATAGCAATAAATCGTTCTGTCTATTACAAAAAATTGCATATACTGGCAGTACATAAATAGCTTCCAAATAGAATCATTGTAAACTTAATAACCAAATCGAATATATTGATAAGTGTGTATATTTTGGCAATTACGGATGCACTTGTTCGACAAAGTAATTTAAAAAACTAGATGATAGGAAATTAGCATAGGATAAAGGAGTGTGTCTACATATATAACTGATTTTGTCAATACCAAATAGCATGCTCCATATCTTGTATAAAAATAAATTTATATTGTCTTGATGCAACTAAGTGTCTTATTTACAGATTATTACCTTCTGCATTCTGATTGTGGCATTAGCTTATGCTGCACCGGAACCCGGCTATTACGGTGGCGGAGGATATAAAGGAGGCTATGGAGGATATGGAGGACATAGGGGATATGGAGGATACGGAGGACATAGAGGACATGGAGGGTATGGTGGATTAGGGGGTGGTTATGGAGGTGGTTACGGAGGCGGTTATGGAGGAGGTTATGGCGGTGGTTATGGAGGTGGATATGGAGGTGGATTTGGAGGAGGCTATGGTGGTGGATACGGAGGTGGATTTGGAGGAGGATACGGTGGTGGATATGGAGGTGGCAAAAAATATTATGGTTAAAATGTACAAATGTGATCGTGGTATTTATTGCAGATAAAATGTGTATAAATGTAAAAATGTAATTTTATATTAAATCGAATTAAAAACAAGATTTATTTTCATTTATTCTTTGTCTAATATAAGACAAACTTAATAAGTTCTCTATCTACAATTTGTTAGCTAATTTTACACGTTTTACTATCGGACTATTCCTCCATTTCACAAGAGACATAGCATCTAGACCGCAAGATTCATTTTTTTGAACATCTTGATATTGTCTCGGATTCTTGATCCAGATCTTTGATGCAATTTTATAGGGGCATAAACTACAAGAATCTAGTATCTAGAATATAAGTATTAACATAAAGATGTAGTACTTCTTTTAGCATGAATATAGATAAAATGCATTTTGATTAATTCGATATTAAAGTAAATAGACTTGGCGAAAATTTGAAAAATTGTGTAGTTTGTGTGTAAAGATTTTCAAAATAAAGAAGAGATATCAGTGTATTTCTTTTTTGAATATTTTTGACTATATGTGCTAGCTTCTTCTGAGTTACACACTTTTTTAAATACATTGTATACATACGCAACAATTAAAACAATTTGCAGTCTGTGAACCATATAAATCAATGTCAAAGACACTATTCAGTAAAGCAAAGAAAATAGACACAATATTATCTATGATGGATAAGAACACTACATAATTGGGACAATAAGGTACAATATAAATGAATCGCAGTAATCATCATGTCAACATATATCAAAATAGTGGACTGGGGACTGGGAAACTAGGGATTATAGAAATTATACAAAGATAACACTGACCAACACGTCAGCAAAGATATTAACTACAGTCATCTTGGATATAAAGCGATAGAACCGAAGATCGTCAGATAAAACCAGATTGTTATTTAAAAACAATTCACTGAGAAGAGCACAGTGGTAAAGATGGAATATTCGTACATATATTTGGCCTAATAGTAATAAAAAAGATAATAAACGAGAAAGATGATTTAAAACGAGGATATGTGTTCAGTATTAGGTTCTTTACCGTATTACTCGCTAACGCTATGATAAAGCAAAGCAATATTTTCATGTGCATACAAGTTATTGATAACAGGAAATTTAAAATACAAAAATCAAGAGAGGTCCTATTCATGGTTACAGGATCATAAGCAAGTCTATAGCACAATCTAGACACTTTAGAAAAACATGAACGGAAGAATCACATAAACACATAAAGATTAAAACAATAATTACATCTTCAAAAAAGAAAACGCATAAAATAAAGAGGAAATGTCAAACAATACAACAACTGAGAAGTTGTAAGTACTTGTGTACGTTTTTGGAAATGGATAGTAAGCAGCATAATTATATTACAGCTAGAGCGGGTTAAGTGGGTGTTTCTCAATTCTTTGAAGTATGTTGTGTGGGTGTAAAGAAGTTAGTACCATTTATACATAGATACAGAAACCGCTTAAATGCCCTGAAAATCAGATATTTTTAATGGGGGGACCAAATACTCAGCGCCATTGGAAGATGTGCTCAACTGAAGCTGGATAGGAACTATCCAATTGCAATTTTCTCCGATAGTCAAGCAGCCATAATGGCTCTGAGATCTAAAATCATTAGCTCGAAATTAGTTTGGGAGTGCCTAAAGAGATTAAACAACCTAGACAAAGAAAATAGAGTCGCATTATCCTTGATACTAGGACATACTGGAATCAGAGGCAACGAAGCAGATAGTCTATTAGCAAGGAAGCCCGCCACAACCTCATTTGTGAGACCGGAACTATTTTGCTGTATAGGCACCTATAAAAAAGAACTCAAAGATAGAGAGAAGAGCCTCAGACTATTCCTCCGGCAGAACCTCCGGGGTCCGAGATACTCCAAGACATTCCTTGGAGACTACAACAAGCATAGAGCAAAGACCTTGCTAGAACTAAGTAGGAACAGACTACATCCTCACAGGTTTTGTTACAGGACATTGTCAACTTAGAGAACACATGACAAGTATAGGCTCTTACACCAGTAGAAAATATACAGTTAATATTTAACTCTATGCGGTGTTTGTAAAGATCCACTAGTTTTAGACTAAAATATTAACTCCAAAAGAAAAAGTTAACGTTAGAGTTCATTGTACTTGTAATTCACTCTGTTTTAATTAGATTTTGAATTGTTCTTTACTCTAGATAAGTATAACATTGACTCTGTAATTATTAAATAATACACCTCTAGCTAGTGTCGACAGGTAATAAGGGATTTTATAGTTAAATAAAACTAATTGTAACATAAAGTATTTATTGAAACAGACCACACAGTAATACTCATTTCTATTTGCATAAAATGCTGCCAAAAAATTGATAAGAAAATAAATCAGTATTAAATAATATGAATCCTCACATATCCTATTTCGTCGAAGGGATCTCTTAAGCCAAATATTAATTTTATTATTATTGAATTCTTTCTTTTCATTTCCAAGAACTTTTATTCCATATTTAGGATGTTGCAGATAATATTCACTAATTTTACTCTCAATCTGTTTGAAATAATTTTCTTAACTTCATATTCATTAAATATTTCTTCACCTCCTTGCACGCATAGAATAGATTTCCAGTCCTAGAATTTAAATGTATGCTATATAAAAAATTAAATTATAATAGGTATGTACTTAGGTACATCTATAGTGACGTATTTCTAAAGATGGACGAAAATTCTAAATCTTTGTCATTCACATGTGTTTCATATGTTTGATGTAACATTCACAAAATTGCTACTTTCGGTTGCAATATTTTCATTTAAATCCACCTAAATCATTACTAAAGTACTTATTACACTTACACTGAAGTACTTATTCCACTTATATTTTGTCACACACTTCGATTAAAAACGTGCACTAACTTGCAACACATGCAATAAAACTAACGAATAAACTATAATAGACTAGCACAGCCGGTGCTAGTGGGTAACCGACCGGACCAACAATATAATATAATAAATAATGCTGGACTGACGTACAATGTTCAATTCGCACAGAGAGCTTCGCACACCTGATGTTTTCATAACTCCCTAGAATGAATATTTTCTCTCCAGTGTTTTCTATCCTTATTTTTCAATTCATTTAATTCTTAACCAACTAATATAGACTAAAATAATATGTAGAGTGTCTTGTAGTGTAAAATGTTCACGGAAATTTTTACAAAAACTTACCGCATCAACTCTAAAGTACCTATACTTACACGGCAACATTTATAGAACTGTGTAGGAACAAACTACGCATCCTCACAGGTTTTTTTTACAGGACATTGTTATCTTGGGGAACACATGACAAGAATAGATCTGAAACAGAATAGAGACGAAGGATGAAAATCCACAAAACCTGACAACTAACTGCACCACGGCAAGATGTCACAGACAAAGACAAAATTCCTTCTCTGACACCATCACAGTTATTGCAGCTTATTAAAGCTCTTAGACTAAATGGGCAGTTTTGAGAGCGGGCAAACCTCAGCAGCATACAGTTAATGCAAGAGGGGCCACAATGAATCAACAGTTCGCAGTGCAATATCATATACCCTTAATCAAATCTAAAACTAAAATTTTTAATGAAACTAAAGGGCACAGTCTAGATGGACAAAATAAAAAAATATGTAACAATTAAAGATAAAGACAGTAAAAATTTCCATGTGTAAGTAGATGCTTCTGAGTAAATTATCAAATTTTTTTAGTGTCAATGAAACAGCCATAGATGTATAAATTTAGTAAAATATTACACATTCGTATGTTTCTGTTCTATAAATATGCAAATAGAAGAAACATTACTGGACTGGCTAGCTGTATAAATAGAATGACTGAAAACATGGTCAACTAATGTAGGTATGATACGAGTAGGTATTACAACTACTGCAAAAAATTCATGCAAAATGATTTATTTCCAATAAGTTAGTGACCTAATTTTCCCATTTTGATTTACTGAAGAAAGTTATGCATTTTATTATAACAGCGCTACCTACGGAAGCTGAGCTAAATAAAAGAGGCAGCAACAAAGTTGTTGAACGGTAATAGAATTCATTTTAGCGACTTCAATGCTAGATAAAGAACGTATCGAATATGATTAGAGATTCTCTAATGATTATTTCAATTGTTTTTGAAAATTTAAATTATAGATGGTGCCGTAATAAACAAAGTAAACCATAGATATGTTATCTAACAGCGTCATCTATGATTGAAATGTCAATATATACCTTTTGCGCTGTAAGTAGGAGTATTCTACAAATTAGTGCATAGATCGTCATTCTACCTTGTTTGATGTAGATATCTCTAACATGTGTATGAAATGTAAGTTCATTATTATGTTAACTCAACATAAAAACTGTAGATGGAGATTTGAGATAAAATCAATATAATAAATTGAGATGGAAATCTTATCAAAATCGTGTCATAATTTTACTTTAATTATTCTGATGTTTCAGTTAGGTATTTTGAGCTACAGGTTTCCAATTTTTTTTTGAGCGAAACAATCCCGAAACAAAACGTTTTCATTTTGTAAATATTACAATTTTAACGGTTCAATTCCTTACGCAGTTGAAACAACCTAATTCTTTATTAATATACCTTTTTAGTTATCAAAACCAGTACCTTCGTAAATAAAAGTTATTATTAATTCTAAATTTTGTATTTCTGAACATTTTATGCAACTAGATTGAAAACAGTAAATTACAAAAAACAGCTTTTATTAGCTTCTTGTGGTTACATCAGATAAATGCACAGACCATCAGCAGAAATACAAAAATCGTAAGCCAAATTTCCCTAAAGTGGTCAACCATAATCCATGGATCTACACTTCATAAGAAAAGCGAAGGAACATCAATAAGGTTTAAAATAAATGTTTCATTTTCACAGGTTTCAGCATAATTTTTTTGTTTGATAATTTCTAACGTTATTATATATCTACCTATTAAAATGCTTATCTTTTAGTTCCTACACACATAAAAATGTCTGGGATAAATTCTTATCCTTTCAGTTGGTGTTAAAATATAGATAAGTAATTACCCGAAAAAGTGTTAGTTCTAATCAAATTGAATGTATTTGTTTTCTTTACCCGATTAAATTAGATTTAAATCCCGGAGTTAGAAAAAAGGTGATGGAATTGTTGTCTAATAAAGATAAGTTAAACACCGATTTGAGAACATAAAGACAACAAGTTATCCATTACTGCATAATTCATAGATCAGGAGATAGATTACATTCAAATGTAAAACATTTTATCTGCTTTCGTATAACACCGAAGAAAATGTTATCCTAAAAGAGTTAGATTCGGTTAGATTGCACTTCCTTATTTCCCGCATAAGCATTTTGTTAGAGAAAGGGTATAGGGTTCCTGTTCTAACACGAATAACGACTATTCTGTATACTTTGGTTAACGAAAATGGATGCTGGATTTTATTTACGCATCAAATATAGGAATCATAAGAAGTAGATGAAAATAGTGACTTACTGACAAAAGAGATCATTTAATATATGTATATATTTTCTGATCTTTATGTACTTATCTTTTAATTCCTGACTTATTTCCACTTAAAATGAAAATAAATCAGGAATTGAAAGATAAAAGAGATCATAGATGATAAAAGTAAGTACCTGGTATATTATTTATTATAGCTAAACCAGACACAGTCGTCTCGGGGTAACAGTTGCCACTTCAGAAGTAAAGAAGTTATTCTTTTCGAGATAAAATTAACACTTCTAAAAATGACTGTAACTCCTTTCGGGGTAACTACATCTAAAGATTGGTAGTCCTTTTGAATGTAATACTAACACTTCTCAGGATAACCCTAACTCATTTCTGGGTAACAGCCACTCCCTCGGAAGTTAAGTATTTCTCCTTTTCGAGATTATACTAACATTTTCGAGTATAACCGTAACTCTTTTCGGAGTAACAGTAACTACCTCAGAATTTAAGCATATCTCCTTTTCGAGATAATTCTAACACTTTTAAAGAGAACTCTAATTCTTTTCGGGATAACAGTTACTATATCGAGGTTAAGTATTTTTCCTTTCCGAGATGAGGCTAACACTTTAAAAGATATAAGCAACTATCGCAGAGACAATGTTGTTATCACTTCTGAATATAACACTAGCACTTTTTATTCTAACTCTATTAATTTTAACACCAGAAGCGGATGGACACGAGGGAACACCGAAAAAGTGTTGAAAAGGTGTTAGAATTAACTCCAGATTTTTATGTGTGTATTTCCACTTATAGATTAATAATTGTTATTAATAATAATATATACATTTCTATTCTTGAATTAAGAAAATATACTGTTTTAACCAAATATTTTTAATCCTAGAATATTTCTGTTTTGATTCAAACACATTTTCTTGGAATAAGTAAATGCGTTTAATACAATCTAGACTATATTTGTAAAATACGTATTTGATCTGAATAACTTCCCTATTTGTGAAATAGCTCAATTGCAAATTTCGAGCAGCTGCGTTCGAGATTATATGTGTATATGAAGCGTTTATACGTGCACCATTTTGCAAGAATTAGATACCTACATATAAGTTTTTTGTAGGTAGATAAGGTTTGCAGTAATAAAAGTAGGTACATATTTAATAATGCATTATGTGAAGTGTATTTTAGCTTCATGGAAATTGGAGGAATAATTTCAACCAACGTTGTACTTGAAGTAAATCCATTGGCTAAACTTCCGAATGTCGACCACTGAATTGGCAATTTATAAGCAATTTAATGGAAAGTACAGGTTTTACTTAGTCCAAAACGGACCCCCGTTTCTTGCGGAGATCAGTCTAAGATACTTAAAAATCGTTCTAAAAAGTATTATTACTAGGTTATGTTTCGCTAGTGTTTTGACATTTCTGCGAGGATTTTCACATTAGCGAAACATAAACTAGAAATAACACTTTTTGGAACGATTTTTAGGTATCTTAGACTAATCTCTGCAAGAAAAGAGAGGCCGTTTTGGACTCAGTAAAACCTGTACTTTCCGTTAAATTGCCCACAAATTGTCAATTCAGTAGTCGACATACGGAAATCTGACAAATCCATTATATTCTTACATTAAAGCAATGTTGTTTTGCGACAAAACAATTTTCTTAGAAAATAATATTCTTGTGATAACACAATATAGTTTTGCGGATATACAAATACGGGATTGTTTTGAACTGAAATAGTCTGTTTTAACTCAAGATAATATTTCTCTGCGTGTATAAATAATTTAATTCCATTTCCAATCTCACAAGAAGAGACATCAACTTGGCACAGGTCAATTATGTAGATAATTCAGATCTCAAAAAATCTGTAATATATTGGTAGTAACATTAGTTTCTTAATTCAAAAATAAAAAAATAATAAGGGTATGTCTGATATCTATTAATATACTGATTTAGATTTGTTTAGAATTGAATAACAAATCGTTAAACTGCACGCAGCATTGGAATAATGACAGTAAAACGCCCTTTTCCGTGTCTGGAAGAAAGATAATATCGTATACGATAACCCGAAATAATAGCAGAAATAAAATGTGCAATGCAGGAGGCCCTCTGTGGCTGCATGATATAATGATTCATTGTTATAGACGATTTTCGTGGTAATTGTTTACATGATCATGGATATACCTAATGTTGTAAAGTGAAAGAAATCGTATACAGGGTGGGGCACCACATTCGCCTCAGTTGATACAAAAAACGGTAACACATATTTAAAACCTTTTTGTTGGAGCATGTGTAAGTCCATTAGGAGCACGTTCTAAAATTATTTTGAAATATACAGGGTGTCCCAAACGAAAGTTACACGTCAAAGTTATCAAAATTTAAATGGAACACCATGCATATTATTGCATATTTCGATGACACAGACGAAATAAAGGCAAGTTACTGTTGTACTCCCTATACCTAGGTAAAACAGTTTCTGAGATATTTAGCAATTTTTGAAAATATAGAACAATATTTAGAATGAGTACCTGGCGTACGTATTTAAGTTACACGTTTCAAATTGTATTATTTCATTAGCACAACTATTACATATAATGCTAAAATAAAGATGCTTTCTAAAAATTATACAGGGTGGTTAAAATCTTATCTCCAACTGTGGGTACCACTAATGCTCAATAACATGTTTATTTTAATTCTGTATCTAACATCGCCATTTGATTTTAATTTTATTTCTTCGACACACACTTCGACTTTATTACCAAAATGCACGTGGTCTTCGTACTAAATCGCACCTATTCTACTCATGTTCTTGTGACTTATATTATGATATCATTCTTATTTCGGAAACCAGGTTAAATGATTCCTGCAATAGTTCCGAGTATTTTCCTCCGTCATTTAATGTTGTTCGCTATGATCGAAGATTTGATGCTGTGGGCAGAACAACCGGGGGTGGTATTTTATTGGGTCTAAACAATTCAATTCAATATGATATATTGGATACATCACATGCACATGTTACCGCTTGTGCACCATTAGTTGATCTTATCCTCTGTAAATGTATGTTTGGTTCTCAAATACTTTTCATAGGTATTGTCTATATTCCTCCGGATCTGCCTAGGGAGTCATTTGAGGATTTCTTGGATGCTCTTCAAATTACTCTTTTGGATCGGCCACTTGTGTTGATTGGTGACTTTAACATCCTTGAGTTTTGTCAACATGATACGAACGTTGTTTCCCCTTCAAGTCTAATTATGTTTGATTTTTGTAACTAACTAGAATTAAGACAAATCAACTGGGTAAGAAATACTCATGGTTGAATCTTGGATTTGGTTCTCACTAACCTGACTACTCCTTTGGAGATCCAACATGATGACAATCCATTTGTGCCGGAGGACTTACATCATCGGGCCTTATCGATCTGTGCCACTTTAACTTTTACAAGGTCTTCCCCACTTCGCATCGGATCAGGAATTTCGATACAACTTTAACAAAATAAACTATGATGCACTAATTAACTTATTGTCTGAGACGGATTGGTCTGTACTGAAATCTCATACTGATGTCAACCTTGCCCTTGACCTATTTTATTCTAAGCTCTATGATGCCTTTGATCTATCTATCCCAAAATATTTTCCTTCAACCTCACGCTATCCAGTCTGGTTCACGAATGTCATCAAACAAAACTTGAAGACAAAAGATTACTATCATCGCAAGTGGAAGTCAACCGGTAGTACAATATTTCATGATCAATTTAAAAGGATTCGTACCTTATGTAAACAACAAATATCAGAAGAGTATGAGAAGTATGTCCGCCATAGCGAGTCCGTTCTTAAAGAAAATCCGAAGAAAATATGGTCCTTTGTCCATAGCAAACAAGGCACAGCACGCATTCCTGGGAGAATGTTCTATGATTGGACCAGGATGGATAAACCGGAGGATATTGTGGATGCCTTTGCTTCTGCCTTTCGAACATCATTTTGTCCTTCTAATACTGTAGATATGCCTCAAATAATGACTCAGTTTCCTTCCTTCTCCGTTCAACCTGTCTCCATGGAGTCTCTCACTGAAATTATGCCTGCTTTCAGTTCTACCTCCACTGCTGGCGATGATTTAATCCCAAGCTTTTTGGTTAAAAGATTGCGATCTTATCTTGCTGAACCCTTAACCTCTATAATCAATCTGTCAATAAAAACAGCAAACTTTCCAATTCGATAAAAGCGTGCCAGCATTATTCCTGTTTTTAAGAAGGATGACAAGTCACAGATTTCTAATTACCGGCCCATCTCCATTTTATCCAATTTCTCAAAAATTCTAGAACAGATCTTGTATAGTTCCATTTCTTTCAATACTTCCTCAGCGATGTCTACCCTTCAACATGGCTTCAGGTCTGATAGATCAGTTGTAACTAACCTAGCCACTTTTTCTCAATATGTGAGTGAAGCACTCGATAATAGGGGTCAGGTTGGTCTGAGTCCAATAAATTATCTTTGAACATAGATAAGTGCTACGCTATGACTTTTACTCGAAAATCTGTCCCGTATGTTGCTAATTATTCGATAAATGTATATCTGCTACTCAAAGTTGATTCAATCAAAGATCTGGGTGTCGTTTTTAACTCCATCTTATCCTTTAATCAACATATAAGCGCTATGTGCACAGCTGCATCTAAAATGTTGGGATTTGTGATGAGGATATCTAAATTTTTTACAAGTGTCTGCCTTCTTAAATGCTTATATTTTGCGCTGGTTGTCAGTAAGCTAGAGTTTGCTTCAATAATATGGTACCCGCACTATGCCTCCCAGCAGCTGCCTATAGATAGAGTCCAGCGCAGATTTCTTCGATTCTTGACCTTCAAGCGTACTGGATCATACCCTGATTGGAGCATCTCCTATAACCATCTCTTAGAGGTACATCAGCTGCAGTCGTTGGTGGATCGCCGTTCCATACACAGCGCAAGATTTTTATATAAGCTGGTAAACAGTGAAATTGACTGTCCGCAACTACTTGCTTCCGTACCGCTTAACGTTCCACGTTACTCTGCTCGACATGCGGCTTCGTTCAACTTATCAACAGCTAGGTCCAATCTACTGGTGAAATCTTCTTTGCACCATATGATGCGCAATGCGGAGCGGTTCTGTAGCGATATCTTCGCGGGTGTATTGATATAACTAGCTCGTCTTGTTTTTGTAATTTATCTATTCTATCTATTGTATTGTTTAATGTGTTTACATTTTCAATTTTGTCCTGTAAATGGTATAACTGTTGGGCAAGTAAACGTATTATTATTATTATTTCTCTTTTAAATATTACTAAGGTGCCCTAGCTATCTCTTACAGTTTCTTTGTAAAAGTCAATTTAGTGGGATTATGTACTAAAAATTTGGTTAAATCAAGGTAACTTTGACATAAGGACAATAATTTCAGCTATTAATTTTGTCTAGTTTATTCTTGAAAAGTAGACAGTGGTACATTGGGCGTTGTTTCATATTTATTGTACACAAAACAAAAATTAACCAATACATGTCTTATTAACGGGTCGATGGCTGCAGTGGTTAAGCGGCTGACTATTGTTGTGAGAGGACGATAGGTGCCGGGGTTCAATTCTCTGGAGGGACGGTGACATTTTTTCAGAGAGTTTAATCCCGGATCGACTTGCCATTCGCTGTTGGGAGCAAAGTGATTAACAGCGCGGCATCATAAAAGGCGATATGATGCTGTCACAAAGCCATTTAAACACAACTTACACACACTGAAATACACCGCAAGAGTTGCAGTGATAGCCAGACAAGTAATACAGCTTACGGAGTCACTGCAACTAAGCACCCACCACACATTAAAAAAAAAAATTACATATAAATTTTCATCATAAATCTAATACAAAAGAAACAAAGAAACTAATGATTCCAATATCGCTCATTTTCAATAGATAAATAAATTCTTGGTTGAAATGTTTTCATATTGTCAGGTGTTATTTGTGGTACATGTATGTATGTTGTATGCAATATTTAATAACTTTGATGTGGAACTTTCTTTTGGGTCACCCTGTATATTTCAAAATAATTTTTGAACGTGCTCCCAATAGACCTACACATGCTCCAGATAAAAGATGTGTTACCGTTTTTGTATATCAACCGAGGCGAATGTGGTGCCTCACCCTGTAAATATAGTACATTATCAATGAGATATATGTATTTAGACGTTTTTATTAATATACGTAATTTTTAATTATTTTAAATTGTATTTAATATTGCACGATGTAGATATTTGTATTAAAAATAGATGATGTTTATATTTAATGTGTTATCATCATAACATATAATATATACAAGGTCTTTCACGAAACCCGTTAGATTTGGAGAATCTAATCAAAGTACAATTTTGAAATTTTAACAGATGCATTTGTGGTATCGGTTCTACAGTTTTAAAATATTTTCTACGAAATCTGACTTTTGGTTATCCGGGAAGTAAACAGCAACTTTGTTATTTTAAACACAATAGTGTAATTTTTTTCGATGCAATCGATTCTGCGCACTATTTGCAAACGTTTTATATTAGAGTACCCTATCGCTATATTCAACTGTTTCTAAGATATTTACAATTGTCCTTAATATTTTGTTATTGCACCATCTTATAGAAAAATTAATATTGTAAAGTCCTTTAAAGCGTAGGGTACAAAACTTCTGCAAACGAAAGTAAAGGGTCATAGATACTGAGAACTGTTATAACTTTCAACAAAATTTATACAGGGTGTGCAGAAATTAACATCCAATTCAGATAGCTTCAAATACTAAAAATCCTTTTTTTTAATGGCACGTAGTTTTTATTGTAGCACTTAATTCAGCAAGAAATTCTACATCGATTCGTATTAAGGTCTGATGTACCTATCCTTATTAGTTCTTGAGTTATTAAAGATTATTAGTTCCAACTACGAAAAGGATAGGTACTATTTGTTATTTTTTCTGATGAAAGTAAAATATTTCGGTAAGAGTTGTCAAATGAGTTTGAATGGACAAAGGGAATACACTATATATCGAAATAAAAAGAACAATGAAGGTCTACGTCGGAAAGTATAAGGATAACCCAACTAAACTATCATCACCATGAACATTTGTTTACCTTCCAAATGTCGCAAGTGTTACTGAGAAAATAAGAGAGACATTGATAATGATCAAGAACACCTGCAAGTGTGATTCTGCCCTACGACACACTTTTCCGTAAAAACTTGCTGTACATATATACCATCTTTTTTCAAATTAAATCCGAATTTTATAGCGAAGAATTTCCATTTAATAAATAAAGGCTTTGATGTAAAGTAAATTTCATTTCTTTAAACTTTTTCACGGCAATTAAATTCGTTTTGACGCAAACCCCGTTTTTATTAATTGTACATTATCTGCTGAGAAATTTGCCTTTCATTTCAAAAAGATAATACGAAACATCGATAATATGAAGTGATATTCAGCAGAACTTCGAAAAAAATTCTATTTCCAAAAAACGGTTGCGGGAGCCTACAAAACGTCAACATATCCGTTATGTACTTCCAACCAAATGGTGTAACTTTATAGTACTTCTTGATTATATGTTACATTTTAAAATAAATGTTCCAGGTTCAAAGTTTAGCATATCCATTTTGTTTGATACTCAGTAATGTTATTATCTTCAAGAATACTCTACCTTAAAAAGTATTTACGTTCTACTCTATTTACAAGGCATACAAATTAGTATCACTTGTAATTAATTGTGGAGAATGCATAATTATGATACGGGTAATATTTATTACAATTACTCTTATAGTTTATACATTTATAAACAGACTGTGAAGTGGAAGCCATGCTTTCAAGTGAAAGTCTTCGTAATAAATAGTGTATATATCTCTCACAACAAACGAAATATTCCAATCGGGTCATCCTTGTCGTGTGATAGTTTACGAATTAACAACGTGGGGAATTGCAACTTCTGTGTTAAGCCAGAGGTAACGGTTACCATAGTCAGTACAAAATGAGAAGGTGAAGCCGGTGATTGTCTTTTACTTTCTTATTGCTGTTTCTGTGCCACCACAATTTTGTTATGGATGCCCTGAAAGAACTCTTTCTGTTTTCTATATTCCTAATTCTCATGCTTCATGTGGATTTTAACGGAGCTATATCAGGTAATTTTATTTAATCTTAACATAAAATAGTAACGAATTTCCTTATATGTAAGAACAATATTTTAATAAATCTGTTAGTTAAATTTACTTTTACTAAGTGTCCTTGAATCAACGTTTTTTATCATGATTACGCTCGTAAATCGCAATAAAACCAATTTTAATATCTATAGCCGATTTCTATATAATTACGATTACCCACTTTATATAGAATTTTGCTTCGCAGGAAATGACTCACAAAGAAAGCAATTGTTATCCATATCCGAAATCTTATAAAATTAGGTTATGCATTTCTCTCAAGGTATGTAAATATGTAGGTATATGTACCATTGTTGTTTATTGACACCTTTCAGTTTAACTAACTTGCTATACCTACAAGATTTTAAACCACTTTGTTTTTCAACAAACACAAAGTATTATTAGTTTCTTAAGTTAAATAATAATAATAATGCTTTATTGTCTGTTATAGTTCAAGCTATATAGACATTGTCAATAAAAATACAATATTTTATAATATACGTAAGACATCTAACTAAAACATGCACAACAAAACAGACTATATACTCTACAAATTCATATATACTCGTCAAGACTATAAAAACTATGTGCCAGTAAAAAGTCGTGTAAATGTTTCTTAAATTGAATCATTGATCTATTCCCTTTCAATATCGGCGGTAGCTTATTATATGCTATTATTGCTTTGTAATTGGCATGCATCTCAAATAGCTTTCTTCTATGTGTTGGTATATTTAAATTATTCCAATTTCTTGTTTTCATATTAGTGTATACATCACAATTTTTTTTTGAAGTCATACTGGTTCTGCCTAAATAATACCAAAAGTTCATATATGTATAGCGACGCCAACGGAAGAATATCAAGTCGTTTAAAAAGTGGCCTACATGAGGTTAACGAAGCCAACATAGTTCTTATAATTCTTTTTTGATAAAGAAAGACTTTCTGAGCATTAGGTGTACACCCCTAGAAGATGATGCCATAGCGCAGCCGCGATTCAACATATGCAAAATAAAACTGCCTGAGAGATTGCATCCCAACATTACCACGGAGGCTTCTCACACCATACAATGTCGTACTCAATTTTTTTTCTAATGAAGAACAGTGTTCCTCAAATTTTAAAGTTGAGTCCAGTGATAAGCCCAGAAACTTGACTGTATCCAACCTAGAAATTGGTGTTCCGTCTATTTTACCATGCAAGTTATTATCAGTTGTCGACAATTTCGTTTTAAAATGTAATAATGCCGTTTTGTCGGCATTTAAAAGTAGCCCATTGTCCCTACACCATGTTATCATGTTGTCAATAAGAACGCTCGTTATAATTAAAACATCATCACTTGGACCCGATATAATGCAACTTGTATCGTCAGCATATTGTGATAATGTACGTGGGTTTAGGCGCAACTGAAGATCGTTAGTGTACATCAAAAAGAGTGATGGTCGCAAGATAGACCCCTGAGGAACACCGCAGTTAACATCGACAGGTAGGGATACAAATGTCCTTCTAATTCTATCAACTTTTGCTTCTAATGCTACTCTAATCGTTCTATTTGACAGATACGATCGAAATAGGCTATAAAGAGTTCCTCAAATACTCATAGCTTGCAGCTCATTCAATAAAACTTCATGTTCCACAATATCGAAAGCCCTTGATAAATCGAAAAACAAACCGGCAACAACCTCCTTACTATCGAGTTTTTCATATACAGGGTGTCCCAAAAACATACCGACAAACTTTAAGGGGTGGTAGAGGGCATCGAAACAAAGATTTTTTTGTTTAATAAAGATTTGTCCGCAAATGAGTCGTTTTAATATGAACCGTTCTGTAAGCAAGTTCCTGACCAAAATTGTGTTTTATTTAACGGTACACACTGTATACTTTAATCGTGAATCTTCGTTTGCCGGACGAAGCAACAGTACCACTGTTCTAAATAAACATAGTTCGATGCCCGTATTATGTTTACGCCAAGAAGCAATTCGTTGTTCAAAAATGCGACTTGTTCAAATTTTTAAACTAAAACGACTCATTTGCGGACATATGATTACTGAACAAAAATGTTTGTTTTGATCTCCTCTATAACCCTTTAAAGTTTGTCGGTGTATTTTTGGAACCCCCTCTATAGTATTTAAGGCATTGTAAATAGCGTGACTAGTGGACCTACCCGGAACAAAACCAACCTGACTTGATGACAGCAAGTTATTTTTAGTGAGATAATCGACTAACCGCAAATTAATTACTCTTTCAATTATTTTTGTAAATACTGACGGGATTGAAATAGGTCTATAGTTAGTGATATCTTGTCTATTACCTTTCTTGTAGATCGGAATTGTTTTGCTAACTTTTAATTTACTTGGAAAGTTACCGTCTTCTAAGCAACGGTTAATAATATATACCATAACATCTGTTATATACTGCGAAACGTGTTTTAAGAGAAAACACGGAACATCATCAACACCTGCGGAGTGTTTCTTTGCTACATCAATTATTATTCAATTTACCTCGTATGTGTCCGTCGGCATAAAGCTATGTACTCACTTGAGCAAATTTACGCGCACGAAACACCCAATACGCGCACGAACGCTATCCATCGCTTGTCGGTTTCTTCACCTGTATCAAAGGATTTCTGTGCGCACAGCGTTCGTGCGCGTAAATTTGCTCAAGTGAGTACATAGCTTAAGGTACATGCTATAATTATAGGCAATAGATGGAACACCACTCAGTTGCGGACAGGGTCTCTTCACCTGGATTACTTCTTCGGTAGAGAGCTCAACAATTCGCCATGGATCGGTTATGCTATCCCCAGAATTATTGTTGATCACGATGTTCTTATTTTCACGATTTGTGGTTGTTGTTAGTCTTTTTATAACATTCCAGGCAGTCTTTGTTTTATTGTGTGATGTTAAAATAATATTATCGAAGTAGGCTGCTTTCTTTTGAGCTAACAATTTTGTATAATGCAGTATGTTGCTTTTATATGTCTCAAGTATATTACTATTTTTCGTAGATTTATATAAATCATACGTTTGTCTTATTTTATCATTCATCAGTCTCAAATCTTCGTCATACCAGTGCTTATCATTTTGTGGTTTCGATATATATTTCTTTAATGGGAATGTTATGTTGAACAATTGGAGAAACGTGTTATAAAAAACGTCGAAGATATCACTCCCAGTCCGTCTACCATTGTAAACATCATTCCAGTTTTCAGTAGATAATGTAGCTTTAAAGGGAGATATGGCTTCGTCTGAAAAGCATCGCTTAGAGACAATATTTTTTTTTACATATATTTTATAAATGCTAATTAGTTCAATTCTATAAAATACATATATGCACTTTAATGTATACGATCAGTAATTTGTGTGATAATAGTAAATGCTAGGAATATTTGCTCTCTAAATTAGATATAAAGAGAAGTATTGAAACAAAAAAAAGAAAATTTGGTATTTGTTCATACAAAAAATATATGGCATATTTTTCCTACCAATGGTAGTTAGATTCCTTGTTCTGCTGCTGGATGATTTCTTCAGGAAAGCCCCCAACCCAGAAATTTTGTTGCGTTATCATGTCCCAACAGCTAATTGTAAAGCATATCTTGCTAGTCTATAAATTTAATGGTTTCCAACTAAACCTAAATCCTCAGGATCTTAGATCAGTATAATAGTATTTCCAGCGGATATGTATTCCAATACTCTGAGCTCTGACGCTATAAGAATTCTTCTGTTGATAATATAATTTCTCATGCTATTTCTGGGTTGGTCCCGCTTTTTGTTTAATTCTTCTGCGTCCTTCATGTAGTACCTCCAGTTCCACTAACAAAAGGACACCATACAAATGCGTCAATAATAATGTTGTGTAACCATCATCTTGTTATCAATTCGATAAAACTCTGATTCCCAATAATTTGCATCCTAAAACCTGCTACTTCATTAGTTTGTTTTCAAATAAGAACAGCTTATTCGAACTCTTGTCTCTGAATCCTTTCAGAAATGGCTAATAACTTAAAAGTTAAATTTAACATGCAATATAAAACCAAAATAAGGCTTATAGTTAATAGCTCTCTTGAAATGGAAATTGATGTTTTTGAATTGACGTCATTATCATAAAAACTCTTAAATCGTCACTTTTAACTATTACGACTTCTTGTCGATCTCTCTGGCATAATATATTATCCTGTTTTCATAGTGCAAGCTACATAATGCTCTGATTTTATTTTTACCTCTTAAATATGTTTGTTCGTAAGAATACAACAAACAAATCTTAATTCAAAACGCTACTAAAAAGAATAAAGTCCAGAAACATGAAGATGATTAGAAGAATTGCATCTTGTAAAACTACAGATCACTTACTTTAGCGTTATAGACGGCAGAGGATACCATTATACCCTAATGAGAACTAATGTAGGCTACAGCATTACAAGCTATAGTCATTATACCATATGAGCGAAAATTATTTAGATAAAAGGTTGCTTTGGAATTCTGAACGTACCGTGTGTGTTTAATTCATCGTCAGTAGTTGAAATTATATAGGTTATGTACCTAAGCTAATCAGCTTGTCAAATAAATAGTAACAATACTTATGTCGTCGAGTTTAAGAGTTATTTTAAATGTAATGTTTTGTACGTATGGGTTTTCAATTTATTACATGAGATGTTGAAAATGGCCACCATTTTCATGCAGGCACAAATTTACACGCCTTTTCATATTTTCAAATGTGTTCCGGAGCATTTCGGGCGTAATATTGGCACATTCTTCAATATTCAATTCTTCGCAACTCAGGAAGTGTGTGGACTGGTATTTTAAAAATGATGTTCTTCAAATGTGGAAAAACGGAATTCAGGTTCACAACATAAACTAATCACACGATCGCCAAAAATTTGTCGTAAATAAGCGATAGATTGCCGTGTCGTCTAAGAAGTGGCACCAACTTGTTGGAAATATCCCTATTGCAGCTCGTCTTCGTGGAGTTCTTTTATGAAGGGTTCTAAGATGTTGTCTCGATACCTTTGAGCATTGATGGCTCCTTCAAAGATTATGGGTATTAATCGTCTGCGAAAAACACCAATCCACACGCCAACTTTCTAGCGATACAATGAAGACTCACGAAATATGTGAGGATTCTCTGCACTCCACATTCTCATGGTTTGTGAATTGATGTACCCTGACAAATGATACTACCCCTCATCTGTAAAAAATGTTGTTCAATAAATATTGGGTAAACCACTGGCAATATAACATGCGCCTGTTATGATCAAGCGGTAACAATTCATGATACGCCTGCATCTTATAAGGAAATAAAGCAATGTCCCTCCTTAAAATTGTTCTGCAAACCATATGATACGGGAACTTGCTGTAAAGATGTTGTTGGGGCTGGGTTAATAATTTCTCGAACATTTTCAATAGTTTGCCGTGTACGGACTGTTGACCTTCTCCCACCGCTTTTATGTGTTACACTTCCTGTTTCTCTGAACAGTCGCACACAATTCTAGACCACATTGAAAAAGTCAGCTTCCAAGAACACAAAATCGGGAAACTGTTGTTGAAATTCAACCAGCCAAACTACAGTGCTGTATCTCCATTTTCAAGATTAAAACATTATCCATACAAGTTCATTTGTTCTTTATGGTTTGCCTACAAATAAGCGGAAGTTACAGAATGGAATGGAAACATACCAAGAACTATATCTATTTTCAAGGGCACAGTTGGCTTCAGACATTAATAGAAGAATCGACAGCGAATTACTATAAGTCGTATTTGTCAAGAATTGAAGATACCTTTCAAACGGAACCTAATCATTTATTCTCGTTTATCAGAAATATTATACATACATACCTAAGGAGATCAGTATTCTGTACATGATTCCTAAGAAATAATCAAGCCAGTCATTTAACACTTAGAGTAATACCATCCGCTGTGCCTAATTCTATGGAAATTTTCTAGTAAAAGTTAATGTTAACATTTCTAATAATTGTAAAACCGGGATAATTTGGTTAAGCAATATCTGTTGATAGACTTTTCTATCTACTATTAATAGTAAGCTAACCACCATAATAAATCATAAGTTACAGCTGGATAATGTGGATCCGAAGATTGTTTATTATTCATTTTGCTTCACAAATAATGATGGAATTTCTTCTAGGACTACCTTATTAATTTAGAAAATGGACAATACTTTTGAAACCAAATATAGCCAACTATTTTTGTCCTTCTATTGCTCAAGAGTTTTCTTTCTTCTAAACTGAAACAAATTTACTAAACATTCAATAATAATAAAAAGAATAATTTTAAAAGTTTGGAATATTACCTATATATCTTCATATTTTTTTATGACGATACAACATAAATTATTAAATCAAAATAAATTCCTTGCATCTTACATTTAGTAGTATACTTTGCAATATACAATTCTGTTACGTCAAACAAAGTTATAATGTGGTTAAATTAAATGAATTAAATTATTCATATGCGTTACTATGACATCATAAACTTTCCAAGAATTGCATATTAACTTCAATGATTTATAATTTAGTAAAACAAAACAAAAGAGAAAGAATACAAATTATTATGCATGCCATACGAAAATTCAATGCCATATATATGACCGCACTAACATTTTTAATTGACTAATTGTTTAAATATTATTATGCATGTATTTAATACGACTCCATTAAGAAGGTGATTCAAATTATAAAAGAACGTGCTTCAAGAATATAAAAAAGTTAACAGCACAATTGTTAGTCATAAATGGTTTTGAATGGTGTACCTATACGTATATGTTATTATGTATTGTAGCAGATCGTACAGGGTTCGAGGTGAATCAGATACTGTCCAAAAAAAACATTACCAAGAATCGCGTTATTATTCATATAAATCGTCACCGAAATATAAATTTAATTCAGGTTCATCTTATCTAAGCAAGAGATGTTAGACTAAATATCACTTTCTAAATAACAAATATCACTGTTTTTTTGCTTACAAAATCTAACTGTTGTATATATTTTTAAAAATAATTTTAAAAATTCATACAATATTATTGTATGAACTAGTTTTCGTAAAAGAATGTTTGAAAAAGTTATAGTAGAAAGTAATGTCACTCACACTCACACAATTTGAATATTAATATAAATCAATCATTAAATTTGAAAAATAAGGACTCTTGCTGACCCATCATATAGAAAATAATCCAAAAAATCATGAAGTACGAAATATAACCAGAATAATATTTCTATACCACAACAATTGTTCTAAGCAATTTGAAAACTATGACGCACACTAGACTAATTAGTTTATACGTCAAGAACTAAGCGTTGCTCCCACAAGGATTAACATTTAATGGAGTTGGTAATTCCCTCGTACTTCCTACACTTTCTACTATGCAACTGTTATGTGCAAATCTAGTTCATAACATATATATTCTACTGAAATTTACTAAATACTGCTATAGGTATAATCGCAATATAATGTGATAAAAACAATCGGTATATACATATGTCAGTGTGCAAAATTATTGGAGAATACATTAATATTGAATTACTGTATATTGACTAACCATGTTATTGAAACGTAACCTTACAGGTCCGACACACAACAAGGTCGTCGTTTGTTATATTGGAACATGGAGCGTGTATCGACCTAGTAAAGGAAAATTCGAAATTGAAGACTTAGATCCATCACTATGCACTCATGTCATATATTCATTTGCAGGATTGAATTATACAGATGATACAATTCGACCGTTAGGTAAATTTCTCTAACTTTAGTCTAAGAAATAGATTCATCTCGTTTTACAATAGATCCGTGGCAAGATTTAAGCGATGATTTTGGCAAAGATGGTTACAACAGGCTTGTTAGACTAAAACAAGAATATCCCCATTTAAAAGTAAGCATCGCCATTGGAGGATGGAATGAAGGATCGGGGAACTACTCTCGATTAGCAGCCGATCCAGCTAGAAGAGGTCGCTTTATTGTCAGTGTTTTAAATTTACTAAGGTATTTACGGTTTCGATTGAAATTGAAACGAAAATCCAACATTAAATAATTGTAATTTGTAATAGGAAACATAATTTTGATGGTTTGGATTTGGATTGGGAATTCCCAGCAAAACGAGGTGGCATACCACAAGACAAAACCAATTTCTTGCTTCTAGTAAAGGTGAGTATTAATCTTACTTTTAATAAGATAAGTTATTTTGTGTTTATTAAACTCATCGCATTCAAATAGTTTTAAATGAAAGACTACTACTATACTAATTCAACGTGTATAATTAACGATTTCATTGTAATAGCTCAAACAGTTATAATTATGTCTCTGTTATAGTAAGACATAGTAGTTGCAAAAATAGTACCGACTACTGCTTTCAGCAAAATATATTTTTAGTAACCACTATTTTTAACGATAGATTTTGATCAACTAGGAGTACCTACTATTAACGAATGATTTCTTCGAAATTTGAGTAATTATGATTTTCCGGCCAAGTACTACTTTTTAATGAAGAACGTGTTTCTGGGCCTCTCCCCTCCCCCTACTTTTTTTGAGGGTGTAATTGTGAGATCATATAATGTAAGAGTAGGGCGTGGCTTGTAATGTCTATACTTGGTGTTTTGAAATAAAGATGACCCCGTCGAATTATAATTGTAAGTTTGAATTCAATATGGCGGTGATACATATTCCAGATCACTTTGATCAGTGGTTTAAGTTCAAGAAGAAGTGGGGGTCCGTAGCCAAGATGACGAGGCTACATAAGATTAGGCCTTCACTATAAGTAATTCATCTTGTTTCTAATCGTTTGTAGGTGCTTAATAGCAAATTTTCAACGTTTGATAGTTGATAATTTCTTAATAAATAATAAAACAAATGTAGTAGAATATTAGGCAGGCAACCCAAACGACACCAGAAAAGCGTTTTATGGAGAACATATAATTTTTACTCATCATGGCCACATTTGCCATCTAATTTAATGTTCTTTGGGCAAAATCGTTTGTAGGTGCTTGATGGCAAAGTTCCAACGTTTGATAGTTGATCGTTTATTAATAAATAATGGAATAAATATTGTAGAATCTTCAATAGGCAACCAAAAAGACATCTGAAAATCTTTCTATATGGCATGTAAGCGATTTTAACTTCTGCTAACCACATTTGCTATCGAAATTATTTTTTTAAGCTTAATCATTTGTATGTCGTTTGTAGGTTCTTGATAGCAATTTTCCAACGACTGATAGTTAATAGTTTATTAACAAATAATAAAACAACTTACTATGGGAAATGGATGTAGTTTTAATTGTTTATGGGTAGGTACAGTGGACAGCAGCATAATCGATACCGTTACGGAATTTCCTAAACCTTAATAACAATGTAGAGGGGGTTACATTGTGTAGCCTTCAGTTAGGATTTATAGTAGGTTATTATTAGTAGATAAGGTCGACGTTAGCTTGCGGTGGTGTCGATTTAAAAGCTGGCCACTGTACATATTTCTATCGAGTTTAATTTTTTTGAAGTAACATTGTTTGTAGGCTGTTTGTAAGTTGTTTATAGCCACTTTCAAGCGTTTGATAGTCACTAGTTGATTAATAAATAATAAAACCAGTTTCTGTGAGGAAGATAAATATGTTTAATTTCTCATGGCAACATATTGCTGTCGAATTTAATTGATTCAAAGCAAAATCGACTGTAAGTTGTTGTAAAAATCGTTTCTTGGTGTTTAGTGTTTAATAGCAAATTTACAACGTTTGTAAGTAATTAGTTTATGAATAAACTATAAAACTAAGCAGCTTAAGCAAAATCGTCTACAGAACATTTATAGGTGTTTGCCAGCAACTTTCCAAATTTTGAACTCGATAATTTATTATAGTAGATAGTAAATTTCTAGCGCAGTATGTGACTTTAGTCCATCCAAAATAGGTCATTATGCCGTGAGAAGTTAACATTAGATATGGTTATAATTTCCCACGAGAACAACTTCTCATAATAATAATAATATAATAATAATAATAATAATAGTTTATTGCTATAGATCATAATAAATGATGTCAGCATTGTCAATACAATTTACGGTAAAACTAATAAGTACAGCACAGTAAAACAGATCCTACACGTAAAAAAGTATACAGCTCATTACATTACATTACATACTAGGCCAGTTATTTTGTCTCAAGAAATTCTTCATATGAGTAAAAACATTTGTCAACCAAATAATTCCTCAGAACATGCTTATAATTATTTAAGTTTGTTTGCGCTTTTATATCACCCGGCAACCCATTATAGATCTTTATGGCTCGATATTCCGGAGTTCTTTCAAACAGAGCAGTCCTATGGCAAGGTATACGCAAATTATCAGCTCCCCTAGTGGTCATGTTACTGTAATATGTAGAGTTTTTATCAAGTTTCGTGACATTTTGTCGGGCTCAAACTCCAAGTTCAAATAAATATATGGCGGGCATGGATAGAATTTTCAACGCTCGAAACAGTGGACGACATGGTGTGTTAGCCGGTCTCGCTAACATACACCTAATTATTCGTTTTTGTGCCCTAAAGACACGAATTGATTTCGTTGAGGCGCCCCAAATAAGTAAACAATACTTTATTCTGGACTAAATATAGCCATAATAGTATGATGTTATTTTGGTTGCCTATCTAACATTCTACAACACTTGTTTCATTGTTTATTAATGATCTATCAACTATCAAACGTTGCAAATTTGGTATCACCTAGTACACTGATAAACTACTGACTATGAATCGTTGAAAAGTGGCTATAAACAACTTACAAACGACCTACAAACAACTTTACTTAAAAAAAATGATAGAAATATGTACCCATATGTATTATTTGTTAATAAACTATTGACTATCAAACCTCGGAAACTTACTATCAAGAACCTATAAACGGCGTACAAGTGATTAAGCTTAAAAAATAATTTCGATAGCAAATGTGGTTATAAGAAGTTAAAATCTCATACCATACACATAGGAAGATTTTCTGATATCTTTTTGGTTGCCTAGTGAAGATTCTACAATATTTATTCTATTATTTATTAATAAATTATCAACTATCAAACGTTGGGACTCTGCTAGTAAGGACCTACAAACGATTTTCCCCAAAAAACATTAAATTCGATATTCGATGGCAAAGGTGGCCATGATAAGTTAAAATTACAAAATTACATGTTTTCCGTAAAACGCCTTTTCTGATGTCGTTTTGGTAGTCTGTCTAATATTCTACTACATTTCTTTTATTATTTAATACTATCAATTAGTAAACGTTGGAAATTTGCTATTAAGCACCTACAAACGACCAACAAACCATACTGCTTAAATGAAATTGAATTTTGCGGCAAAATGATGACATGACGGGGCTAACACATTAGGACATCACATGGGTTTTTTTCCTAGGAATTTGTTTTATTGTTTGCTACAAAACTATTGACTATCAAACGTTGGAAATTCGCTATAAAACATCTACAAACGATTAAAGACAAGATTTATTGTAATTGACTATAGTGAGGGGTTAACTTAATGGTACAGTTAGAGTGATTTCAAGGACTGTGGGCTCGTAATAAACAATTAAAACATCGGTATCACCAAACACCACAACTTTGATTAATTACTCGGGACACGTGTTTCGAGAACGCATGGGTTTTCATCAGCAACTGAATACCGAATGAATAAATCTAATTAAAAACTGTCACTATAAACATCCTCCTTTTTTCGGAAAATATCAATTCTCTCTTTTCATGCTCGTTTCAAAACTACTCATGAACAAATTAGCAAATTAGAATTTATTAAGACAATAGCGGTCTATAATGGTTTTTCTTCTGCAGATGTTGAATGCACGCTTAAAAAAGTCCAATATAAGAATCACGTCAGAAATTCCACTACTTTAGTCTCATCGAATAACCGGGAAAAGAAATTTATTAAGTTACCGTTCCATCCCATAACCAAAGGATTGAACCGCGATTTTCAACAGTTCAATTTAAATGTTTGTTATAAGACCAATAGTACGTTAAAAAATCTGTTAGGCAACCCGAAAGACAAACCTGAGATGAGACAGAAGTCTGGAATTTATAAAATTGCACGTAAAGACTGTGATGAAATTTATATCAGGCAAACAAAATGGTCAATAGAGACTAGATATAAAGAACACCTAGCTCACTTTCGATATGGAAGAAAGGAATCGTCCGCAGTAGCGCAACATTTAAGGGGGAAATTGAAAAGGGAAATCATATTGAAATTAACAGTTTCAAATTATTAAAAGCCGTTGAAAAGCCACAGGAACTCGACGCCTACGAGAGTACTTACATTTATTAACACGAACATAATCTCATGAATAGAGAACCATCGATTCTTGGAAAATCGGTTTTGTTCGAGAATTTAAGTAAGAAATAGACGGTCCCTTCTCAACATGTGTTAAAGATTAGGCCGGTTAGGTAAAGAATCGCATGCCATGCTCGTTTATACTAGACGGAGGGGGATGTTTATAGTGATAGATTTTTAATTTTATTTATTCATTCGGTATTCGGCTGATGATGAGAACCCATGCGTTCTCGAAACACGTGTCCCGAGTAATGAATCAAAGTTGTGATGTTTGGTGATACCGATGTTTTAATAGTGTGGTACGGTTGGAGAAAAAGTATCCTGCCAGTGCGCGAAAGAAAGAGGCTTCTTACTCAAACCCTACGGAAATTGTCCTAGTATGCATACAGAGAATGTCTGTGTCACAAACAGTCCATGTAGGTATACTAAGTCAAGAAAGTATCCGTACATTTTGAGTAAAGAGCGTTTTTCTTACATACACTGGCAGGAAACTTTTTTATCCAACTGTACTAGATGACGAACTGTGGTGGTATCGGGGGGTCCTAGGTGGTGAAGTGCAGGTATCTGCGCGTAAGATAATTGTGGATTATGGTGCATACAAGGTGACATCGTGGCGAGGTGCAGGTCTCACGGTGAAAATTGGTTGTAAATTATAGAACAAGTAACATGATGCGTGTTTATCATGCGCGTGTTTGAACTACTCCGCCTCATTTCCACTTTGATAGCAATAGATACTCCCATCAAACCACCAATCATACACCTTGCCTCATGTGATCTTACAACCACACCATCCGACAAAGTAGTGGGGAGATCCATAATCGGCGTTGGTATCCTACTAACAGTCAAGTAAATCATCATCAAGTATTACACGATTATTAAAAAATCATTCAATTACTAATCTGTACACTTGATAGATATATCTGGTGGATTCTTTCTTTCAAAATATTCATTTGAATCAATTACTTTTTTATGGCAAAATATCGTTATATCATAAAATGGATAATCTTGGTATAGGTCAAACAAAGTCCTTAATTAGTAGTTGAAAGTAAGTAATTCCCCTTATAGAGATACTGTAAGGAAGAAATATTGCAACTCAACAATGCACATTAAATTCTAATAAATTTTGTTTAATAATCATATGATAATTTATTTTTCAAGGAACTACGAGCTGCGTTCAATAAATTCAATTACCTACTAACAGCAGCATTCGGTGCTGGAAAGGACACAATCGACATAGCTTATGATGTTTCTGGACTATCTGTATATTTGGATTTTATTCATATGATGTGCTACGATTACCACGGAGCATGGGATAAGAAAACCGGAGCTAATGCTCCTTTAAGAAGTTCAGACCCATTGAACGTGGTAAGAATCTGTTCTAATTAATTAATAGAAGTGTTTATTATGATGTAATTTTCATGCAAATTCTTATTTCTTCTTGGCTTAGGAATATTCTATAAATTATATGTTAAAATTGGGCGCTGATCCCAACAAACTAGTCATGGGTGTGCCATTCTATGGACGAACCTTCCTTGTAGGTAGTGCAGCTTTAACTTCCAGTCGTGAACGAAAACTTGGTGAATTATCGGAAAATACCGGTTTTCAAGGCCCATTCACAAAAGAAGATGGATTTATGGGATATCACGAAGTAAGTATTTCAAATCTAAAACCATCAATATACATTAAAGCAAACTTCTGTAGATTTGTTTAGATCTGAAAAACACTTCTGTGGGTTACACTCGCTATTGGGACAGTGATACTCAAACACCATTTGCAGTTATGGAACAAAAAGTAATATCATATGATGACGAGGAATCCATAACTGCAAAAGTTAAATTTGCGATGGAAAAGGGGCTCGCTGGATGTATGATTTGGTCTGTAGATACGGACGACTTTCGTGGCGAATGTGCAGATGATGATTCAAATGTGAATGGACATACCAATTATCCTTTATTGCGGACTGTAAATAAAGCTATAGAACAGACATTGGAAGATATTGAAAGAAATAAAATAAATGTTATACCACATGGGGAAACACAAGATGATTCAAATAATATTGCTACGAAGAACAATGTAAATTATGTCTTTGCTGTTACTTTAAGCGTTATAATAGTTTATTGTCAATTATTTTAAGTTGTATTAAATATCCTGTGATGTTATTCTTTGTACTTAGAGTAAAACATATTTGTATTTACCTCCTATTATATTTATTATCCTCATATCTGGGTACTTTGCTTACGTAAGTAAACAGTCACAGCTACACCATAATGAATTATATGTAACAAATTAATTTAGGTGTAAAATCAATGTAAAGGCAATACTATTATAAAATTGGAATATGTTATGCAATAAGTAAAACCTGGACAATAAGACAACACACATGAGCGCTGATCGAAGTTGATTCGAGGTGTCCGCAAGAACTGCCGTGAGACTTTGCCACGCGTAACGATGGCATAACGTGCTTGTAACTATAAATTGAAGTTGAAGTTATAAGTTAGAATAGTTTGTCCCGGTATTTTTTCTAGAAAATCCATACTCTATAAAAAGGTTTTACGGATGTTTTAATATCTGGGCTTGCTAAAGTTCAGTAGGTGGAGAAAAGAAGGATATTACATTTTTAATGACTTAATTCCGAACAATCAATTACTATTTGTGAATTACTATACACACTCTATTCTTAAGCCAAGTCAAACTACCAACACGCTACCAACCGAAAATCATTCAAAGAATGTCAAAACAACCAAAGTATATAACCTAGAAATAGCACGTTTAAGTCATTTTTATATATCGAAGTGAACTAGGACCAATTTTGGACTGAGTGAAATTTATACTCTCCATTAATGAATGAGGAACGTTCGCCTGTGGATAAATAATTGTAATCGGCAAGACTTATTAAAGAAGCATTTATCAACATTATGGAAGAATGTACATGTGTGTATATGACCAGCATTCTGAGGGGCGAATGTTTCGTAACTTTAAAAAGAATCCTTTACATACTTATGCCATCTTATCAAAATTTTTACCGGAAGAAATCATATCATTGGCACTGACCACTAAGAATTAAAATGAGACTAGTCCGGTCCTCTATATTTTAGAGTAATAGATTAGCTCATATTTATTACGCTAGGTGAAACCCTTGTAGAATAAAATTTGTTTGGATTTTTATTATAGTTTGTGATTTAAGTTATGTTATAATTAAAGACCGCAAGTGTAGGCAAGGGTAGGTAGCAGGGACGTAACTATATCGGCTTTACCGAAATAAAAATGGGCGTTATTTAGAGAAACTTTACACTAGAATTAATGGAAACACGGACATAACCTTACCTTATTAGTAAAGACCGCAAGTGTGGTTCGGTAGGAGGGGCGTAACTATATCGGCTTTACCGAAATAAAAATGAGCGTTATTTAGAGAAACTTTATACTAGAATTAATGAAAACACAGACATAATATACAACCTTACCTTATTAGAAAACAAACACGTTGAAGCATTTTCAAATTTCAGACATTTTAAATGCGTTGCAACCAAACTATAGGTACGCGTACTTGCAATGCATCATCATGCAACAATACCGCACAATGACTACCTACAAACTACATATACATACGATAGGCGCGCGCCGTTAACGCTCCCAATGTACTGCCGCTGGAACCGAACCAATTCTTGCGGTCTTTAGTTATACAGACAGTTCTCGACTTACGTAAGTGAATACTTTCTGAATTTCTTGCGTAGGTCGAAATTTACGTAAGTCGAACTAGGCGTATTGAGGGTTTTACCCACCAGGGTGGATGGTCGAGTACAACACATTGTAACATTTTAACTCCATCGGATTTGAAATATGATGTATTTTTAAACAACATAGACTTCTTTGTTAAACGACAGAAATCTGTACGTAAGTCCGAATTTATATAAGTCGGGAAATGTCTGGAATTATTTTCGTACTATTTTGATTATTTTCAATTGTTAACAATTCAATAATTGCAGTTAGAGTCGGCATAGAGGGGCAAGTTTCAGTGCAAAATGCGGAGAATAAAGTGGAGAAACCTAGCAGCCGTATCAACGCGAACTTACAGTAACGTTTACATACACGCATCGTTTATAATAATACATGCCTTAGCATCCCCCGACAACTTTCGCCAATTACAGGGGGCATCGGCCGGCCATAAGTTATATACGGGCGACTTAAGGCGCTGATGGATTGCAGAACAGTGTTTTATACTTTTTAGATGGCATTCACACTTCCATCTGCTGGTACACGTCAAATAGTTGTCGCGTCTTACACATTTAATTCTATCGCCTTCGCATTCTCGCTATTACGTTTTCTAGTTTCTTCGAAATACGCCGTTGCCGCAACGTACATATCTAACTGCAACATTTTCTAAATATGTGTCTACTGATAAGCGCTCACAGCGACCAGTGAAATAATACTAAACAAGTGTGCCTTGATACGAACACCCGAGTTTCCGCCACTCTTCTATGTATGTACGTTGCTCATCGCACTGCACTGGAAATTGCCCCGCTTTGCCGAGTCTACTAATCATGAACAGAAGGTTGATTGAGCGGACGAAGTGCATACAGAAGCGGTTAGTAATAGTTTTCAGCTGTCAAATCCAAACGCTCAATTGACCAGTAATTATGTATACATACGGTCGGATCAACACACAAGCCTTATTTTTTCTATGTCTAGTCGACATATACTGTACCATGAGCTGATTTTGTAGCGTCACCCTGCAAGCGTTATGAGGCGTACGATTCAAGTACAGGCCATTTACTTTCATCACGTTCAATGTCAATTTGAGTCGCTACAAAACCTCCTGATGCTATACATATACCTCTTTTTAATTCGTATATTCATAATATATATTTTTTACATTTTGTATTGGCTTATAGACACAGTATAATGTTTTATGTATTTCTTACATTAATAATTACTGTCAAGAATTTCGTAACAAAGAATAAGAATTGTATATGAAAACTAGGTATGTTCAATAATATACTATTTGCTAGTAGCATGCTAGTAGCGTACTAATGTTTTCATAATTCCACCAAATTTGAATATTCGACAGTGACATCTATTGATGTCTGCGAGTATTATATACGCTTTATCGTCTGCTAGATTAATTATAATGTCCCCCACTACAAAAATGTTATCCCCTCCCTTTCCTCTCCCCACCATTCGCACCGTACCCTTAAAACACCACGCGAAGGACGAAATGATCATAGAATAAATCTTAACATAAATTCTCAGTAAATATACATTCTACACATATATTTTTGAATAATTATGTATCGTCCGTTGCATAACAAGGTTGTAGTGTGTTATCTTGGAAGTTGGAGCGCTTACAGACCCGGCAGAGGAAAATTCGAAATTGAAGACTTGGATCCATCATTATTTACACATGTAATATATTCATTTGCAGGATTGAATTCTGTAACTGATACTATTAGATCATTAGGTAAGTTTTGTCTTTTTCTAGGGAATAAGTCAAAAATCAAGTTTTTAATTTTTATTATCCAATAGATTCATGGCAAGATCTAAGCGATGGCAATAATGGTTACAACAGACTCGTTAGATTAAAACAGAAATACCCTCATTTAAAGGTGAGTATCGCCATCGGAGGATGGAACGAGGGTTCAGAAAGTTACTCTAGATTGGTAGCAGATCCGGCTAAAAGAGGTCGTTTTATCAACAGTGTTTTAGATTTTTTAAAGTAAGCAAAATGTAGGAATTTCTTCTTCATTTAGAATTTTAATAAAGTGATGAATTTATCGTCTTTTTCGAATTATGTGTGCTATTAGAACTGTTGTGTAACTGTTGTAATTAAAATTGTCTACAGCAAGCACAAATTTGATGGTCTGGATTTGGATTGGGAATATCCAGGAATGCGAGGGGTACTCCCAAGACAAAACCAATTTCTTTCTTCTAGTAAAGGTATGAACCTTATTTTTTTAAGTGTGGTAGGTGCTAGTTACGACTCTTGTGGTGTAGTCTGTATGTGTGTAATTTTATTCAAATGGCCTTATTGTAACAGTTATATATCGCTTTGCTTCACACAGCAAATTGTAAATAGATCGAAATCCAACTCCCCGAGAAAAATATCATCGTTCTCTCGGGGAATTAAACCCCAACATCATTTTGCCACAACGACAGGCAGTCGCCTAACCACTGCGACATCGACCCATTTAAAATTAATTATTAATTATTTGAAGTTAAAGTAGAAAATAAGCAATTGCTGTAAATGGGCGTTGGTTTCTGTTTCAAGGAAGTTGGCATCCTGTCCTGCGCTATCCTTCTAATATCAAACTCGCTCTAATGTGCAAGTGTAAACATACGTCTTGTTAAGAAAACTGGAAATCCCCAATATTATCAAATTTTTCTTATCTTCTTTTGTGGCCCGCGATTTAAGTATCCATTCAACAGCTAATATGAATCACTCATATACATATGTATTTATAGAAGTACATTGAACCTATTTTGAATTAAATGACTGAAAATGAGGTTCGAAAGTATCTCCCTCCTCCTCCTTTACTTTTTAATTGAAATGTCGCAACAGTGGGTATGGGCACAGATAACTACAAATAGTTCATCAAATGTAAATACGAAAAATCACACAGATTGTAGGCATGGCAGACGTTTACTACATCTTCTGTATCAGCCCTTTCCAAATGGGGATCCATTCAAGGTGAAATGCCGTGACGGATATCGTTTTCTGTCGAACTATTCAAGGTGAAATGCCGTGACAGATATCGTATTCTGTCGAGCTATCTGCATATACTTATCTGTGGTATGGGACAAACTGTATCTATTTCTATTTTAACCATCTACAGTTTAATGTATGTATATTTAATCTAATTCCATTTCCGATCTCATAAAAGTGACATCATCTTGGCGTTGGTAATTACATACTTGAATAATTCAGATATAAAACATATATAATAGAGAAACTGATCTACGTTCATAAAACTTAAATTCCAAAACTTAAATAAATCTTAAATAAATCTACTTTTTTATGCATGTATAATTTAAAATTTACTTGGAAATAAATATTTAAAGTATGTATATCGCCAGTACACCGATATTTCAGCAAATCCTTTTATCAGTGCGCAGAAATCTAATATACACATATCATACATACATGTAACTTTATATGTATATAATATTATATATTAATTTTAATGTTTTTACTGGCATTAGTTACCTAATTAAAAATAATAAGGATATCTTGTGTTCCAGTATACTTTTAGAAATACAATGTAATAGGTACATATATAGATTCGTGGAAATACTAACAAAGGTAAATAACAAATTGAATGCTATCATTCTCACTTTATATCTTCATATCAGGATTCCAGGGATATGCAGCGATAAAGTTTTTCGACGAAATTTTGTTTATACTGAAAATATTTCCACTTCTACTTAATTTTTTATTTATATATTTGTTTATTTATTTATATAATATATTTAACAGAATGTGTACAAAGAAAAAAAAGCTGTTATTATTAAACATAACAGAAGGTACTATGCTGTTTATATACATATTTATGTATGTACATACATAAATTTAGATATAGACATCTTTATAGTTTTTGGTAGGGGGTTTAATGTGCTGACACATAGGATGGATAAATACAGAGTATTCCACTTAACTTAAAAGAGTTATTGATGGTTAAAAGCATATAAAATATAAATTGCTTTGCTTAATGTCATGTTTCCAATATCAAAATACTCTACCGGTTTATTGACGCTTTGTCAAAATAACTTCTTACAAATGCAAATCGTCCAAGTCATACAGTTTTCCTGTTCTTAATTTTTTTGCGAAAGCTGACATTTTCATAAAAATCCAATTTTCTCGAAATTAGCGGTAGATAGGTATAGGGAACTATTGACAAAGTTATCCTAATTTATGACGTAGAATCCAAAAATGGTATACAATATAGGGTGTTCCATTAAAAATAACCTAACTTTAATATGCTGTACTTTTTTGAATCATCCTGTATATTTCCAATAATTTTAAAATGTGCTCCTTATCGTCCTATATATTTGACTAAAATTTGAAACTCATATCTTTTAGCGTTTAGACACAAGAGACCGACGGAATAGTCGTGACTCACCCTCTATATGTCTATCCCATTTCATGGTGTTCTGGATTTTCAGTCTTGACTTTTTAATTTTATTAATTACAAATAGCTACGATATACATTAACAAGAACTTTATTTTGCAAGGAACTACGAGCAGCGTTCAATAGGTTCAACTACTTACTGACAGCAGCGTTCGGTGCCGGCAAGGACACAATAGATACAGCTTATGACGTGCGTGGCCTATCTAAATATCTAGATTTTATTCACATGATGTGCTACGACTACCATGGAGTAGGAGAGAGGACCAGAGCTAATGCTCCGTTAGCAAGTTCAAATATGCATAATGTGGTAAGAATTGTTTCTAAATGACTAATTTGTATTGTCAATATTATCAAGCTCATATTTCATACGAGTCGAATAGGCGATTTTAAAATACGGATGATGGGCTAAAGCAGAGTATCTACAACAAAAATAGAAATATACTGGCGGGCCGTGTAAAATTATTTTGTTTTGAATAATTAAAAAATTAAAATTGAATAATTAAATACCTACTTTCCGTACTTGACTTTATTTTAGCAATACTCAATAAATTATATGTTGAGTTTGGGTGCTAGTCCCCAGAAGTTAGTGTTAGGTCTACCGTTTTATGGAAGAACCTTCTTGGTAAGCAGTACAGTTCCAACTTCAGGTCGCGAGCGAGGGCTTGGTGAATTAGCAGAAGGCACCGGATTTCAAGGGCCATTTTCAAAAGAAAACGGATTTATGGGATACAACGAGGTAAGTTTAAGAGTAGAGTTATTGATATCTATTAATATGTGCCGATTTAGATTTGTATGGAATTGAACAACCAATCGTTAAATTACACATAGCATTGGGACAATGAGAGTAAAACGCCGTTTGCTGTGTCTGGAAGAAAAGTAATATCGTACGATAACCCGAAATCCATAACAGAAAAAGTAAAATTTGCAATGCAGAAGGGTCTAGCTGGATGTATGATATGGTCCATTGATACAGACGATTTCCATGGCGATTATTCACATGATCATGGATATAGTAATAATTACCCTCTGTTAAGAACCGTAAATAGAGCTATGCTATAGCTAATACTGGAAGATGAATGCAATAATATAAATGTGGTGCAGTGCAGATGATATATATTTTATATAGTTAGATATTTTCATTATATTTTTATTAAAATCATTCATTTTAACTATTTTTTATCTGTATACAATATGGTATGATGTAGTTATTTGTATTGAAAATAAAATCAACACATCTATATTTAGCGCACTTTATCACCATAGTATTTTTTTCACGTGAATAAGGTGAAACAAATGCATTTGCAGCGAACTTCGTTATATTGAGTGTAGGAGATGTTCGCCAAGCTTTATAGATTTGGATGTGTATTAGGAAACTATTTGAACTTTAGGTAAAGGTACTCTCTCCTTTTCTATACTGGTTGCCCTATTGATGTGGTACATACCAATTATTTCAAGAAACCGTAAGGCTGTGCCTGTGAATAAAAATGAAATAGTCACCAAATGAATTACAATACAATTTTATACTTCACTCTTTCACAGTTCGCAGAATATGAATATATAATTCACAGGAAGATTGATTTTTTTTAGTTCTTTGAAATGAAAAAATTATAAATATTTTATTGATATACCTATAATTAATAATTTTACGGGCTAATTTCAATAGGTAATAATATAGAGTGGAAGATAATAACATCGAAAAAGTCGTTTCATTGCATATGCCACTGATACCAGAGAAATCCAATGATAGCTACAATAAAGCACGTGAAGTGGTAATTGTTTGTACCTTTTTTCACTTTTCGGTCCTAGTAGCGAAAAAGAATTTTCCGACCTAGCGAAGCAATTAGGTACATAAAAAATGCGTATTCGTCAAGTCATTTCTTAAGTAATTGTTAAATATTGCATCCACTATGAACCAGAAATCACAGTTTACACATTTTTAAAATTTACTGAGACATTGAAGTTTAAGGAGTTTAAGCAATAGTCGTGATATTTTTTACATAATAATTTCAAACGCATACAAAAAAACATATTATAACAGATAATATATAAAAGATGCAAATGTTACGTAAAATAGTTAATTTTATTTAAATAAATGTTAACATCAAAGGAGAAGATAATGATGATTGTAATTGTATATAAGCGTAATGCATATTATAACCTGGTAGAAATAAACTGACGAAGAAAATTGTCCAAAGTACAGCACTAAACAACCAATAAACTTTAACAAAATAATATATTGAACTTTCCAAAATTCATGAACGTTCTGTATATACATATGTATAACGCCAGAATATGTGCTGAATGTGATTTCAAGTTTTCTGGACTCGCCCGATACGAATATAACACCTTGAAATTCTATTTTCTACACTGATGTAAGTAAATTAATCTTAAGGTGGCGTACTTGGCCCTCTATTTCAATAACTTGAACTTGATGAGTAAATGTTGCATTTTTATCGAATATATTCAAAATTAGATGGCGTAAGGCTTACGAATCTCTAGAAAAGTAAAAAGTAATGAAATACTTAAACATGCGTAACATTTTGGCTGAAATAACATAGGAAAAGTGAAGATTAGAATATTGGTTGTAATACAAAATATATTATAATATAAATATAAACTTCTCGGAAAAATAAAATATAACATTATATAGAAGAAAGGTATCCAGGGATTCTTGATACGAGTTTTACTGGTTGCATATTATGTAGTTTAGAACTGAATGTATTGAGCAGGTATATTTCAATATAATCTTTTCGGTATAAATGCGATAGCCTAAGGCAATAACACCCTAATATTCTATTTACAAAACATATTTGTGCGTACATGCGTTGTTTGTTACAGGTAGAATCTTAGTTCTGCACTAATTGTCTAGCGACTAGCTTGATGTAATAAAGTAATAGGTACTGTTTTTCATCGTCTTCCATAGTTTTGGATTATTTTTTCGTTGTATATAGTTATTTTAGTGAATAAGGAAGAATATTTTTGTATATTTGTTTCTGTATATAATTGTACATAGTTCTAATGGTAAACTGTCCTTGAAGAGGAACCATAATTATTATTTTCAGGTAAATACTCATTTGGAAGATCGCGATATCACGTCTCAACAGTGGCAAATTGCATGTAATAATAATCACTTATTGAAAAATATTATAGATTCAAGGCCAACTAAATATCAGGAAAAGAAAGCTGTACTACTTTGTAGTTTTCATCGATGAAACCCAACCACTTTTTATAGAAGAAATATATAGGGATGAACAACTTTGTAGAAACTTAATGGTTACAAAATTAAGGCAATTTTTCCTTGGGTGTTTTTTGCTTGAGAGGATTCAGCAGCTTATGTAGTGAAAGCTCCGCACACGCAGCTGTAGTAGATTACAAGGATTGGACAGGAAACCTTTCTCCACACAAGTTACGCTTATGAAGTATATTCTATAATGGATATGACTACATGATATATAGATAATTATTATTAAAATTTCCGTTATAATCATCACAGTGTATGTATGTGAAATACTAAATGTAAATATAATAAAGGACAATAAATTTTATTGTGGAATGAATTGTTATCTGTATTATTTATCAATAAAAGGCAAGAGAGATATTTGAGTTTTATTTGTCTTTCTTTCTCTACACCCACAGTCCAAGTAATGATTCATCAATATGTATTTACTTATGCATGTGTAGTTGTAAGAATATGTCTCGAAAGTATTGAAATCAATTTATTACTTGAATAAAAATAATTTAGTAAAACCTTTAATTCTATAAAAAAGTATATTTGTGCATACAATCAAGTTTTGCAATTCTTGTGATACTAAACTGACTAAATCCAATAATCGTGATGCGTACTATTTTGAAAGCAACATATAACAATAATAATCCTGTATACTGTTCAAGTTATGTTATAAAGAAGTATGATGTTATGTATGATGACTATCTTTCACAGTTACGGAAAAAGAAACGAGTCGTATGTACGACTCTAAAATTTTTCTTCTTCATTTACATTTTTTAATAAAACATTTAATTTAATGTTTTTCTGAATATCAAAGTAGTCAATTTTGGTGTTAAACTGATTGCCTATACATAGTTATATAATAGTTGTCTAATGCTAGTGACATCTAATATAAAACTAGCAAACTGTTTGGACAGATATGGGGCTGTTGTTGATACTCAGCCCCTAAACTTACTTCCTGAAAAAAATACTGCATATTTTGAAATTATTTCAATACAGATCGTATCAGTATATTTTTCTACATATTCTAAAGGTAATATCAAAATTTTATATTTTTTCTCATTTTTCTCGCAATCAAAGAATATTTAATTTAAAAAAAGATATTTAGATTTACAATAAAGATAATATCTTCAATGTAACAACGCGAAAATACATTTTTAATGTCTACTTTTTCCGAATACTACGTTTCTAATAATTATTGTCGAACAGCGCCCCCTACTTTACCGAAACGCCACCTTAAACATTGCCACTTTCTGATCATAAATTATGTAACTTTTCATCAAATCAGTGACATCTGTCTACCATGTTGTTCTTCAGTGGCTGTTGCGTGCAATAAACAGAAGAGCGATTAATGACGCAAACATACACATCCACCCGACGTCTAAATCGCACTGAACCACACTGAACTATAACTTCAAAATTCAAAACAATTCTTGGGAAAAAAGTACATAAACAATTGCATATTATAAAATAAAATAATAATACAAGCATTCCGTATTGCATAGATACAGGTACCACAAGAAAAGCACCATGGTATATAGTTGTATAAGCGCTACGGTTCAAGTATGTCAGTATTTTCCCATGTATAATAATTAATAATTCAAAGAATGTTACATCTTAGCCGTACATATATCACCAAGAATTTCGTTCCATAATTAATAATAACATTCATTCAAACCTAGGAACTGAAATTTACGTATAACTTTCAAAATGAGTATTTTAATTCGTGAAACAAACATTATATTAAACATACCATAAAGAAAATAATCACTAATTAAAAACAGTTAGTACTTGTTCACAATGCATGCAATGGTATAGTATCCGTGCCTTCATTATTTGTTGTAACAAGACACATATGCAACCAACATGACAGATTAGTACTACTGCAACAAAATATTCCTAAATAGTTCAAAAGTTTGATTTTAAATTTTATTTTAAATGAAACGTAAGTAATTTCTTGGAATAATAAGTTATTTATGATACAAGTGTTAAAAGTGCGATTTTATTTCACGAGTGAAATAAAATAGCATTATCTTATACAAAACTGATATCGGCGAGTTTTTCATCTGCGTTTCCAACAAAGTGCTACTAAAATTCCCTGTAAATTCGGTGTAGGTCGTTGCCTTTTTGGGTATCGGACCTGTACATACATACATACCACACATCTAATGAATGAAGGTATTTATGTAGTGTGGACAAAACATCTACCAACGTCTTGTAGCAGCATAAGCTTATGATTTGAAAATGCCAAAGGCTTGGTTGTGCTCGCAAATTCAAAATCAGTGTATGTATTTGTTAAGCAGAACAATTAGCACAACACGCCGCTCACACGGTTTACCAAACTGAAAACTTAGAGTGAATGAGCAGCTTGACTTCTTATTTGTTGTCTTGACAAGCTTTGCAAACTCTTTGGTGAGAAGCGTTTAAGTATTTTCATGGATTATAATTGTATTGTTTACGATGGTTTTGCACGAATTGGGGCCCTTTATCTAGGATGTTATCGGCACGGCGTACTCAATGGACGTGGTCAGTTAGCACATTGATAAGTCACCTAAGTCACTGGTAAGTAATGATGAGTGAAGTACCTCACTGAATATCCACAGGCTAATACAATACCTGCAGTGTAAGTATGTAGTTCACTACTTCACTAATCTATATCTACCGGTGACTTATCGATGTACTAATAACTGAGCACGACCAATAATAATACAAAGCTACACAGGTTAAATTTGACGAAACACGAATATTATTGACGTTATATTGTATCTACTTATAGTTAATACATGAAAGGTAGACAAAAATTATGTACCTATATATCAAAAATTTACATTACGCAAAAATGTGTACCAATATCACTAATTTACTATTTTCTAAACGCCCATAATTAATTAACGTAATTCTTTAGTTCTATACAGTTATGACATTTTAGTAAATTTCAGTTTATCAGAAATATACTGCTACTTTATAACTAAAATAACAAGCAATATTCTTGGATTAGATCGAATGACCATTGGATCTTAGAGTATGTAGATCATACATTACAAGAAAAATCAATTGTGGTAGTGGTATTGAAGTGGTAGCTCAACCGGTTAAAAAAAGAACAGTTGGTACCTTCGTCATCGTGTAAATTAGTTCTTTATTCGTTTTGTGTTTCTCCCTTGCACAAACTTTATTTAAAGCAAGACATTTTTCTCGTTTATTAATTAATTATGGCGGATTTAGACGATTTCTTTGCGAAAAAAGATAAGAAGAAATCGAAGTCGAAAAAATTTTCTACAACCGAAGAAGTAGCCAAAAAGCTGGAAGAACCTAAAAAAATTGAAAAACCAACGAAAAAGGACCGCGTACCAGAAGGCGAGGAAGGTGGTGATTCTGTACAAGTAAGATACAAATTTTGAAATATGTCAAAATAAGGTTAAGTCAGCGCCATATTGTTCAATCTACTATAGTCAGGGTTTTACTTTTCATGTTCAGGAACAAGATGAATGGAAAGACTTGAAGAAGAGAAAAAGGACTATACAGGACTCAAAATAGGAAATTTAACCATCAACCCAAATGGTGAGGGAACTACAGATGGTACTCAAAACAGCGATGAACAGCAGCAACGGTATGATGAATCGGGCAATGAGGTAGACAAGAAAGTAGGTCCATGGAAAAAAATGGATGTTCCAGAACCTCCACCAGAAAAAGAAGAAAAAAGACTGAACCACCTCCAACTCCTAGTGGTGTTTATATTTCACCAGGTTTACGGAATGTTCAGCAACTGCAACAGGTTCAACATCCTCGTAATAGAGGTAAAACTGCTCCTGATATACACAATGAAGAATATTTTCCTACTCTCTCTGGATCAAAGTCTGGTCAAAGGTAAGAAAAATATAGAGAAATATTTTTGTCTTTTTGTTCTTGCATTCAAGGTTATAGATTAAGTTTAAACTGCATCAACATAATTGTTAGTGTCTTTGTAACGCAACAAGTTGCAGCAGCCTTTCTACTGTGCTATTATGATTAGGCATAGATTGCAATAATAATTTTTCAATGAGCTTATTTCTAGCAGACTTTAACTTTTGTTATATCTTAAACAATTACATATAAAATACCAAATTATAAATAAAAAATCCTTCAAGCAACAATTTTAGAGTTTATATAATTTAATACAAATATGATATTTGAACAAACCTACAGCATTGCATATTTTGCTGTTTTCATGTTTGTTTTTACCTTGAAAATTATTTAGTTTAGGATATGTAAACAAAGAATTTATAGTTTCATACTGTACACATAGACCTAGCAGTAGCTGGATTTATGAAGGTTTACATAAACAGTTAGGTACTTAAGTAATTACATTTTTTTAATGTATTTATACACTTTCGTTAAAATGGAAAATCAAGAAAACAAAATATGTTGGTCAGTGGCGGTTCGTGGTAAAAATTTTAAGGTGTTCTGCAGTTTTTGAAAAAAAAAATTATCTTGTAAGGGGGTTGTCTCCCATCGATTTTATCGTCCTTTCTCCGCCTTCCGTGTTGAAATATTGGATTTCTGGAACGATTGTCAATTGCCACACAAGAAAAATAAGAGTCACGAGTCACGTACTATATAAGCACTACTTCGCTAACAAAAAATTATTTCTTATAAGTTAAGTCTGTTCGACGTTATTTTCGGTTCGCAAAAAATAAGAGTCTCTAGGCACTACTTATCTAACAAATTATTTCTTATAAATTAAGTCTATTCTACGTTCTTTTCGGTTCTCAAATGTTGGAATAACTTTGTCATTAAAATTGTCTATTTCGGAGATAAATTTTAAAAATTTATTTAGCAGGTCTGTTCGGATCTTAAAAGTCTTTCTGATGAAAGCGGTGATGGGAATTTGGTGTATTGTTGAATTCTACATATAGCCTAAATTGAGTTCTCTGTTTTCGCATAAGAAAATGATCAATTTTTGGTGATATGTAAAATTACAGATATTCGGAATTCCACAGATTCATTATAGAAGTACAGAAATTTATATTTAAACTACCTGCGCACCCGAGATAATTTTAAAGAAACCTGTATTATAGGGTTCTTTGCATGGGTTACTCTTTCTCCAAGTTATATAGATGGGGCTTTAGAATGTTCTTTTTCTGTTCAATGTAGTGTCGTTTCTATCTATCTTCTATCTATACGCTGGAGTAAATACAGCGAACAATCCTGTTAAAATCACGGCTTAGTTTTAGACCGTCAAGGGGGAGAAGTGTGCAGCGCGGGTGTTTGAAAGAGCTCGCAGAGCACGTTCGTATGGCCCAGCTATATAAAATATCAACGATCGCGCGAAATAAGTTCGTTATTCCACTAGTGCACTTTACTTACGCTTAGCCGGCAATTGGTTTGTTATTTCAAGCTGTGGCTTGTGTTCGCAATTTGTTATCATTATGACAATGCGAATGCCTTACAAAATATATTATAAATTTTATATTTGATAAAAAGAAGGAAATATTCTAGTGAAATTGAAGATTTTTTGGGGGCTCTGCAGCGCTTATGTACTAGCCGCCACCGGAAGAAGCACATTTTATATTATCATTGATCGCATTGGTAAATCTCATCATCGCATCATCAGTGGCGTCACATAATTGTTTACTGGTGCAATTTCTTACATATATAGTTACTCTGCAGATACTTCCATAAAAAACAAATTGTAATGAATAGATTAGGCTAGAACAGTAGTTCTCAATATTTTTTCCTTTGGGACATACCAAAGTACATTTCAAATCTTCGCGACATCCCTACACGATGGGCGATTTTATACAAATTTGGCTACTCCAAGAAACGATTTGCTGCAAAACTTTTATATTGTTTAATCTAGAACAATATCTGTAGAAGATTAGAAGACATTAAACATCTCATGACACACCTAACACGTATTCGCGGCACACTAATGTGACGTGAAACCCTGGTTGAGAACCGCTGACCTAAAAGACCCTAAAAGTCTTTGGACGCCTATCCATTTTGCGTAAAAGTTTATTGTTAAACCTGCACTGCTGAATTTTGCTGAAGATATACATATATTATTTAATTCTGCTACTAATCATTTCTGGTAGCATTTATAAGTCTTACCAAAGTGAAAAATTACTCAGTTGGAACGTGCAGATTGTTTTATTTTATACTTTGACTTCGCGCAATCCAGAGATAATTTTTATTGCCCGTGTTTGTATGACAATGAATAACTCAGATAGATTTCGTTTAATATAAGTAGTTATTGCCGTTAATAATTCAGTTTAATACATTTTCTTTATGATTTCAGAAATCGTAGTGAAGGCTCATTCGAAGTGGTTTCACACAACAAATCCAGTTCACACAGATACGCGGAACAGTCGAAATTGGCGAGCAGTCAGGGACCGAAGCTCGCCCTCGGAAATCGTTTTAATACATTGAGCAATGATAGCTAGTGTCATCGAGTGTATATAGACATGTATATCAATGAACCGCCTAATAGTGGCCATATGGGACAGATTCTTCCGTTGGCTGTATAAAACAAAAAAAAAAAAAAGAAAGTAATTTATATAATCGGTTTATATAAATTCTTTTCATATTTTAGCCCATACACAAATTCTTCCCAACTTCTTATTACCTATTATATTATTAGTTTATTATATGTACCTATCTATTTTTTAAATGAACATTATTTCATAAATAGGTCCTGATTTAATAAAATATATTTAAATTTTTTTTTGCGAAATCGTCGTTCTTTTTAGTCTCTAATTTGAAATGTATATTTGTTATCATCCCTCCTGTGGACGCAACGTGATGAAAATTCGTTTATTAATTAATATTAATGTAAATTTTTTCTTGAATTATAATTTTTTAAAATATACCATCAACAATAAAATGTTCTTTTTTTCATAACCGCATTTAATTTAATTCATCCCTAAAGTTTAAAATGTACATGTATGTGAAGTGTAGTAACTAATAAAGTATGAATAGATTTTTAACGTTAATAGTAAAATTGTTACTAAGAACCACTAAAGGGTAGAATACGACTTAATTCGGTGGTCAACAACTTTGGCATCTGAAACACAAGTTTTGAAAAATTTAGTTTAATTTCAACAGCATGTTCACTCAGATTGTAAATATCAAAATCACGTTTAAATGGAAACATTCTGACAGATGCACAACCCCTGGATGGTTCATATTTATATTACTTTTCTCAAATAAGTGGCAACATGCAGTGAACATTTTAAACCAACAAAAATATAGCAGCAATGTAACATTTGTTCCATGTAATGTCATTGTTTTTGCGTGAAAATTACAATATCCTACGCTATTATATCACACTATAACATAACGTGCGGTAGGTTACCATGTGATTCTAGAATATTGTTAAGCACACTTTCAAATGTGAAAGAAGCTATAGATGTGAATGGCGGTTTGATTTACATTAACATTTTGATGTTGAGATCTATATTCTTCAGGTGTTAAGGTTATTGAACTTGTTATATTTATAACTGTCATATTTATTGTTTACTAAAATAACAGTAGCAATGTTTTATGTTACATACTAGTAGCTATTGAACTTAACTGATACACCTAGGTAACATTGTAGAAATTTAATTTATTGAACCAGAGTCATTTTGTGGTCTGATTAAATGCCATATATAAGAGCTCATCTTAAATGGTGGGAAAGTGAACGAAAAATCTCGTACTGGGCTAACACTCCAAAACTAAGACAATCAACAAAGTTTATCACTTTTTCGGCCGTCAGGACTAAATCTCTGCTGGAGCTAAACAGAAGACGCCTCAGGAACCATCACGGCTGTACTTATTGTCCACGGCCCTCTTAGGTACTAGGTATCTGAAGAAAATTGGTAAGGTGGACTGTAATAAATGCCGAGGTTACAGTTTTATAAGTCTTCTACAAGTATTGGAACTACTTTTGATATACACCTATATTCCATGATGCGTTAATTTTCGCTACTTTACCTTGTGATGCTTTGATGACATACATATTTGCTATTGTACTATGATTTCGATTGTCATTTACTGTAGTTTACTATTGTTTGAAATTAGCGTTTAACAAGATTCTAGGTATACTCTTTCAGGATATCTCATTGTGGGGAAGAAAATATGCATACACTAACATACAATTTGTGAGTATAAGAATATAATTAATTTACCTAGAGTATATAATCAAAGAAATTACCTAACTAATTCCACGTCTAATTAAGACATAACTAAGTAAACAAGTTTGCTGACTTGTTGTCAACTATTTTTGATTACACTTAATAGATTAACGGAGCGATCAAGGGTGTATCTGAAAAAGTAGTTGATCATTAGTTTTATACTTAATATTAACAAGCTAACATTAACACACAATCTTGGCCTGTAAATACGTATACTAACATTCATTCAATTATTTAGATCTTCAAGAGTAGACTCTTCACTACAAAAAGCACATATAAAAACAATACTATTTTAATATCTCTGTTTTATGATTATAATTAGGATTACGTTGGTACCTTATTACATATTTTAAACCATGATCTCCATTATTACTATAACTTTCGTACATTGGTAGTTTTAATAAATGAGATTTAAAGTTTTTGATAAAATAAATCCAGGCGGTAATATCACCACTACCATCTAAATTTTTCACTGTATGTAATTCTCTTTTGTAGAAGTGCGGATGATCTTCTAATACATCCAAGTTGTCCAAAACATTTTTATCTACTTCGTATACTTCGCCTTTAACGTAATTTCCAGTACCTGAAATGATTTGCTTTTTCGGACATTTGTCTTAAATATTATCGCTTAATATATTTTTGATCACAAATAGAAATGGCAATTTGCAAAATCCATTATTAGTAGATTCGGCAAATAGGAGCAAGTTTCAGTGCAGTGCGGAGAACAACGTGGAAGAGCGGAAACTCGAGCGTCCGTATCAAAGCACAGGTGTTCAGTATTATTGCACTGACCGTTGTGAGTGCTTATCAGTACACACATACTTAGAAAATGTCGCATTTAGGTGCGTTTTGGAAACGGCGTATTCGAAGAAACTAGAAAACGTAATAGCGAGTATGCCGAATTTAGAATGTGAAGGTGATAGAATTAAATGTGTAAGGTGCGGCAACTATTTGACGTTCACCAGCCGGTGGAATTGTGAACGCCACCTAAAAAGTATAATGGCCGTTTGCACCGCATTGTTTAAGCGCAGCTTACCATTAAGCCGGACTTAAATTTAAAAATTTGTTTGCACCGCTAGTTAAGCTTTCCTTAAATATCGTTAAGCATAGCTTTACTTAAGCGGTCAATATTCTAGGTTTAACGGTCCCTTAACTTTAAGGAACGTTGTACATTGGTTATGCGCGTGCGCAACATATGGCTGCGTACAATGCATCGCGTTTGTTGACATGTTTTTAACATATGTAAATGCGTATATAAACATAAACAGTATATAACGGTTAATTTAAAAATCCTGTGTTATTGCAAATATGATATTTTTCGGGGAAGATGAGGGCGATGCTTTGTTTGGGGAATATTTGGACATAATTGACTTTGGTTTCCCCAGAAGAATCTATCATATCATGGATGTATTATTATATGGATAGCGCATTCTGTTCACGGATTGACTCTAACATTAAAGTGAGAGGTTGCACAAGTGAGATAGAGCTAGAATAGGTAAAGGATTCATATACGCCCATAAGATTTACATTGTTATTTTGGTTTTGTTTAGGTATTTATCCGTTTATCTCGTTTAATATTGATCGGATACCGACTTGAATATATGAAATGCGTAGCGGAATAAATAGAGAATAACTTGTAGTTAGGTTTTTATTATAGATACCTAAGTAAATACTATTAAATATATTAAGAAAGCCCATCAATGCGTTTCCCCATATAGGTATGAAATATATGTTAAATCCTCCGCACAAATAATATATAATACTTACCTTTTAGCGTTATATTATTTTAAAAACTTGCAGAATCACTTTTATGAACAACAATCATTAAATTCGCACCATTACCAATTAATTAAACTAATTTTACACAATTATTTCATTTTGAGATTGCATCACTACAATAACACTGTTAATGCAGGAGGCGTAAGAATTAGGCCGATGCATACAAAGATAGTAATATTTAAACACCAATAAATAATTTTGTATTAGTTTAAGTTTCAATAAATTAATATTTTAATGTTTGTTTAAATTTGAGCAATACATTTTTGTTCTTTGTTAATAAGAATTAATTTTTAATTTAGTTTATTTCATGCTCATTATACGAATTTTATGTATTCCTTTAGTTTATGGTAATTGTATATTTCACGCGCCAATACCTGAGACAAAGATATTGAAAACGGTTTTGTGATTTTTGGCACAAAGATTATGAATATCCCATAAATCACTTTAAAAATCAATTTCATTTAATATATTGGGAAAATCTTGCTTACGAATATTTTTTTATGCACCACCTTACCCATATAACGCTAAAAGGTAAGTGTTATATATTATTTGTGCCGAAGATTTAACATATATTTCATACCTATATGGGGAAACGCACTGATGGACTTCCTTAATATATTTAATAGTATTTACTTAGGTATCTATAATAAAAACCAAACTACAAGTTATTCTCTATTTATTCCGCTACGCATTTCATATATTTAAGTCGGTATCCGATCAATATTAAACGAGATAAACGGATAAATACCTAAACGAAACCAAAATAACAATGTAAATCTTATGGGCGTATATGAATCCTTTGCCTATTCTAGCTCTATCTCACTTGTGCAACCTCTCACTCTAATGTTGGAGTCAATGCGCTGCGCTTGTTTAGTATATTAGGCGCTATCCATATATAATACATCCATGTATCATATACATTCATAACCTCAAATACACTGTAAACAGTGAATGGTATCGATGGATCGTTGAAACGACGATGTGTATCGGGTATATGTATCCAATACATGTACCCTATATTTTTGAACGCGATACAACATGTACCGGTTATTTAAGAATGTGTCAATACATTTACCGGCTAAACCGCTTCAATTTTCATAAACGCCTATTGCTGTAAATGACAAATGACATTCGATACGACACGATCGCACACGATCAGACACGATTCACACAAGATCTTTAGAGCAAATGTACTCATAAAGGCGATGTTGCCGATTATCACCCCGGTTTAACTAAACCTGTCCCAATATTCGATGGTGCAATTCATTTGAAATTAAACTAAGTTTAATAGTTAAGCGGCGCTCAAGTTAAGCGAAGCTTTAATACAAAACGATGCAAACGGGCATAAAACACTGTTCTGCAATCCTTGGCAAACGCTGCAACAAGCAACTAACATTTCATATAGGTGTTTGTTTTATTCTATGTAATCTATTGTTCACTTTACTAGACCAAGAAGCATTTGTTTCCTTCTGGAGCAAGTATTCGGATTACACATTACCAAGCCGGACATCGATAAGAAACGTTATGCCATCTGCTCGTTACTATCTTAAAAGCAAAATTGAAAGATAAAAAAAATTGTGGTTATGTGTTATTTGAAGATGTTATTGACAAGGATTCAGATGTTTTCATACTAAGACAAATTTGTGAAGGTGCGTTGAAAGATCAGTTAAGTTGTCACAAGGATTACTTTAAATTTGCAAATATCACATCACTCGATGTGGATCGGTCGTTTTCATCATTAAACAATATTTATTCCGCACGCCGTACTCATTTGACTGAAACAAGTGTCGAAATATACTTAATGGTTCAAATATTTAATAGATGCCACATAGTTTGTGATTTCATGAAAACTTCTTAAAACAGTAAGTGTTTCAGCACGTTATATAATATATTTGTTGTCATTATTTTATGTATAAACATTCATACGTCCGCATCGCTTATGCTCACTCATGAAAGTCACGAACATAAACGATGCGAGTACGTAAACGTTACTGATGAATGTTCGGCTTGATACGGCTCCACGTTCTTCTCCGCGCTGCACTGAAACTTGCCCCTCTTTGGCGACTCTATTGATAAGTCTCAAGTAATATAATTACACTAGAACCTCGTTTATATCCCCGGTAGCGAATCGTAAATATTCTCAAGTATCATAATTAATTATATATTTATGAGGTAGACTTATAAAAAAATTAAATCCAAATATGTGAAATATACAGGACCGGAAATAATGGAACAAGTGAATTTTCATAAAAAACAAGGGCAAGTGCCAAAGGAGTACAAGAATATTTGCAGAAAAGAAGTAGGTACATAATAATAAAATTATAGGAGAATAGACTGCGTCGTACTTTTGAATTTCATAGGTATATACAGGGCCGCTGCGTGCGGGCATGCAAGGCGTGCACCGCACAAGGGCGGCATTTTCAAGGGGGCGGCATCGGTGACAAAATCATATCGAAAGGAAAACAAAACATTGTCATAACTTGCACGTCTACAATTGTACAAGGAGCAGAAGGGCAGCATTTTCAAGAGGGCAACATCGGCGACAAAAACATATCGAAAGGAAAAGAAAACATTGTAATAATTTGCATGTCTACAATTGTATAAGGGACAGCCTAATCGGTATTGCACGCGGCCGTTCAAACAGCTAGCGGCGGGCCTGGGTATATACATATTCACTGGAAGTACACTTTTAATTTAATTATCTTAATTAATTAATTATTTGACTTTTTTATTACCTGGACTATACAAAAGAAATGGAATATTGTATTCTGTGGCTATGATAAGTGGATATTTTTCCGTAGTTTGCGCGTTACAGAGCAATTTGTAATGACCATTTCCTTTACTAAACCAATAATGATTGGGTTCGCCGCTTTTGAGTGTTCCATAAACGAAAACATTGTAATAATTACTCATTGTTGAATCTAAAACATAAAGTAGACATATAAATATAAAATTAAAAGATCATTAAAATTTACTTTCAGAACTAATATTACTTATGATGTACAACATAAAGATAAAATACCAGATACAATACTGTAGCTGGTATGTATTTAGGAATAACGAACTTTGTCCACGTTTTATGAACCTCATGTTTTATAGTTTTATCGCTTCAACTTTTATTGTACTATCTAATTTTAAAACATCAACAGGAAAGAGTATTAAAGAATATTTTCATCTTAATAGGAATCGAATGTGCACGGAACCTACTTCCGGGCGTCTGATTTAAATTTAAATAAGCTGATATTTCTTTATACTGTCTTAGAACCCACTTATTTATACATCGTAAATACACATACGCATATCACACTGTAAATATCCTAGTGGAGTCGCCCAACACACAGCGTAGAGCTTAAAACAGCTGATTGACGCTGATGAAGTTGACGAACAACAAACACTGAGTGTACGGGGTGTGGTGTTTATTGTTATGAAAATTATCTAATAATTATGTGTAAATAGCATTTACTATGACGTAAAATATTTATTTAGGTGAGTAGGTAATAATTTTTCTGTCGAGTTTTATACTTTTTATATGAAAATAAGGCAGATAGGCGTAAGTTGAATGCGGTTTGATTACATAGGAGCATATTTATAAGGTTATACCACACTATTTGAAATATACACAAGTTATATTCAATTCTAATTAAAATTATACCTAGCTGCATTTTTATAGTACCAACTTATACATATATGGATCACATTTATTTTCCAGGTTTTAAAGCAGGTGTGCCTATTAAATTTTAATACTATAGAATTCTATTTGAATGTGTTTCTCTTATGATTGATGATTTTCATAATATAACTATTGCAATTTTGTAAGTTGATACATAATTTTTTAAATAATAAAAAAAATTGTCTTACCTCTTTGTATTTAGTAAAGAATTATGAATTAATTAATTCCTTAAAAAGATTGAACTAAGAGTGATATAATTAGGATTGTATTTTTTAAAGAGTTCATTCTATTTGATAAAGATAAACGATAATTGATAAGTTGTGTAGTTATTTTAGTTTTTAGATCAATATACTTAGAATGAAAAGTCACTTACAGTTAGAACGTATATATTTAAATAGAAATGTCATCATTATATGATTTATCTGCTAAAAGTATATCCTTTTCTTGATTATTTAATAAACCTTCCTCACTAACAACGATATTTAGTCAAGATTGCTCAATACTTGACTAAAGTGTCAATTTGACAATTTAAAAAATCCCAAGCATTACAAGCAAACTGACTTTACTTGTTGCTATGCAGAACGTTGAAAAAATGTTAATTATGACTTTAAGCTGACGAGGAATAAAATGAGTCAATTAATGATGGAGATTGTGACCACTGCGGCAATAAATTTTAAACACATTTTTGTGTACCTTAAGCTATCACTTTATTTTTAAATCATCTTCGGAAGGCAAATATATATATGAGCTATCAAACATTGTAGATTTGAAATGAGGGTGATATTGCGCTGCAACCTATTGATCTATTGTGCTCCCTTGCGTGAGCTGTAAGCTGCTGGGGGTATGCCCGCTCCTACAGCTCCCCATCCAGTCCAAGAGCTTTGATAAACTGCATTAGCTGTGATGGTTTCACAGAAGGTATGTCTTCTTCGTCTATAACGTCTTTACCGAGATGGCTGGCTCGGGTTTCTATGATGGCGGTGCAGTAAGATGTCAGGTGTTCCGGATTTTCATCCTCAGCCCCGCAGAACCTGCAGTCGCTATTCTGTTTTAGACCTATCCTTGCCATGTGTTCACCAAGGTGACAGTGCCCTGTAAGGAACCCTGTGAGGATGCGCAATCTATTCCTGCTAAGTTCCAGCAAAGTTTTTGCTCTATGCTTATTGTAGTTTCCAAGGATGATCTTGGAGTGTCTCAGACCAGGAAGATTCTCCCAGAGGGATGCTCTGAGGCTCTCTTCCCGATCTTTAAGTTCTTTTTGTAGGTGCTCGTCCCTATACCACAGAACGGTTCAGGTCCCACAAACGGAGTTGTAGCGGCCTTTCTTGCTAGTGAATTAGCTTCTTCGTTGCCTCTGATTCCAGTGTGTCCTGGTACCCAGTATAGTGCAACTCTATTATTCTTGCCCAGGTTGTTTAATCTATCAAGACATTTCCAGACTAATTTCGAGCTGATCGTGTTAGAGCTCAGCGCCATTAGGGCTGCTTGACTGTCGGAGAAAATTGCAATGCTCTGCTTCCGATAGTTCCTGTCAAGGTTCAGTTGAACACATCTTCCAATTGCATTGATCTCCGCTTGGAAGACGCTGGGGTATGTCCCCATTGGTTCGGAATATTTGGTTCCTGGCCCAAATATGCCTGCACCTGTTCCTTTATCGGTTTTAGACCCGTCCACATACCACTTGATAGTGTTTTCCTTTAGGGAGTACGTGGAGTGTTCTCCTACCCACTTTCTCTTATTATTTAGCTTGGTGAGGAAATTCCTTTCAAAGCTATATTCCTTGATCATTTCATCATTTGGTAGGCTTAGAAGTGGGGAGAGCCCAGCTTGAGATGTCCATGCTCTCTGGTGCTGAGTCTCGCCCCTTCCAGTCCCCACCCTGGTCAGTCTGTGCATAGCCGCAAGGGCCACTCCCTCCACCACTATGTGTAAAGGGGAGAGGTCTAAAATTACCTCTAGGGCCGCAGTTGGGCATGTTCTCATGGCTCCGGTGATGCATACACATGCCAGCCGTTGCAACTTGTCAAGGGTATTCCTGATTGTAACTTTAGTGACCTTCTGGAACCAGGTTATTGCCCCGTACGTTACCATAGGTCTTACTATACTGACGTACAGCCATCGTAGTATACTTGGGTTGCAGCCCAAAGTTTTACCTGCCAGGTTTCGGCATATCATTAAGGCTCTTGTTGCCTTATTCATTGTCAGTTCTATGTGTCTGTTCCACAGAAGTTTTGAATCTAGGGTTATTCCTAAGTATTTAACTTCTGATTTGCGTTCGATCACTGTTCCATCCAAGTGGATGTCTTTCATGTTTGAAATGTTTCTCTTCCTAGTGAAAGGTACAATCGTGGTTTTTGCAGAGTTGATGCTCAGCCCCACTGATCGACACCATTCACTGGTGATTTTAAGGCTTGTTTGTACCAGGTCACAAAGAATCCCCTCATACTTGCCTTTTGCTATGATTACAATGTCATCGGCATATCCTACACAATGTATGCCGAAGGCTGTCAGCCTGTTGAGCAGTTCATCTGCCACCAGGCTCCACATTAGAGGCGAACAGACACCACCTTGAGGTGTTCCACGAGTGGTTCTGATTTTGATAGTCCGTTCACCTACCGTCATCTCAGCTGTCCTCGTGGAGAGTACTTTACTTATCCATCGTGTTACTGTTTTACTGACTCCCCTTGCTTCAAGTGCTCGTTCAATCGCGTCATGTGACGTGTTATTGAACGCACTCGAAATATCCAGGAAAGCGCAGATTGCTGTTTCTTTATCATCCAGGGTTTTCTGAATGATTCCTACTAGCTCATGCAGAGCAGTCTCTGTCGATCTGTCCGCCCTGTATGCATGCTGACTCCTGTGAAGTGGAGCTTTCTTCATTACTTCCATTCTAATATAGTTATCTACTAGTTTTTCCATCGCTTTCAATAGAAAGGATGTCAGACTAATGGGTCTGAAGGATTTGGGGTTGGTCCCATCTTCCTTCCCAATTTTTGGTATGAATGTGACTTTAGCCCTTCTCCAGCTTTTGGGTATGTATCCCAACGCTAGACTGCTTCTCGTTATGTTTACTAAGTGTTGTATTACCTCTTCCTGGCCTTCTTGCAGGAGTGCGAGGAGAATCCCGTCCACTCCCGGCGATTTGTATGGCTGGAAGGTGTTTATCGCCCATTCCATGCGCTGTCTTGTACAGATGCGCTTGGCAATTTCCCAGTCCTCCCGTTTGGGCTTCCTGGTATGTGTATTTGCCTCTTCCAGGTCTGTTTCGTTGCTACCTGGGAAGTGTGTTTTAAGTAGCAGGCTAGCCCGCTCCTTTTCCCCTTCCGTATAGCTACCATCTGGTTTTCTCAGGGTCATCACAGGTCTTGTTCCGCCTTTTGCCATGGCCCTATGAAGCCTTGTTGCCACCGGAGTGGAAGTGATGTTTTCGCAAAAGTTCATAAAGCTTTGCCTATCAGACATTACATGAATGCCTTCTGTCTACACCGCGCGACAAATTTTAACTTTTACGCCAATTTTTAAGCAAAACCCAGAAACATTTAATTTGCTACGTCGCACAACTAGATAAAATCCACAAAAACTGGCTATAATATGAAGATTTGATGCTACCCCTACTAAATTTGAGAGAGGAGAGGTTTTTGGATCACTGTTTACGAATTTATATTCTATTAAAAAAAAACAGCACAAGGTGTTATAAGATCTACATATATCTAATCTATCATTTTTATTGAACGAAAAAAACACTAACTAATAACCTTTTTTAGTTGATAAATTGTGAACATTTTATAAAATTTTGAAAGATACAAATTCGTATGTTTTCGTATACACTCGCTATAACACCCATCACGTTATGAAAGTCTATTTTAAAGAGCATGAATAAGATGACAAACACGTAGAAATTATCTTCTAAGTTCGTTATCCAATAAATTATATTTTTTTTCAGCGACATAGTAGTCTAATGTGTAACTGTAGATTGGAATATCAAAATCTCAGCCGTTATCGTATCCTATTGCTCTAATAACCGATGCTTGTATTTTAAATGTTATCGGTTCTGGTTTTTACTGTCGTATTGCGTACTTCTGTGCATTATTCTTAAGTTTAATGTGTCGTATTACGTACGGCTTTGTGCAAATGGATAATTGAGTCATTATTAGTAATACGGCAACTTAGCGACTACCGGATGCGTTAGTTTTTTTATATTCCATCCGCAGCACTGTAAATAAATCTAAATAGGTAGTATATTGTCGTCGGCATATCACGTTCGTTTCTGGCTGTTGATTAAATATTTTCGGTATAGTTGACGTTACTGTTTTGAGTGAGTGTTTTCATTTAAATTTTGTTTGTGGTCAGTTTGCATTTTTTAAGGAATTTTACGAATACCGTGAGTTTTATCTCTTCATTATTTTTACAGTTAATGGTTGAGAATGATTAAACGATTATAGAGCTAAATATGTTAAATACCTCTATAAGTAAATTAATTTTTCACACAATTCCTAGCTGTTCTTCTCGTACAACTCTAGAATAAAGAAGAATAAATTAATTATGAGACTAAATCCGTAGAAAACAATAACATTTTTTTCGGATGATGCAAAGATTAAAACTGTAACGAGGATGATATTTTTAGCATGGCTGTAATTCCCTTTGGAAAACTTTTACTAAAGCTCTCGAGCAATGGTATAATACAAAACCGCTCCAAAGGGCACGCCAATCGGAAACCCTATCTATAAAATTATGAAACGGTATGGTATACAGATTCGAACAAAATTATTCGTAGATAGATATTATTTTCCCGTAATGAAATAGACAGTAGACGTTAAGCATGGATACATATCACTAATTTTTCAAACTTGCAACATGAACCGTGTTAATAGGTACAGTGGCCAGCAGCATAATCGATACCGTTACGGAATTTCCTAAACCTTAATAACAATGTAGAGGGGGTTACATTGTGTGGCCTTCAGTTGGGATTTATAGTAGATATTATTATTAGTAGATAAGGTCGACGTTAGCTTGCGGTGGTGTCGATTTAAAAGCTGGCCACTGTACATAATAACCAAAATTTTGTCACATACATAGTTACTTTTCTCGACAAAAAAAGGATTAGTCCAGGAGACCCGTAGCACAAAAGTTTGGAATAGGAAAGAACACATTAGATAGGATATGCAGTAAATGAACGCGGTATATGTATCTAGAAAATATGGCTCAGATTTGTACAATTTAAGAATACAAAAGGTTGGTGAAACGGATTGAAGAACATTCCTTTGAGACGGCTAATGAAGCAATAAGAAATACAGCTTTTCTTGGACATTTGAGAACCGGACAATGTCGTATTCGGAAAGTTGAATGACGTTCTTGTGTTGCAATAAATAAACCATTTTTAACTGCTACGTGTAGAGAGGAAACAGTAGGATTTACACTGCAGTATTTTGGACATGAAAACGTTTGGGCTCACGTGATTTTTTTCCAATGAAAAATAGGCCAATCCTGGTACAACAGAAAAATAAAAGTTTTTTGACCTCCAGATATACCTTTTTAAAACAAATACAATCAATGAATAAGTTAGAAAAAAATCGGTTTTCGGTTGTCAGCACAGGGCACCCAAATTCTGTATTATGGAATATTGAAAATCATCTTAATAGTAATCAATACATAAATATTCTTGAAGACGTAATGCTTCCAACAGTAACACTACTTTATCCTAATAGAAATTTGGTATTTTTCAAACCAATTACTCCGTTCACAATTCAAGGACATAACAGTGGCTACATACAAACATCATGTCAGTCCTGGATGTTTCTCATTATAGTAGCGATTTAAATGTAACTGAGAATGTTTGGTCGGTGATGTCCAGAACATATAAAAACAAAATACCTATTCATATTCACAATAAAGAACTATTTGAAGTAGTAGACATGAAAACATATCTGAAAATGTTATAATTAATTTAATATGCGTTCTATGCCACAAAGAATTAGTAGCAGTACTAAATATACCGTCAGTTACTAAAAATGTTGGGACACGATGTTACCTCAACCACTTTCAAAGTCCTAAAATTTACTTATTGTGTATATACTCGTACTTTGCTGATATTTATCAACGTTTACAAAATTGAAGGTGTCTTGTTTTGCATCTGCATGAGTTGTAAGCTGTTGGAGTATGCCCACTCTCAAAGCTCCCCATCCAGACTAAGAGCTTTGATAAACTACAATAGCTGTGATGGCTTCAGACAAGGTATTTCTTCTTCGTCTATGACGTCTTTGCCGAGACAATTAGCTCGGGTTTCCATGATAGCGGTGCAGGAAGATGTCAAGTGTTCCGGATTTTCATCTTCAACCCCGCAGAACCTACAGTCGCTATTCTGTTTTAGACCTATCCTTGTCATGTGTTCACCAAGGTGACAATGCTCTATAAGAAAACCTCTGCTTAGTTTTAGCAAAGTTATTACTCTGTGCTTGTTGTAGCTTCCAAGGAATATCTTGGAGTGCCTCACACCAGGGATATTCTCCCAGAGGGATGCTGCGAGCCTCTCTTCTTTATCTTTAACTTCTTTTTTGTAGGTGCTCGTCCCTATACCACAGAACGCTCCCGGTCCCACAAATAGAATTGTGACGGCCTTCCTTGCTAATAAATTAACTTCTTCGTCGCCTCTGATTCCAGTATGTGCTGGTACCCAGCATAATGCAACTCTGTTTTCCTTGCCGAGGTTGCTTAATCTGTTAATTAACCTGTTGAATGTAAAAATAAATTCATGCGCATTTTTTAACAGATGGAATTAAAACGCAGTCTAATTATTTTTAATACGATTATGGTTATTATATTTCTTTAAAAAAGTTATAATTATTTAGTCTCATTTTTTTAATATTCTCTTAGTACTTTTCCATAGTTTAATTGACTTCAACGACTTTCTATAACCTTTGACGCATTAAGAAAATCAGTTGCTGCGTATACTCTGGTGTAATTGCCATACATCAGTAATTCGTTGTCTAAGCTGATTCACATTTTGGGGTCGAAAATTGTGCTTATATATTCCTTTGACAAGTGTTTCCCATAGGTTCTTAATGGGATTAAGGTCGGGACTTTTTCAGGGCGATTGTAGAACATTCATATTACGTTCCTCGCAATAGTTTTGAACCATTATAGCACAGTTTACTGGACAACTATCCTAAAATTTTCGGTAGGTATTATGTATAAAAATGTATTATTACAATTTTAATATTTGCATGTTGAAAGATAAAATTATTTCCAAACACTGGTGGTAACTGAGGACAGCATAATTTCGTTCAAAATTCAACAGTACACTTGAATAGTTAGGTTGTCTGCTATAATCGCATACACACCTGGGCCTCGACTACTTATCTTCTCCCAAACATTCACAGAAAATGCCCTGTTCTGTATACAGTACGTATGTACAAATTGCTCATCATATCTTGTGCCACTAGGTTTATAAACACGAAGGTCCCCATCGTCACATGACGGGCCGGACACAGGAGGTGGTACCGGTTGGGAGGGGCACGAGGGGTGGTACCTGTAACAATAAAACATTACATTTCTAAATCAATACTTTTCTAGGCAAAACGAAGTCTGCCGGACCAGTTAGTCCTATTATACTCGTATAATATAATACTATACGTTACGTACGTTCTAAGAAAACTAGAAAACGTTGAACACAAAATCCTAAAATAAGGGATTTTCGAGAACGGTATTATCGATCTAATTTGGTATAACTAGTCACTATTTGTTTACCAGAAAATAAAAATAAATATGTCTGATATTGTAACAATACAATTAAACACGAAGTATAATAATCTTATTTCATGGGAAGTCCTACATAAAATTATATGGATTATAGTTGATAGTTTATTGACATCTATTTAAACAATAGGATTTGTCACATAAACCAATATTTGTGGTCAGTTGTTTCCTCTATACTTTGTTTGCGTTCTTTGTTTGTTTAGTGTTTATTAGCCAACTGACATTCTTCATTTCATCAAAACATTTATAGAAGTATAATAAAAAGATTTGAATTAAAAATATTCATATTAAATAAAAACATAGGTACAAGAATACTATTTAAGAAATTTAGTATCCGTAATAGCAGTTTTTTTTAATTTGGGTTATTCATTACTCTTATCCCTAATGTATAGGTTTCTATTCTTATACTTAATCATATGTATGCATGTGCTGTACATATGATAGACTTTTAATAATATCACATACAAGGGTAGCCTCATATTATACATATACTGAGGTTTAGTCCGTTTTATTCTGGAACAATTTTACTTGAATTTTCACATTTTGCTATACAATACACAAACTTTTTTGACACTATATTCCTCTTTTTGGTTGCAGAATCTCATCATTTCATACAATACTCGTCTTCACATAAAACATGTATATAATCATAACATTAAGAAGTTTATTATGGATCTTAACAAGTCTTATCGCTACTTTGCTGATGGTTTCCTCTCTTTTAAGTCCACATTGGTTGATCGGAACTACCCAAACTATTACTGTTAATGACGTTGAAAATCTAACTTATACTCCAACCATTGGCGTGTACGCAAAATGTGGAAAACCTTTAAGGGAATCTGATTCGAGAAGTTCAAGTTGTGTGACGTTGGCTGTGCGAGGATTAGCTACTGAATCCAGCATCTTTCCAAATCTTTGGAAAGCTAGTACAGTATTTATAACTATAGGTAAATATTAAACGAATTTTTATTTAATAATTCTACTAAACTCAACTTCTTTAGGTTTAATTATTATGTCCATGACTGTTATGAACAGTTTAGCTAGCTGTTGTTTCCAAAGCATTTTTAGAAAAAGTATCTTTACCGTTTCAGGAGCAACCCAGGCTGTAGCAGGTAAGCAATCTATACAACTAAATTTGTTGATATCTTATGTTTTATGGTAATAATAAATAATAGAAGAATAAATAAATGAATTTTTACTAACAATCTTGTTTTCGTTAGATGTAGATACTATATATATATTTTTTAATGTGGTGGGTGCTTAGTTGCAGTGACTCCGCAAGCTGTATCGCTTGTCTGGCTATCACTGCAACTCTCGCGGTGTAGTTTTGTGTGTGTATGTTGTGTTCAATTGGCTTTGTGACAGCATCATATCGCCTTTTATGATGCCGCGCTGTTAATCACTTTGCTCCCAACAGCGAACGGCAAGTCGATCCGGGATTAAACATTAATTTTTCCATTTTATTCCTGTGTTATGCACTATGCCTCAATTTTGTAAAGATTTAAACTTAGATCGTACAGAAAATATGACATGCTCGATAATATTCGATTCATACTAGTAGAAAAGTCTTTGCTTGAGAATTATTTAAAACTGTTCTTCGAAATATTGCAAACTTAATAGAAGTAGTCGAAAGAACTCTAGGTGTATGCGAAATCCAGTAATATAAATGTTAGTTTTTTCTTGATCTAATTTTATAAAATGCTATGAAATCACTTTTTATCTTATTTAAATTTTATTGGTAAGAGTGATAGAGAGAAAGGGAATGATATATTACGGCTAAGGATATTATAGAAAGATGTCCTCCTCTTTCCTCCAAAAATCGACTGGTTTCTGTATTTTTTTCAAACAGTTGTTTTTCTGGACAGTTGTGCAACCTCTTGCGTATTTTATATATTTCACTAGATGTGTGTATTCTTCCTCTCCTCCCTTCGATATAAAATGAGTCATACACTAAGGCAAATAAGTAAGCTGCTCAGTAATAATCGACAATTATTGACTTTTTGTTGTTGGATCGCGAATACTTCCTTATTTACCAATTCGTCAGGCTTGTCTAAGGATTGTAGTTGTTATGAATATTTTCTAGAATCTTTGAATGTGCCGTTAAGTCGCTCTATTTGAGTCGATACGATATTCTTAATCGGCTTGCATTGAGAATGGTAATTTTCTCGATTAACACATCTAACGGTTGTTAGCATTAGCAACACTTCCATTGAGGTAGATGACAAACAAACCACTATAATTTTTATGTTTTCGTTGGCTTTTGGCGACCACATTAGAGTAGTAGAGGTAACCATGGAAAATATTATAATTTGATATATTGCTATCTTTTCAAGTACATATGTTTTTCCAAACAGCATTTAGTATGCTGATAATGTCATTGTAGCTGTTTGACAAATTTTGTCTAAATAATAGTTTTAATTATTTCGCTCTTTGTAAAGAATGATTGTAGGACGGAATTTATAACCACATCCTGTATCTATCTTAAACAGAAGCCTCGAAAGGCAATCATTGCTATCAAAGCGATAGAGGCAGCATATCATCAGAGTTCGCAAATGATAGGGTACTTTGACAAGGAAAAATATGTATATGCCACGTGTGCAGTGTTATCATGGGGCGTATGAATCGATAGCTGAGCAGTAGAAAAAATTACGAGAGTGGAATGTTGAAGGGCGCATGACTGGGAAGCGTTAACATCGCGTCTTGATTTATGCTGTGATTTCGTCGCGAACTTTATCTTCTCGGCAATTGGCTTAAGAATGGCCTGCGAATAGAGGAGAAGCAACTAGCTAAAAGTCCATCGTGTACCGCATTCAATTAATCGGAACACCATCGTATATAGAGTGAGAGATGCAATGCTTGATAGTGGCGTGTGAAATGACCGCCTGTCGAATTACCTGTCGAAACTTAAAGAGCATATAATCGATGTGTACATTCAATCATCGGATAGAGAGACTTCAATGTTATTCGCTTCTCCAGGCTAATGTGGCAGAATTATGGAGGCAAGTTGATGATCGGTTGACCGTCTCTCCACGCATCATACAAGCCCTTCTAGTAGGCTCCATGCTTTGTCATGCTGCTGTGATACGGGTGGCTCGAGGAAGATACTTTCAATATTACACATCCCCGCCATGCAGTATCGCTCTCCTAATGTGTATAGCAAATTTCATTGCATTTTGTTCACGCCTTTGGGTTATACGGGGAGTGTTTGTAAATAATGTCCGACCGTATAAATGGCTTCGTTGGATTATTGTTGTTCCTCATTTAAGAAAATTTTAGCTAGAGAGTAGGTACTTCCTTATATTAGTAATCCGACCAACTTGGATCGACACTTCGGTCTTTGCTTTGTGTCCTGTTTGTTGGCAATGAAGAATGTTGCATTTAATTTTTTTACCTGCGGCAGGTGTTAGTTGCAGCGTTTTCTGAAGCTAGATTGCAATTCTTACTATACATAGTTTGTGTGTGTTTAATGAATTTAATTGGCATTGTTACAGCACTATCTCGCTGTTTATAATGCTGCGCTGTTAGTTACTTCACTTCCAACAGCGAGTGGTACTTCGGCCAGAATATAATTCTTAAAATGTTACCGTCCGCTCGGAGAATTGAACTTTTGACTCCAGCAATCTGCCACATCATTGGATAGGTACGATTAATGATAGTAATTCTATGGCTTCTTAACATGAAACAAGTCCGGCAAATTGCGAAAGTTCTAGATTTAGACCCCTTTGTACATATTATCGATTAAAAGAATAAGATGCGAAGATTCCCGAAACTTTCTCAAAAGGTTGTGTAGGGCTGCTTCCGTAGATTTGTGGGTTTGATACGTAAATTGATTGTAATGAAAAGGTATCTTAATTAAAATACTATTGGGGAGCGAAGTAGGGGAGGGGATGGGGAGATTAAAATCTTTTTGTTGGCCTATTCCCTATTTTTGGTGTTAGTACGCCCTTAAAACTTTTCCACGCCAATCGGATATAATCAGTTTGTCTTCGATAAAGCTACAAATATATAATCACTTTTGCTATTGCTTTTGATTAAGGTATCATTGCGGTTAAATTTATCGTTTGGAGGTAATATAATATACATACCTAATATTTATATCTAGTATGCATGGACTCTACTTCAGTAATTTATCTTTTTACGATTTGCAGATTATAATAATTTTAGAAAAGTATCCCAACAAAGTCACGACACAAATAATGTCTTCTTTAGTAGATGCTGTATGATACACAGAATAAATGACAACGATTTTACGTCATTGAATACGAACGGCTTACAATTTATTAAATACAACCGGAATACATTAACGGCCGTGAAAATTCCAGTTTACAAAATTTGTTAATATATCAGGATTAATTAATTTTCTAAATTAAAGGGGAAACACTGTCGCCAAAATTGTAGTTTAATAATGTAAAAATTTTTGTCGGGAAAGAGAGAATGGGAAATTAATGTTGTAGAATATGCATTTACATATTTTAAGGTTGCGTGGCCGGTGCGGGATAGCGGTAATTTTGTTTCCATATACGACACACATGGTCCATTTTTTAAATTTTGATGCAATATTTTACAATTACGAAAAAAAATTGAAAATGCAATTTACAATAGTAACTGTCATGTTGTCAAATTACTGACCTATTTATAATTAGTACAAAACGAAAATCTTTAACTTCAGCTTCGATGCAAACAAATCAATAACTCGGCAACAGTGTTACAGTTGTTACTGTATTTTCCTTTTATCAATTGTTTTTGTAATTTGTAAAAATATTGCATCAAATTTTCAAAAAAAATTACTGTTATTGTATATGAAGAAGATTTACCGACATCTACCAGCGGCCGTACAGCGTTAAAATATTGTATATGATCATTTTGAAATGAGTTGTAGCTACATCAACCCTTATAAACCCCTAACATTTAGGGTCATATTTATGATCCTAAGGTTAGTGAGGTTTGCAGCCAATGGAAAAATCCTTTTAAAAAGAAATAAGACTCATTTATTTTATCTATTTCGATTAAATAATAATAATAATAAATTTATTCATTTCATGCTACAGTGTGTGAAATACATCAAAGCAAAAGAAATATGTGTATGTAACAAATTTAGTGTGCCCAGTGAAGTCCGCATCATATGGGATGTTTTTTTATTAATAGATTTATTCTAAATTTGAGTTTGGCATCAATTTCTGCTTCGATCAAGATGAAAATTAACCAAAAAAATAATAGTCACGTGATTCGCATTATCTGTGAAATTCAAAAGTGGGGTTATTTCTCAAAATATCGAAAAAAAGTTATTAGAAAGAGTTTTTCTAAATGCAATGTTTAGCCCATATGCAAAATTTCAGCTGCATAAGGTAATTTAGATTTTTTGCCAATTGCACCACTGTTGCGAAATAAGACTCAACGCAGGCTTTACTTGTGACGCTGTGTACTTGTCTGTATTAATATTATTGTGTATTACTTTTAGACACAAACTACATTTTCAAAAATAGTTATTTTATGAGGTTACCTTATACAGGGTCAAAAACAAATAAACTTTGCATCACATATGACCAAATTTTAATAGTCCTATTTGGATTTTGTAGAAAAACGCACATTGAATATGGTGCTGCCTTAAAGAAAATGTGTCTGGAATAGGGCATTGTTAAAACTAAGAAGTTTTATGTAGGTTGCGTTGAGTCTTATTTCGCAACAGTGGTGCCATTTAGAAAAAATTAGCAAAAAATCTAAATTATCTTACCCAGCTGAAATTTTGCATATGGGCTAAAAATTACATTTAGAAAAACTTTTTCTAATAACTCTTTTCGATATTTTGAGAACTAACCCCACTTTTGAATTTCTTTTTGAATTTCACAGATAATGCGAATCACGCGACTATTATTTTTTTGGTTAATTTTCATTTTGATCGAAGCAGAAATTGATGCCAAACTCAAATTTAGAATAAATATATTAATAAAAAAAATCCCATATGATGCGGACTTCACTGGTCACACTGGTATATATATATACAGCTTATAGTTCTTCCAAGAAATCATTAACATTGTACAAACTTTTATTGAGTAAATACTTTCTTACGGTAGATTTAAACGGTTTGTATTGAAGATCTTTGAAAGCATGTGGAATCTTGTTATAAATTTTCAAAATTTGGGTGAGCGCCCTTTTATGTATTCGAGCAAACGTAGTTTGCGGAACGCGCAGAGTCGATTTCTGGCACTCACGCGTATTATATCTGTGACACGTTTCATGTTGTACTAAAAGTTCCGCATAGTGTTTCTTGGCAAAGCACGCGCATTCGTACACATACAATGCTGGTAGAATTAGTATGCCATGTTCGTTAAACACCAGTCTACAGGAATCCTTTGCTCCTAAACCACAAACACATCGCAAGCATGACTTCTGCAGTTTAAAGATTCTGTCTACTTCTACTAAGTTCCCCAAAAGATAATTCCGTATGTAATTCTTCATCCGACGTATGCATGATATGCTGATATCGCGGCTTTTATATGTACCTCCATAGAAATTGTTCTCAGTGCATACGTCATTCCTGAGATCCTGTTGGCGAGCATGCCTACATGATCCTTCCAGTTCAGAGCGCTGTCGAGCTGCAGTCCTAGAAGGAGTTGTTGGTTGTCATAGGTAATAGGTAAGTTTTCTTGTTTTCTGAGAGCAAATTTTATTACGTTTGTTTTGCTTACATTAAGTTCTTGTTTGTAAATCATGCATTTGTTTTAGTTATAGCGTCAACAATTTCGTTTTCTAATGCTGTGTTCGATTCTTCTGAAACAATTATAGATGTATCATCCGCGTACATGTTGATAAGATGGTTTGTTGTCTCACGAAGGTCATTTTTATGTATAACAGAAAGAGAAAAGCTCCCAATACTGATCCTTGGGGTACGCCTCTTTCCGTTTGCAACCACTTGGATCTTAGTTGTCGTTCATCTGCCAGTAGTTTGTGAACTAAGCCTCTATAACCCACCATATCTAATTTTTTTAATAAGATTACATGGTCGACACTGTCAAAAGCTTTGGAAAGATCTAGGAAAACGCCCGCGACCGACCGTCTCTCAGATATTTCCTGTGTTATTTTGTCAATGGACATGTAAGTAGCTCTATCTGTAGATCGGCCTTTTATGTAGGCACTCTGAAATGTAGTTAATAACTTGCAGGATTCTGCAAATTTGGTCAGTCTTATAAGTGTTGCTTTTTCAACGAATTTAGATTCTTATTTCCTTTACAAAGATTTTTTAAAAGCATTTTCCATTGGCTGCAAACCTCACTAACCTTAAAATCATCTTATTTACGTTTAGCTAACGTTGTGACAGCCGTTACTTCCCTCTTTAGTGTAGTGTAGGTACACGTGGTGGTTATAAACTATTTAAAAATGATTCAAAGCAACAAATATAAAGCATACACTTTAATTGTTACAAATACTAACAAATACTACAAATAATAATATAATACAATGTTTTTAGGTATATTCTACATTCTTGGTATAATGTTGTATCCAATGGGATGGGGTGTACCTAAAGTACAACATCTTTGTGGCCGGGATGCGTCACCGTTTTATCCAGGAAATTGCAGCATAGGTAGCGGATTATATACAGCCGTCCTAGCAACCGTCCTTACATTAGTATCCGCTTGTATATCTTTGTACGCCGAAAAATCAACCAGCAGTGATAAGGTGCAAGACCACATTTCGGAAGGACAAACATTGATTTGTTTACCTTAATTTTTTACTAAAAAATTTCACTCATACAGGTAGATATTAGCAAATATAATACTAGTATTAATATAGTCAAAGAAGTGTAGTTCCATTAGGGAAGTATAGAGCGGCGCTACCGTATGCTTAGAGCCGCGAGAGTTTTAAAGGGGAAGAGCAAGAGACGCACGCGAACAACTAGCGGACCAAACGAATAATTGCATTCAGTAGTTGGTTAGTAAGTGGCTAGGTGCAGTCCATAGAAAAGTCAGTCGATTTAGCTACAGGCGTATACGCATCTAATAGTGAATGTTCTCTCTGATACTAGTTTCAGTATGTTTATATAGATACTTGTGTAACACACTTTAAGTATTTCTAGCTTGGGATAATTTTCAATTTTCTTGTTTCATTTACTATTTTCGTAAGGGATCAATGTTTATTTTCGTGTTTGTTACTTCTTTTCGTATTTTCTTGATAGGGTTGTTTAATTTTTGCATTTGTGTGAATATGTACCTCCATTTATTGCGAATACTCGCAGCTGACGATGTTTATTTTGCTGAATAAATAGTATTTTCTAGGCATTAATTTAGGTTTAAGATTTTTTATTTTAAATATCCCTACATATATCTAGGTACAGTAGCTTTTCCTTACATTGCATTATTATTAAAAGACATAAATTTGTTTAAAAATGGATAGTGAAACAAAACATAGAACTGTACGCTATTCATATGAAGGGTGTGATACGACATATAAAGATCAACATATAAGAAGATTTTGTTTCCCGGTCACTAATTTAGACCGCTGCACGGTGTGGTTGCAAAATTCGGAAAATCTGGAATTGATAGATTGTCCTCAAAATATTCTTAGAAATTATTTCATATGTGAGAAGCACTTTTCTAATGATTCGTTTGCAAATGCCGCAAAAAAGACCCTTAATAGAAATGCTGTACCATTGCCCAATAATTCTACCTTTAACTGCGCAGCACCTACCCCCAATAAAATACCTTGTAGGAGCAATATGACAAAAGTTGAAAAACAATTGTTATGTTCAATAACTCTTACCGAAAACATAAAATTTACAAATTTTCCTCAAAAAACATTTACAAACTGTAGTAGAGATTTAACTTTTGATTGTGATTTCAAGCGATCTACGGAATCTGAAGATACACAATTATAGAACAAGTAAAATTTTGAAAAAGTTTTCATGTGAAATTTGTAAACAAAATAATGAAAATGGTAACAAATATATAGAAAACCGCCACGAACTCCTAATATTTTTAAAGGACTACGGTATTACAGAAAAAGAGCTGAAATATTTAAAAAAGCCCAACGAAAAGTTTGCTGACTTTGTTCACACAGTGCTCTTATCCTTTGAAAATGTATTTTTTTCACAATTTCCACAGAAATGACATACTTTCCCTGCTATTTCACAATGCAGTACTAGCCGTTGAAAGCAAAAATCCCAATTTATACGATAGCCAATGTAAAGATCATTATGAGTACGGTATTAAATGTTTGTTGAAATTAAAATTATTTAAACATTGCAAGTGGGCCAAAGAAAGTACAGATAAAATGTGTACAAAGAAAAAAATTAGTATATTACAAAATAAGTAAAAACTTAATGAAGAGAAATATACCATGCATATCAAGCGCTTTCTTGTTAATAACAGATTTAAATTTGGTACCTAATTTTAATCTTCATACAACAGATTTCTTTTAAACTTGGAATTCTTGACCAACAAATAAAATTTCTGTTAATGCTTTATATCACATTTATTTTGACCTGTCGGGGATTGTTTGTCCCTTTTGTGAAGGTACTAAAAAGGTTTTAACAAAAAATTTTCTGTGCCCGGCCAACTGGATGTAAGTTAGATATTTGTTAAATTAAATTCTAAATCTACAATCTTTAGAGTAAGTGCGAAACACAGTACAATTAATTTACGTGAGATTTGTTGAAGATTTGTTTAAAAGTTATTTTATGACTGCTAATCCAGGGATGTGAATATAAAATGTTGGATTGGATGTTTGTTTTCTAATGTAATTTTAGTTTTATTTTGGTAGAATTGCAGTAATTTTTTTTTTTTGATAAATGAAAACATCGATCTACTTTATTGATACTTTACTGATGACGCTCCTATTGTATGGTGGGAGTATCTGAATAATCATTTAAAAATCTAGCGGAGTGAGTAAGCTTTTGTACCAATCTATGAATATTTGTAAGTCTTTGTTACTAATTTTAAGATCAACGAAAATAATGGATTTAGTTTGTTGCTGCTCTTATTAACTTGAATTCTGATACTGAATGTGTTGAAATAATTTAAAACGTCGATATAGCGGTACTATATACTGAAATGCAGTTATCGTCGTTACGAATATGTTTTTAGAATTTCTTTTTCTAATTCTTCTACAACTAATTCGGCATTTATTTATTTAAGAAAGTTAATTATTAATAGATTAATAATGACTTAATTAATAGTGCGCTCTTCAAATTTCACGTGCATTATAACTTGTTAATTCTTTCTTACATGCTTGAAAGACTCTATATATAAATGGAAGAGTTGCATAGAACGTCCTTGTCCCGTCCGTGCAATTCAGCGATACCGCAACCTTTAATATTCTCTTCTTTATACTGATAATGCGAAACATCGCATAATTATTTACATACATATGTACCTATGTCTTGTCTTTATAGACAATATTTGTCTGGTCTCACGCATCTGCTAAATTCAGCTGTGGGCGGCATCTATACTTCACTTAAAGAACTATTCTTTACACGTATATATATTCATATAGTATTTGATATTAGTTTAGAGTATTTTATCAAAATATTATCATCAAACTGTTTTACTACTCATAACATACGTAATATATTTTTGAAGACTTTTACAACGAAATGACTGAATTATTTTATAATGCAGGTTCTTCCACACGTTATATCGTCATACTATAGTTAAGTGCCTATTCGCTTATATGCTCGAGAGAGCTGACTTCCTTCAGTTTTTTTTTCATCATCGTAGCTTTACGCCTTGATGGATAAAGCTGCTGTTACATACTCAATCTGCGATAATGCACTAGCGATACGGAATGTGCGATTGACTGTCAAATAGCACACATGAACGTAAAACATCTCATTCGCAGTAGTCGTCACATTCTCTGTGGATTGGTGGAGTGTGCATCTGAGGTTCCTTTAACTTTTGAACGACAAGACCCAAACAAAAAAAACAAATGTTAGAATCATTAAAGATGACGCTGTGGTGCCATTGTCAACCTTTTTTCTAAATCGAATCATTGTGCAAGTGACACCTCATTTGAAAATTGCTTCAAATTTCTAGTCAGTCAATTGGTTTTTTTATTTCAATGACTGTCATTTGTTCGCTTAAAATATTGAAGAATAAAATTACCTAAGAATAGAGTTAATTTGCGTAGAAACATTTTAGCGAGTGAGAGAAGAGTTTTGTACCAGCGAGTCAAAGGTGGACATTTTGAACATTATTTTAAATACAGACTTGGCCAATTGTATTAGACACCCTTCACTTTCATAGGTTCGAACCAAATAGTAAGAAATTGAACGAAACTACAAAAACAAAAATAATACTTACAATGCTGGGGTTTTATGAGGGTGTTTAATACAATTTGCCAGGGCTGTATATTTAATTCTGTTCAGCCGTCAATACAAAAATATAGGAGATTGAAGTAGTTTTCAATTGAGGTGTCAATTACATATTACAGGTCGACAAGAATCCCGTGGCATTTTGCTTAAGTCAGAGAGGTTGGGTAAAAGTATGACGTTGCAGCACTCGGCTGTGATTGGCGCGCTGATATAAGAGGCGGATCTAATGGCTTATGTTTTGGGGATATATAAGCCGAAAGCGCTCATTCATGCTTGTTATAGTGTTACATTAACAATAGATCGTTGCCACGGCATTCTAGTCGACCTGTAGTTGCCCTTTAAAAGAGAAACTGATGATGAAGCTGCAGAGCCATCTATAATCATTATATCGCTAGTTATTTACTAAAAAACGTGTCTTTCAGCTATACTTTACACATGCCAAGTTTATTTTTCTTCGGTCTTGTTGTTCAAACGTTCAATAGAGTTGGAGGGGAGAAGGAACCGCACCGTATAAATCCGAACACAGATGGATGGTGATAAATTTCTCGATTTGTATAAACAAACCTTTTAAAGCAATAAAAAGAGAACATACATGTTGTGGCTATTATTTTTATGGTTGGAGACATGAGTTTAAATCTCTATGCTTTGCAAAAAAATTATAAATAATATGCCTCGTAGCACATTCATACGACAGTTGTGAAAGCTGGAAATAATAAGCATGTGATAATTGTCAGGAACGAACAAAGCGGTGCGAATTCAGTGACAGCGCTTCCTTCGTCTTCAAAGATAGCCGATAGGCTTGACGCTCTTTTATAAACTTTGATGTATAAATAAATTTATGGTATTATTAAAAGTTGTTTACAACGTAAAATTTTTGTGCGTGGCGTTTTCGTTTGCAAGAAATACGTTAATAGCAAACGCCATCTTAAACACAAAAATTAATATACGACACTGGAAATTTATATCAAATTTTATTATGTTGTGTGCAACATTTCTAACCGACTGGGAGACAATGGAGTTTTGTCGGTTACTAAACAGTATACAATTACAGCATAATTTTTTGATAGTGAAAGAGACAATGTTGGGGCCAATAAAGAGGGATTCAAAAAATATGATTGACCGTCGATGAAATAATGGAGGCAAATGTATCTAAATGTGTTACACTTTAAAAGGAGGTCTTATAGAAGACAACCAGAAGAAGTAAAAAAAATGCTGTTGGCAAGTTAAGTCTGCCGTTAATCCTAATTTGTGGTTTTGGTTGTAGACGGTAGAGTAATCTGTTCGAAAAACTTATTAAAATATGAATGCGCTTATCAATATCGATAGAAATTCGTATGTAGAGATTTTCAAGGTAACTGATTATGGATCCGATGTCAAATAACGGATTCAAAGCCAAATTTTAGTCAGCTTTTTAAGATTTGGGCGGTTCATACATGGGTGAGGGTGTTTACAATTACACCTCTTTGCTCTTCCATGCGAAACTTTACGCCACTTCGAACGTACCGCTTTGTATATGCTTAGTAACAAGCATACTGGTACAGACTGGTAAAAGAGGCTATTTATTATGAAAAAGAAACAAATGTCAAAATGTACGCGTACAATATTTATTTAGTTCAGATATCGTAGTGGAAATGTGTATACTCATATTGAGTTCGTTCTAGTACAGGTTTAGATATGCATCTGGCAAATCGGCATAGAAAAGTAAAAAAAAATTGAAGGGTTGTGAATTAACCAGGGTCAGTAACATATTCGTATAAAAAACAGCAAAACTGGCTCGTAAATTGTTTCTTAATACTATAAATTTCTTAATGATTTTATGTTTCTTTGTAATATGGAATAAAAAAGTTGTCGTTTGTCTGATGCGTTTTGTTTTTTAGAAATCGATAGATAACACTTTTAAAATATATTAAGAGCAAACGATAGTTTTAATACGTGGTAGAATAATATGGATATGATATTAAATATAGTAATCTCTTATCTGTCAACTGTAGAAAAAGTCTTTATAGCTTTAAATATCATTTATTGCTCATAATGCAGAAGTTGTTATAATAGAAGATTAAGTACAAATGTCATACAAGGGCGGAATAATTTGACTTTGCGGCAAACATTTTAGAAAGCACAATTTGTTTCATAAGTAATGTCTCCCTACATTGAAAGAAAGATACAGGTTTTGACGTTTCGTCGATTTTAACTTGTGATTCAATGCTCAAAATACGCAATTTGTTACAGGGAACATAATGTTGCTGTGTTTTTCAGCGTCTGAGAAGGCATTAGTTATGAAAAAGTTTATACATGTATACATTTCTATAACATGGATTTAATATTATCTTATTTATTCTTTAACGGTTTTGCATTTAATTTTTGGGTATCTAAATGTTATTTGATTTTTTTAGGAAGTTTAGTGTAAAATATTTTGATCATTCAATCCCATTTTAAATTAAATAAATTTAAATTATTCATTTCCAGGTTTTAGCCAGATTAAACATTTATTATTTGCAGGCAAGTCATGTTTTTTCGTTAACGTCATTCCAACAGCTTCAGCAATTTGCTGCAGCTCTTTGATGTCCCTCAATCCCCATTCAGGATTTTGTCGTCGTAAGCCTTTATCAAAGTCAATATTTGACTGAGGTTCTATTACGCCATTGTGAGCGTACGGCCCATACGTAATCATTATTCCTCCGGGTTTTAAAAGTTTACTTGCATTTTGAAACAATCCAGTAGTACAGTTATAAGGGCTAATGTGCATCATGTTTATATTTAACATATAATCGAATAATTTTGTTTCTAAATTCCATGTCTTTGAATCTGTTGTAATATCTATTTTAACAGGATTTCGTACATTCTTTGTAGGAACTTCTTCTGCGTAAGCTTTAATGCTGTCGAATAAGTTTTCTTCGTATTCGGACGGTTGAAATTTTAAATGGGGGAAAAATGTTGCGAAATAAGAAATATGTTGGCCGGTGCCGGATCCTATTTCTAAAACGTGCCCGTTCTGCAGCGGGTTTAAATACTCTTGAAGTACATTCAAAATAAAATTCCTATTCCGTTCAGATGCGGGATATGAAATTTTTCTTCTGCTGTAAAAAATTGTGATGAGTCAAATTTTTGATATGAGTATTTAATTTCAAAAATATAAGCTTTAAATTTCAATAAAAATTATTCGTACTTATTTTGGTGCTGATGTAAATAGTTTAAGACCACTTTAGTTTAATATTATTTGGAGTGAACGATATTGCGTATAGTTACAACGTGAAAGAGATTGTTTTTTGTGAAATTTTTTAATACAGTAAGTAATTGAAAATCTAAGACTGTAAATAATAAATACGACAATTTATAGAAATCTTGATGTTAGCGGCAAATTAAATATAAAGAAAAGAAATTGATCTTTAGTCTTTCCCTGTTATTTTTTGTACATTGAAAGCAGACCACATAAGAATTGAGAAGAAGAAAAGTTTAAATTCATTCTTCAGTTAATAGTGACCACTGTAAAATTTTGAAAAAAAATCTTTATATTTAATTTATTGCAAATTCAAAATCAAATTCAACTACCAATGGAACATAAAATAATGCATATAATAAATGTTATTTGGAACAGATTTCCGCTCTAATACAGGGTTCAGCAATTAAAAGTTCACGATTTACTTGTCTAAAAACAGCCTCAACGATTTTATTTAAAACTTATGTATCCTGTTTCAAGGTTTAAAACTGTCTAGTTCGACAAAATATACAGTACCTACCTAATTGTCTCTAATCCGATGTCACGTGGTCATTTTACTCACTGTTATCTATTTGAAATTGTACTAATAGTTGCTAAACCCTATATTATGTGTTATATGTGATCATATATGAATTAGTGATACGTGCTAAACTGTCCTTTTATGATACGCGTTTACCTATAATAGCTACCAACCATAGATTCCTAATAATTGTATTACAATCATTCTTTAATCCTTAGCTCACTTAGATAAACATTACATATAATACTAATCTGGAATAAGTTTTGTTGTTTTTTGTTCATTTTTTATTGTATACAGTTTTTTCGTAGCAGTAATACATTCACATTGTATGGAATTTTATACAGTCCATAAATACATTAAGATTTAGTTTACATTAAAAAGCTTAGATCATTATATTTAGTAAATTTAGTTGTACTTATTCCTACTATAAATATTGCATTGTTAAGATACTCTTTTTATTGAAAATTTGTGTACGAAATATTTTGTATGTAATAATTTACCTCATTTTGATTGAGATGCGTTGCTAATATCCGAATACCAGCATCTGTAAATACCAAATATTTAAATAGTTTTAGAAAATAAGAATCTTTATAATACTGAATAGACTTTTTATACAAATTTATTTATATAAGTACTTATTTTATAACTACTATATTAAAGAAATTATTCTAAATATATATTTAGTGTATTTTTTATATGTGCAGCGTTCCACGTAAATGTTTTCCTTCATAACTCGATTATTACTGCAAAAATGATAAAACCCTAAGTCATATTCATCGCATCAAAAAAATCATATTTAAGTTCTATAAGAAGTTTTACTCCAGCTGTGTATATAACTGTTTAATAGAATATATTAGACAGGTTGAAATTTTATCATTTGCGTGCCTGCATTGTCGCTGCATCCAATATCCCACTGCTAGCTTTCTTCAATGGCGGCTTCTCATTGCAGCAATTTGAGCAATGATTTACTAATTTCTCAAAATCACTACCTACATACTATGTGTAATAATCAAAATAATTTATTACTATAGTGACCAGACATCAGAGACTCACCACTCACGCGCAAACTAATTAATAGACTCGGCAAAGAGGGGCAATTTCCAATGCAGTGCCATAGTAGTAGTATTATTAGTTCAGTATTATTTCACTGGCGTTGTGAGTGCTTATCAGTACAAGTACACACATACATTAGAACATGGCGAAGGCGGTAGCATTAAATGTGTAAGGTACGACAACTATTTGACGTCTACGTACGCAAATGTATTGTTGTGCAACTTCGCCAAATAAATGTTGATAGTTAAAAAATGCGTCGTGTTATCTATTAATTTTGCTCATCGTAACTTCGCTCTGTCCATTCCGATTTTCATTTATTACGGTTAATTATTTTCACATAGTCACCGTTTCAATAGCACAAGTGGTAAGATCCATTAATTGATAACGTGAAGGGCGGCTGTTTGAAGTCAGTCAAGGATGATTTGTGACTGTGGTGGGGAGATAATGCCGCAACAAAACCATAAAACCTCTATATATATATATATATATATATAAATTACACGGAAAGAATTGTAGCGGCAGTCTCGACAAGCAATACAATTTAGGAAGCTAGTAGTACAACCATACAAACAATTAATTATGAGTTACGAGTCCACTGGGTTGCCACAGCGAAATGACCACATTGCTTTAAATGTGCACGATGGTTAATAGAAGGAACTGCAAATAAGTACCGTTTGGTCACACGCGTACAGACTATTATACATAATTTAGCTTTACTGATGGGTTTAGTTGGGTCATTTAGTTTACCCTGTTCTGGTACTGTTAAATTCAATGATTCAGACAAGTATAAAGAAATAAATATTGAATTGAATTTCATAAAACGTTCTATTCGACGATCAATTTAATGAGAAAGTTAAAGATTTTTTGATATGTTTAGTTGCAATGACTTTATAAGCTGTGATGCTTGTTTGACCATTACTGCAACTCTCGTGATATAGTTTTTGTGTATAGTTGCACTTTGTTCCCAACAGCGAACGGTAGGTCGATTGGAAACCAATTGTCCGAGAAAAATTCAGCGTCCTTCCGGAGCCAGGCTCAGATCGTTTCGCCACAATGATAGTTGGCCGCCTAATTGTTGCGGTTATCGATCCTTCTTAGATATTTACGGATGTTGAATTAAATGTAATAGTTGATATATCTTATTTTTATAAATGAAACATTATTCAGTAATATTTATTTGTACTGATAAATTAGTTTGAAAATGCTAAACAACGAAGGATTGATTGCAAATATAAATCGGTAATTACAAAATATTCGTTTTTTTTATTTCTACGATCTCCACGCTAAAGGTATACACGACGACACTAACACTCGACACGAATGTCGACAGGGCCGCCGTCAGCACAGCCAGGGCCCAGGGCAAAATAATACAGCGTGCCCATTCCCACTCAATATTTGATGTTTTATTTTTGTCAGTAGTATTAATATGGATTAAGGTTTTATGAAAACAAACCTTACTACTGCATTAGTGCAAACTTACAAACTTATTTAATAATAATTCTTAAGATTAAAGTAATGTTCATATATTAGGAACACAACAGATTTTGAACTACATATTTTCAATTGCAATTTTTTTCTGTACACTGTCAGAGTATGATAAAAGTACGTGATATTATTTATTATAGATTGAAATGTTTTTTTATTTGCATGTATTTGTTCAACAAACTTTTTGACTGTATACACGCCCTCATCCCTGACAGCGGGCTGGAGTGTCGATTGCAATCACACGGTACGCAATTTTTTGTGTCGACATTGGTGTATACATTTAGTATCCCGGTTCAAGTGTATTGGTTGTCTACACGAGCCATGACTTGCAACACTAACTGCACTTCAGTGTAGTACATTCCATCACCATGAATCGACGTGTTGCTGCCACAGTCGTCGCGATATGTATTTCAATTAAATTCGTCAATGTAAAAAGAGATCCGTATGGGTTAAAGATTGGATTAAAAGAAGAGCACAGCTAGGAGCATATAACCAATTGTTATCTTCTGAATTGAAAAATGAAGATCCAGAATGCTACAAAACTTTCTTCGGATGAAATATGAAGACTTTCAATATTTACTAAAAGGGTTTCACCTATGATTTTGGCATACAAATATAAGATCAGCTATTAGTGTGGGAGAACGTTTGGCGATAACATTTAAGATTTTTGGCTTCAGGTAAACTTTGTCGTAGTTCTGGCAACGCTTCATAATATAAAATCAAAGATTTTATTAAACGTCCTGTCTTGACGGCAGCGACACGGACACTGAGCGACACTGCCACTACATTTGCAACTTGGTGTCGCAGCGGTGGACACACGTAGACACTCGATCTATACACTGACTGTCTATTGTCGTCATGTATCCTTACCTTAAGATATTATGTTCAATGAAAATGGACTCGATGTAAAATAAAATCCAAAACATTTATGACAAATTTTATTTATATTAAAATAAAATAGATTTGAATTTAGCAGAGATTTGTTATTATATTTTCCTCCATACTACACACTTGTTATTCGCTGGTAGGTTATATAATTGTTGGAATTCAATGCCATTTTTGTTTCCAATTTTTTTCAGATCTGTTAAATCACGAATTCCCCATTCTGGATTTTTTGATTTTAATTCTAAATCAAAATCCTTATTCGATTGAGGTTCTATAACACCATCAAAAGCTAAAGGATGGTAAGTAATCATAAGCGCATTTGGTTTCAAAATATTAGCCGCAGCTTTAAATAATCCAAGGGTGCAATTAAACGGACTAACTTGTATCATGTTAATGTTGATTAAATAGTCATATTTATTCACATGCAAATCCCATGTTTTATAATCGGTAGAAGCATCAATCTTTATAGGATCTCTGATATTTTTCGTTTCCACTTCTAACGAATATGATCGGATACTGTCGAATAAAGTTGCATCCACTTCGGACGGTTGAAATGTCAACAATGGGAATCGTGAAGCGAAATATGAAACATGTTGACCAGTTCCTGAAGATATCTCCAAAACATTTCCGGGTTTTGAAACGTCGAGATGTTTCAAAAGGACCTCTAATATTGGAGCTTTATTTCTCTCTGATGGCGGGAAGATTTTTTTACTAAAAATTGAAACATTTTAGCATTTACGAGTTGTTTCGCTAAAAAGTATACGGAGCGGTCTACACGCGGAATTTAGAGGGAAATGTGTTAATCAATTAGGATCAAAAATGTGTTTCAAGAAGTATACTATATTAAAGTTGTCTTTTTCTAAGTGAAGTCGCTTACATTTCATAAGATCCTTAAAAAGTTCATCAGAATTAGGCCAATTATATATTATACTTTAATATGCACACAAAAGTGAAGATAATAATAAGATAAAACGCGAAAATATAGAGGTATTTCGAATGTAACTTTCGTGGTGAAAGATAATTGTGATATAGTATACTCTCTGGAATATATTTATATATATAATACAATTGTAAATTTATTACTGCGGTGGCCCACATTACCATTTACCAGTAACAGCTAAGCTTGGCCAGCTATTCTCTTTCCTGTCGTCAATACTAGTACAAGTAGTTTCACGTTCTGTTTTTCTATGCGATATTACAATTTTGCCAGATGTTGATACATGTCAATACTAATGTAAAAATTGCTTAAGCTTCGCTTGATAAAACATTTGCTCGCGCTTAGATAATAAGAAAGAAAGAGGAACTATCTTCATGTTAATATGTACTCAACTATATGCTGATTTGTAAAAACACAATATTTATAGATATACTTACATCTTTTACAAATTAACTTCAGACTGTCATCATTAAGACTTGTTCAAAAAACCAAAAAAGCCTGTAATAGGTATGCATAAGATATCGCGCTGTTCCATTCCTCGATTTGCAGGCTGTATACTAATACTGAGCAGTAAATATATTTTCGTAAATGTCTAATGTGATGTGTCTATAATGTGTAATAAGTGATCAAGTCTAAAATTATCGTCTGATAATTATTATACGATAGTTTGAGTTTGTTCGAGGGCAAATTTATTTAATTCGGCGCTATACGATAGAATGGTGTATATTACAAAGCCATGAAACATTTTACACTGATCTAAATTACGCGGTAAGGACTGTACCCGGTAGTCATAACAAACAATATAGCTAACGAAGCCGCTAGAGCTGAATATCACAAACAAAATCTATTCGTTCTAATTAATGCCATACATTAGTCACGTTTATGCATATAGTACAGTGACGTGCTTTAGTACTGACTCAAAGTGCCATAAAACTTTACAAATATAACCCTTATGTATGATATATAGCCGGCTGCCCTCGAGGGGTGAGTCAGTACTAAAGCACATCACTGTACATACTGATAAGCAATTTATGTATCGTATACAGGATGACTGGTAATGAAACGGCTATACTTTACAGCGTGTTAGTAGAGATCATTTGGAATAGATACAACCCAATTTGCCTTATCCAACTCTCATTCAAACTTAAAATTTACGAAAATAATGGAACTTTTCTCAATTTTTTAGTTTGTCTGGCTAGAAGGACATCTCAGCACACATTAGCTATCAGTGATAATTACGTTAAATACTTGGACAAATTAAAAAATTAAAACTTTCGCTTTTGATGAAACTGTAGACACAATCGCTAAATAAATAGTCACAAAAGTGGCGATTGTGTTTACAGTTTCATTAAAAGCGGAAATTTTGCTTTTTTTTCTTTTAATTTGTCCAAGCATTTAACGTAATTGTCACAGAAAGATAATGTGTATTGAGGTGTCCTCCAGCCGGACAAACTGCAAAAATTGAGAAAAAGTGCCATTATATTTGTAAATTTTGAGTTTGAGTGAGAGTAAGTAATAAATTTCGGGAAAAAAACCCAAAATAATATCTCGAAAACAGATGACTTTTGAATACGGCAAATTGGGCTGTATCAATTGCAAATGATCTTTATTAACATGCTGTAAAGTATGACCGTTTCATTACCAGTCATAAACATGTGAATGAAGATAGCCAAGCAAAGCCATTTGTAAATATCAAATTCAAACCAAAAGTGAATATTGGACAACATACCTCATACGACGACATTGAATCGTTGCAATTTTACAAATTCTAAACATAGATGAAGCGTTCATGAATAACTGAATCTGAAAAGATGATCATGCACGTTGTATGATGGAATAGACATTAAATAATTCAATGTAATTTGTACATATTGTTTTAAGGTAATAAGGAGTGCTTTTCATGCACTCAACTTGTTTGATATAGGTACAGAACATTTAGAGCGACTAAGGCTAGCTAGAAAAGAGATAGATCTAACGTGGGGCGGTTGTAAAACATATATGGAATAGCGCGCTTGCCTATCTTTATATATCTCTTTTCTAGCTGGCCTTAAGGTTAGTGGTTAGTTCATAGCTATCCGTTCATATGTCTGCGTTGATACGTTTAACGGATAATTGGCTAGTTCATAGCTATACGTTCGTACGTTTGCGTTGATCCGTTGACCAATCGCTGCGCGTTGTTTGTGTGCGCTTCACTATCCGCTGACGGATAAAACTGGTTGAAGTTGAACTTTGTCCGTTTACGAAAGAAGTGAGGTTAGGTTTATCATGACAAAATATACCTTATAATTATATTTTCCATATATCACAATGTGAAATTAACAGTAGTGAAATTGAAATTGATTGCCAACAACACCGTTATTCTTTTGCGGCGTAAATAATGCCTTGTTAACAGCATTTTTTACAAGTTTCCAAATTATTTTGTTCTAAATAAGTGAGGTTAACTCTTCAAAATTGGTACGTCAACGTACATACAGACGCAAACCTATGAACCGCTATAATCCGTAAACGGATCAACGCAAACGTACGAACGGCTAGCTATGAATTAACCTTAAGCAGCTCCTAGCGGTTCTTAGCTTTGCGTCCGTAGGTAGATACGTTGATGTACCAATTTTGAAGTGTTAACTTCACTTATTTAGAACAAAATAATTTGGAATCTTGTAAAAAATGCTGTTAACAAGGCATTATTTACGCCGCAAAAGAGAGGCAATCAATTTCAATTTCACATTGTGATGATAAACCTCTCTTCTTTCGTAAACGGACGAACGGAAACGGACAATGTTCAACTTCAACCCACTTGAACCAACTTTATCCGTCAGCGGATAGACTGTGAAGCGCACACAAATATCGTGGAGCGGTGGTCAACGGATCAACGCAAACGTACGAACGGTTAGCTATGAACTTAGCCTTTAGTCGCTCAAAATGTTCTGTATACACAAATCACATTATATAATATATTACTAGCTGGCCCAGCAGAGTACGTTCTGCCTAGAAAAGTATTGATTTAGATATTTAACGTTTTATTGTTACGGGTACCACCACCCGTGTCCCGCCCATCCCGTACCGCCACCTGTGTCCCACCCGTAAAAAAAATAGTCATAACGTAATGTAAACATAAACGTCATCTATCATAAAGATGGAGTCGTAAAATCACTCCATACAAAATGTATAAGAAAATGAATTTTTTGGATAATTTTGTTTTTCGGGGATATTTCGAGAATTTTCTTGGGTATTCTTCTTGTTTGGCCGGAAACCAGTCCGAATTGGTGTACAATAGTATATTAAGTATGGAGAACGGTAAGGGATGTTTACCGTTCGAAGACAATTGTTTAGAGGAGGAGCGAAGCGACGACTCCAATTATTGTCTGAGAACGGTAACCCTTAATGTTTGACATGCTTATAACGTTTTTTTGCTCGATTGGAATCTCTAGAATAATAATAATAATTTATATAAATAAATTTGTGAAAATCACGAAGATTAATGGAACTGAAAAGGTTGTATGGCTGCTCCATGGGGTCTATGGTTTTGCTCCAAACAAGTCATGTGTGTTTTTGATGCTGTAGTCCCTAGTTCTGTTTTGTGGTTCTATTTAATTCACTTACCGTTCAGTGAAACGGTAAGTAAATTACTTACCGTTTTGTTACACATGGCAACCAGTAATAGCAACTTACCGTCGTGGAAAGACCGGTAAACTGATAAAAACAACCAATCGCGCAAAAAAGTTGTTTGATAATATTACTGTGATTACAACGTGTTTGGGTACTATTGATTGAGTTTTATATTTTTGTAGTTTCTGATGTAGTTTGTCATATTACATAAGCAAATTTCTTTTTGGAAGGTAAGCAGTAATGAATACAAATACGAAACATAATTAAAACAACTAATATATATGTAGTACATCAAAATCGGTACATTCATAAAGTAGCTGCCATGTTGAGATTAGGAATAAGAATTGTTTAAGGACAGAATGAGTTGCCTATATCGTACCTCGGCTAGTTTACCAATTCGTGCCGTACAAATTAGGAAACTATTGTATTTTCTATTGCAGTAACAAGTTATAGCTCTCGTTTTTTGTTACAAGTTTGCCGTAATGGAGACATCGGCTTCAACGAATGTTGTTGTCAATATGGCATTCCCAAGCCTACCCTCAAATACCACTTCTAAACATGTGGTAGCACGTGAAGCTACTAAGTCCTTTGGACATACTACCACCCTGCCTTCAGAAGTCGAAAATCATCTTGTAGATTATATTTTGAAGCTAGAAAATCTATTATTTAAAACTGAAATGACACGCAAAAAATGGTTCTAGGCATTTAAAGCTCGCCATGAAAAACTCGCCCTAAGGCAATCTCAAGAAACTTGTCACGAGCTAAAGGATTTAATAAAGAAAACGTCTACGAATACTTTGATATACTTCAAAAACTTGTTGACGAAAACGGCATTGACGCCACTCGCATTTTCAACATCGATGAGTCGGGAATGAGCACCGTTCAAAATAAGTGCCAAAAGGTATTAGCTCAAAAAGGGAAAGACAAGACGGGGGCATATCAAGCGGGGTGAACGAGGGGTTAACACAACAATTGCATCAGGTATCTACGTACCACCCATCTTCATATTCAAACGGAGAAAAATGGCGAATGACCTTAAGGTTGGTGTCCCACCAGGAAGTGTGGCGGATATATCGGACACAGGTTACATGACAAGTGAACTATTTGTTAAATGGTTACAGCATCTTATACGTATAGTTAAATCAACCGTAGGCAGTAAAGTTCTCCTCGTTTTGGATGGCCACACAACCCACTCTAAAAACCTGGAGGCACAGCCACAACCACTGGGGTAATAATGCCGCAGTTACCTGGACATACTACACATCGTGTACACCCTTTAGACAGGACGTTTTTCAAACCTTTTAAAGGATACTATACTCGAGCAGTGGAGAAGCGGCTACGTACTAATCCTGGTTTATGTGTAACGTAATATCAACTGGCTGGATTAGCAACTGAAGCGTATGGAAAAGCCGCGACAATAGAAAATGCCGTAAACGGTTTTCGAATTACCGGAATTTGGCCAGTAGACCGTACTGTATTCAAAGACTGGGACTTTTATCCTGCTGAAAATCTAAATCCCAATCAAGTTCATCAACCTGATAAAAATGCTACTATAATGCTTGCACAAGCAACCTCATATCATAAAAGTTGATGTTACACAGGACATAGAGAAAATGAATCTATCGCAGTAAGCTGCCCTGCAATACTTAGTCCAAATAGCAGTCAAACCCAAACTTCGTCGAGTTGTGTTGATCAACTTCTGTCCCCTACAAATAATAAACTCAGCGTTCTAATTGAATCTATCTTTCCTATCCCAACTTTAAAAGTATCACAATCAAGAAAGAGAATACAAATTCAAAAAGCGACGATACTTACATGTAGCCCTTACCAAAACAACTTCCTGTTAACTAAAGAATGACAAGTTGCAACAAGCAAAAGTGAAAGAATTAAAGATGAAAATGGGAGAAATAAAATCAAAGGACATGGATAAAAAATACCAACAGGAACAAGTAAAAGAAGAAATCAAAGGGCGAAACAAGAAGCGTTTGGCTATAAAAAGGAAACTACATATAGATCCAAATGTATCTACAACCCCTATACAATCTGATGTTATTGAAATCCAACCATCAGATGAATGGTTTTGTTTTGTATGTGAGGAAAACGCCATAGAAGATATGGTGCAGTGTTTGAAATCTGAGTATGGGTTCATGAATCATGTGCAGGAGCGAAGTCAGGACTTAAAAAATTTGATTGTATAAATTGTCGGTAAACGTTATATATTAAAGGCCAATATCATTTCAAGTTTTTAGAATTGTTCAATGAATAATAATAATAAAATGTCATTGCGCTCGTTAGTGTACAATTTAAATTTCAGCTGCCAAATAGCTATAGCTATGCATTCGATACGAATTAGGAAACCGAGAGTACGATTTAAGAAACCGGTATTCCATATCCTACCTTTTCCTGAGCTTCGAAAAAATTAATACATTTATTGCTTATTACACTCTGATAATGACTAGAATTTAAAATTACATCAGTGAAGAATGTAACTTTTTAACAGAATTAAGTCGAACGCCATATACTCTGATATTATAAAAGCTAAAAGTAAAAATGAAAAAACTGGTACAATATAGGCAACTCTCCCCTATTAAATTAAGTTTTTTTAATCTTATAATAGATTTTGTTTCCCGATATTAAATGTAAATACACAACAAATATAATAGAGATTAGTAACATAGTTTTAGGTTGGTACTGATAGCTAGAAATTTTAAAATAGCTTATTTTGTTTTATGCTGCTCCAGCCAAAAGAACTAACTGAGATTAGGTATTATGCATCACTTCACAAAAAATAAATGCACTTATAATTTATTTTTTATCGATAAAACTTAAATTTGCACAGGGTGAAAATCTTTCTTTAGCATTACAATAATTTTATTTCTTAGACTTGCAAGTATGTATGAAAGTCTCGTAATTCATTTCATTTTTATAAAAATAATATACACGGTATATAAATTTACATTGTCTGTATGGTTTGAAGAAATATTTTACAAAATAAATGTAGCCCTATTAGGCAAAGCGTTAACTTTTGAAATATTGTTGGTACTTAATTTTTGTGGTAATATGGAAGTACTTATTTTTGCAATTCTTTATCATTCTGCAGTTTCCAATTTATTCAATAAAAACAATGTATTAGATGTCAGAGGTATTTTATTGCTATAAACAAATAAATTATTTACTAACATTTAAAATTATTTTTGTTTTACACCTCTTCTCTTGCTTCTTTCTGTCAAATTATTTCCATTAAGGTGTGTGCTATGTCCTGTCTTCTTCAAGTGATCAAACAATTTATTCTTGGAAGAAAACTGTGCTTTACATTTAACGCAGCAATGATCTGTATCTAAGTCTGCTTCAGTTTTGCTGATCGGTTTTTTACTATTAACTTCATCTTCATCGGGTTTTATATCATTTTTCTTTGTCGATTTATCCTTCTTTTCCGTTTTTGTTTTTTTACTATTGGTATATCTTGGAAATTATCGTTGTCTAATATGCCATTACTTATTTCATTTTCACTATCATTTTCAATAATTTTAATGACATTTTTCCTTTCTTATTCTTTTTTTGTTTTACTGAATGATATGTCGTTTTTCGTGAATTGTTTCTTTTTCTGTTAATAATTCATCTATTTCGTTATCAATTTCCGTACCATTTTCTAAAGAATTATTTGAATCGCTAGTACAATGTTCCTGTTCATCTGAATTATATAAATCTTCGTCTAGATCTTCTGAAAGCATAACTTCTCTTAGATTTGCCACATTTTCTCTATGCTTTTTACTAGATTCGTGGTTTTTAAAAGCTTTTGGTGTTTTAAATATTTTATTACAAGCAACACAATATAAATTATTTAATTCTTCTGTATCCGAATCTTCTTGAAATCACTAATATCATCTCCAAATTGTGCAGCTAATTTTTCTCAATTTCCTCCAACTCTGACTTTACATTATCGAATTTCATCCACTCGGCTTGTTCGCTTGACTCATTTAATTGTTTAATCCTATCTAACCTTTTCTGATTTGAGATTTTCTTCTGCTTTTCTCTGTTAACGACTTTTTTTCTTCTAATTCTTTTATATGTGCTTGAACACGTTTATCTCTTTTACGTACAAAGGCAACTAAATTTCTTACCTCTTCGTTTCTCTCACGTTTTGCTTTTTGTCTAATTTTATCATTCTCTTTTTCAATCAATTTAAATATTTTGCGATTAGGAGCATCTTTTATATTGTGCGGATCCAACCATACGTAACTTTTCTTAGTTGAGTAAGACATCCAATAGTCGTAAAATTGCGCAACATCTTCGTAATCACTTTTTGAATTGCCAAATATTGGTATACTACTTGCATCCACATAGTCAGAATCTTCTTTGGCAAGTTGTTCAAAAACTTTACTATAGATGTGGTAAAAGCCCTTTTCGTCATCTCCATATCCTTTGAAGCATGTTGTTGTGAAATATTGGAAAACATCTAAATTATTATCTTTGTATTCCGAATCTGAACCTCTTAAGATTTGCTCTCTATGTTTGTCATACCAAGCTCTTTCTTGACGATCACTAAGTACTTCGTATGCTTGTTGTACTAACTGGAATTGCTCCTTTGCGTACTCGGTATTCTCCAAGTTTTTATCAGGATGCCATTTTAACGCTAATTTCCTATATGCTGTTTTTATTTCATTGTCATCGGCCTCTCTTGAAATATCCAATACTTCGTAATGACATTTCATGGTTAGTATTTTGTGGTTGTGCAACGTGGGTTTTAGTACTATTGATTTTACTTAACACTCTCCAAAGAAAAACATAAATAGGTACCCTCTGTTACCACATACTCAATTCAATAACAGAAACTAGCAAAGCGTGTGTATAAACATATACATACAAACACATTTAAAATAGATATGGTTTTTAATTTTTGATTCTTTTAGAAAATAAAATACATTGCAAAAATAAATTTAGATCAAAAATAAAGAAAATCCAAAAATCTTACCGGTGGAAGGGTGGTGGGGGATCAGATAAATTTCAGCTTTTGCCCTACACACACAAAGACATTCCACGAGGAACGATCAAAGTTTTCTTTTTACCACGGAGCGCTTTTGTCGATGTTAAATTTTCCGTAAAATTAATATTTTTTTAAGAAAAAAGAGAAAGTTAAAGATATTTTTTTACCTTTTATTTTGATTACTATCTAGATAATATTTTGAAATATATGCGTAAATACTTAAAAGTTTCCATTATAATCTAATAATTTTAAATGATGCGCCAATCATAGTTGCACTTCTTACCACACAGCATACAAATTGGAAGAGTTAACTATACACTTTACTACAGTAGTGTAACATCATCTTCTTCGCCGATTTACATGATTTTCAAACACAGTCTTGCGTATTGCATGCGTGTCCCAAGAAGAAAATCTGTGTCAAACAGCTGATTTTACTTTTAAAATGGCGAATAAAATTGGTAATTATGATGAGGAGTCTAGAAAATCAATTCTTTAATCCGTCCCAATTCAGTTAAATTCTAAGGTTGAGGTACGTACTTGTCTCAGGCTTTTTTTCTAATTATTGACGTGACATATCTGTCAAAATGTTTGGTTAAATATTGTTGAACTGTCATTGCAGTTTACCCCTTTTAAGTTTGTGTTTTATTCATGATTGCTTTTCGTTAATGGAAAGGAATGTTTTAGTTGCTGCATAGTAGGTTAAAGCTTGTTTTGCTTATAGTTAGGGGATGTATAGGTCATATGACCAAAATTGTCATAGCTTAATTGACATTAATTTACTTTAATTGATGCTTGTTTTGGAGAACATTACTTCTATTATCATAATAATTCGTAAATGAGCGACCATAACACATTGTCATATATTCTACTTCTTATAGGATTGCAAAATGCCTGGTACAAGTTTGGTGGTCCCCATTGTTCTATGGGGAAAATATGCCCCAACACATTGCATATCATGCATTTATCTCTCAAAAGATTTGAAAACCTTAGCAACTGGTTGTTACGATGGTCAAATATGTCTTTGGTAAGTGAATTATATAATTCTTTTGATTGTGTAATTGTATTTAATCTTTTAGGCAAGTTGATCCAGATACACTAAAAATGACTCCAAGATGTTTATTAGTTGGACACTCTGCACCTATCATATGTTTATCAACAGCATCAATAATTCAAGATAATAACTACATTGTCTCAAGTTCGGAAGCAGGAGAAATGTGCACATGGGATTTAGTCGATGGAAAATGTAGAGAATCCGTGAAGTTACCGCAAGTACATACAAATATTCAGGTATATAACATCTTTATTTTGTTTACATTTTGAGGTAATTTCGAGATAAGGTTCTTTATATTATATAGTATATAAGTTAATTTGTGTTTGTTCTATTGTTTTTACTTATCAGGAAAAAATAGATAAGGAGATGTATTTATGTCGGATTAAACCACAGCTACTCATGTTGATTATATTTTAATACCAAAAAGACTTTTTTCTTACATGAAAATTGATAATATATTGACTTAATTATGCAGATATAATACAAATATAACTTTACTTGATAAATTATATCTATGTATAGTAGACATTGTTTCTTGAATGAATCATTTAGAATAATGATGTAAACCTAAAGAATGTAAATTTGTAAATTTCATATGATATACTTACAGGTATGCAATAAAGAATTTTGGATCATTCTAAATTATAGATTTTTTCAGTTTCAATGTTTGCTGGCAAATCTACATTTTTTCTGATAATTCTAGTCATTGTTTCTTCCTTAAAATTTACACAAATTATATGGAATAGATAACGGTTCAATTAGTGGTATATTGTTTTATTAACAAGAAGATGACTGAAATCGTAAAATCGGGTTTCCTTCTTGTAGAAGGCTAAAAGTCTACGAGAATTCGGGTTAATCCAAGCGAACACCGGTTTTAGTCCTTTAAAGGCGTTCAAATTCAATTTCCATTTTAAGGCATGCTGTTATGAGAGATTAATTTAAAGCAAAAGTATCCCGAAAACTGTGTAAGCTGTGTTAAATAAACTTATTTTATATTGGATTACATATTGCGCCTCAGAAATGCTGTAATAGACATACAAGGTATCCCAGGTATCGATACTTTGGAATGTATACACTAGTTATCGGAGCCATCGGGAAACGATACCAGTTATGGTGTTGAGTATTGAACTGTGTATCGATACTTTGTCCAGCTTTACTCTATAAATGAATGAATTCTTCTTGTGAGTGTATATTTTCCAGTGATTACACATAATTTTCTACTTTTGCTTAGTGACTAGCACTTGCATTTAAAATATTGATGCATCTTTTTTTGTAGACAGTAATATTTTAATAGCTACTATAATATGATCTAGCATTAATTAGTTACCGCCACGACTGTATGTAATACATGCCTATGATATGTTATGTACCATATCCCCCACGTGTGTTTTGTCTGGGTAATTAATTGGACCTGATATTTTCCCGGTTGATTCCCTACTCTACCAGACGCGTAATGATGAGAAAGGGACAAGTGAAAGACTAGATAGGACTCTAAATAGTAATTACATTGTAGTATGTAAATAGTATTACATTACAAAGATAATTACAATTACAACTAGTAAGGAAATTGAAAGATATGTTTAAAATTTTCATGAAATGCGTTTCAAGTAAGTAATGGAGGTAAAATATGTCGGCATTAGAAAACATCTATTTATTCACTTTACCACAACCTGAAAAAGGTAAATAAATATATAACAAACGGAAACGCACCTTAATTTTATAATTTACGAATATTAAAAAATATTGAGTTTTTTTAACTTCAGGTGTTATATAGAGGATGTGTATGAATTGGCGAATAATCTACATATAATAATCCTTATACTATTCTAAGTCATTTTTTAACCTAAAATGCAAATTTGATTGCTTCCTTATAACACTACTTTAAAAAGTGATGATTTGGCAACGTTCCATCAACTCGTAATAGATATAATATTAGTAAAGCGGCATACAGACGAAAAGATCGATTGTACGACTTGTCGTACTACAAGTTGAAAATAAAAACGTAAAGACAAGTCAGTCGCTATTTTTCCTCCACACATAGACCGTCGAACTAATTACTATGTTACGATAGATTGTGCAACCGATCGTTTTGTCTGTAGGCCGCTTTAAACTGTCGAACCAACTATCGATCGTATCGTCTGTAGACCCCTTAATAAATACCGCACTTCAATGACAGTACAATCATAGCAATATAAACCTAATTTAAATGTCAACAGTTTACTTTGATAATATTGCTGATTATTATTTTATTGCAACACCAGTGTACTGTATATAAACTGAAAATTAACTAAATTACAATAAATGTTGAAAGTGAAAACCATCTGCTGCTAAGGATTTTGCAAATGGATGTATTCTCTACCTTTAATAGTAAATCTGGCGTGATTAACTGTACTGCTATGTTTATTTTGTTGCTTAAATCGTCGTCTGCAGGCTGCGTGACATAAACATGATACCTAATGAAGCCTCATACAAAGAAGTCAATGGGATTAAGATCTGGTAGTCTTGGTGACTACATCAATAGTTGGATATTACGACCAATCCATTTTTATAGCAAGTTAATATTAAGCCAGTTTCTTGCGATGCGTGCATTGTAAACTCAAGCCTTGTCCAACTTAAATATTGAATGAATTGTTGCAAATTTTCCGCATTTAGTTGGTTTGGAAGTTAGAATGGTTGAATCACTTTGCGATTATAATCCTTGTCCAAACGTTCAGTAAAAATGTATGTTGGTGACCAAACTCTCTAACAACCTTTGCTTTTTCATCCGCCGCAAAAATTATTTCCTCTCAAATTGTCATTATTGTACGTGCAATGATTGCACTTTTGTAAAATGATAACGATACAACAGATTTTTTTTAAGACAGTATGAACAGTTTTATTACTTGGAACATTTAACTGTCGTCCGATTTCTCTATGGTAGTACTACAAGTCGGCTGCTATTCTATTAGTTCCTTTAGTTACTCTTCCAAATGGATAGTACCTCTATTGCAGATTTTACGTGCATTAGCATGTTTAGGGGCAAGTATACCAGTTTCTGGTAAATATACAACCAGCATTATAATATTGGAAATTACCGTCTTAATTTGAATGATCAGATATACATATGTTTATACATTTACCTTTTGTGTTTACACATTTTTTTTGAATTTTTAAATTTATTTTTTAATTACTATTTTTAATTAGAAATTGCAATAAAATTACAAAACTAAATGACAAAATACCAAAGAATGTTTACTTTTGCTCTGAAAAATACTAGAAGGAAATTATAAATCTATAAGTAAGAAAAGGAAGTCTTGGAAAACAAGAATAGGTAATTGTGTATTAGTTTACTTGTATTTTTTACGAAGTTAAACAAATAACTAGGCAGTAATCTTTATATTTGTAATAATCCGTATAATAAAAAATCTGAATATGCATACATGTTATGCAAAAGTACAGATATCATTATCTTCTTATTTTTAAGGTGGGTATCCATTTGTTGCATCTGCGTGTATCGTATCATCGTTACGTATCAGTGTAGACAGGGAAACGTATCACCGTTGCGTATCAAAATATGATACAAAGATATGGAACGGACGTGATCGCTCAATTGGCGGTTTTTCGCAGCCAATAAGCAATATAGACTACATTTGCTGATATTCTTCCGTTTTTATCAGTCAGTTGGATGCATCCTAGTGAAGTTTTTATATAACCCAGCGATAGGCTGAAAATTTAAATCTGCCAGCGAGCTACTTCCACTATTTTTATATAAATTTGACATCCAGAAGCGCGCTGATTTGCGTTTCTCTTTTTTTTCAACATAAAATATATAACAATATATGAAGCTGCTGCAATTTGTTGTTGACACGAATACATTGCTGCAGTCAATGAAACGATGTAACTGTTTGGTATCATGCACTCCGTATCCTCAATTTTGATATGTAACACAGTAAAGATTCGAAGAAAAACTGGCATCGTTTCATCGACCTGTATTATTAACTGATACGTAATGCTGATACGATATACGGATACACAACAAATGGATACCCACCTTTAGATGTCTAGAAAATTTTTAATGGTTTTTTACAGGCATTCACTTTTATTCTGTTTGTGTTTTAGAAATACGTAGGTAATTTCGCTTTTAGGATAAATTTGATGAATTCACACCATTTGTATAACATGTTTTTTTTAATTTTAAATTTATATGCGAGACAATTACAAAAATTGAAATAAATAGTTTCACATATTTTTACAGTTTTCACTTCACGTATGTTCTCCACTTCACGTCCGTGTTCTCAGCTTTTTCATCAGAAATTTTCTAAAGACTGATGTCTTCTGCTTGTTGTTATATACTTTTTTTGATAACCATTCCAGATCATTGGGCTACATCTGCTTTAATAGGTATTGTTCAGTTTGTATCCATCTTTTCGATTCAAGTCATTAGGATTCTTAACGATTTTCGGTATTAAATAGTAGAAAGTACATGCTTAGTCTGGACCACTAATATTGATCATCATGTATACCTAGTTTTACAAGATACGACTTGTTATTGACTATAAATTTTATCCGTATATTTTTTGAGTATAGTTGGTAGGAAAGCCGTAATTATCCGAGGCGTGTTAACTGGAATAACCTCTACATATATCAGTATGGCTATAGTTTTATTTTATTGTATGTCATGGCTCCGCCTGAAACCGACCTAAAAGAAAACCAAAAATATATAACTTTTCAAAATTTGATCATAAATCAAAATATTAATTTAAAGTTCGAATTGTAACTTTAAAACGGGACGAAAACAAAAATACACAAATACATTGCCATAAAATAGGATACAACATGAGGTATGTGCATTCCACTGGTGAATAATGGATATCATTGCCTTTCAGAAATTATATGAATAATGCGTAGACTATGTCACAGATGTGGACAAGTGAGGGTTATATTTATGTTTACGTCGCGTGTAATGTAAAAAATAAACATTTGTTGTATTTCAAATATATAGCATGCTGGCGTAGATTCGATCAGTAGCATCGAAGATATTACCTATGTCATATCCGGTGCAAATTCAAATTTAAACAATTTTCAGAAATTTATCGCAAAGTACCAGTAAAATCAAAAGAATAACTGAAGCAGTTTTTTTATATATATTGTGTAAATTTTCAATTTCTGCTGTTCGTATACTATCCCATTATCGCTAATTTTTCAAAATTGTTAGGGAATACAGACGTGTGCAAAAAAAGTGGGACAACTTTATAGGCATAAATTCCAAGTTTTCATATCCGTAAACGAATCTGTCATGACACGGCATATTCAGATTGTCATAATACATTTTACAGGACCGAAGTACTTTGACATTAATGTAATCAAATACTTATGCCTGTTTCAGACAGTAATAGCTTGGGTGGTTTGGTTGTCCCATTTTTTATGCACACTTCTGTACATTCTTTTTGAAAGCTTTGACCGGTATTTAAATCGATAATTATCTAGTATGGAAATATTGTTTATGTCCTAACAACTCAACAATTCAGATTTCAATAAAAGTTTACTGTCTAAAATAACAGTACCTTGATGTAATAATTATTTTTATTTTATTTTAACATCTCCGAAATGATAGATGTTATTTTTTCTATGACATAATTTCAAATAAGAATGATACTCAAAATGATACGAAAATAAATTGCGTCACTCTTGATAATATCTGTTGTACTTCCAGAGATATTTCAAAACAATGAGAATCTTTAGACGGAACTGTATTCGGAAGATTTGACCGATAAAAAAATTCGTGCTTTGTCTCAAGGTACTCTTTCAGTTTGTGAAATTCATCGAAATCTGAATTTCCGGGATGTAATAATAAAAATTGGGCTAACCCCAAATTTATTGTTTATCGTTAAAATGTGTATTAAAGTATGAGCAATTTCTGTTTACAGGCTTATCTTATGAGCAGTTGCGATGATATTCGATTGTTTTGCAATGGTTATTACCCTGAAATTATTGTGATGGATCCGTTTAGTTTAGAAATTTTATTTATGTTATCGTCTAGATATAATCCTGATTGGATTAGTGCTCTACATGTAAGTCACCTGTTATATTTCTCTTGATATATAATTACCTTAAAGTATTCTCTTTCATTACAGGTAATTAGACCTGCGAAACGTAAAGATGATGTGGTATTAGCTTTAACTACTACTGGTACGGTAAAAGTATGGACGCTACTTGGACATGAAAATAAACACTGTGAACCTATCTATGAAAATGAGAGTAAACAAATAGAGACCATCAACGCTATTTGTCTGAGGTGCTGCGCGTACAACCAGAGAACTGTTCTCATTGTATGCACTAAACATTGGTTAATATATGATGCAGGTTAGTATTATATACTTAATGTAGTCGAAACCAACTGCACTGACCCGTGATGCATTGATCATAAAAAAATCTTCTTAGTTTTGTTTGTTCAAGTTAAAACTATATAGGATTTTTGGTAAATGAAAGTATGTAGCAAATTGGCTAATCTCTTATTTCCGTAACCATTTCTGAAGAATCTATTAAATGTAGCGGAAGCTTACAAGTTTAATTTACTAGTTTCGTACACATAATTTTTCATAAATATAATTTTTAATAAATTTAGTAGCTTACTTTTGAAAATCGCTATAACATACATGAATAGCAAGTCGTCTAAAGAAAAATGCGCGGTGGCGAGAGTTTCTTGACCTTGGATAAGTTTTAAATCAATATCTGTTCCGCATAAACGCGTACTCAAACATTTGGAGCGTTCGTAAAAGTTTCCATGTCCATTGCTCCTGCATTTTCAATAATTATTATCTTCACAGATAATTATATGATTTTTTTTCGAAAATTACCGTTAATATAAATGTCATTCTACTTAATACTAATATTTCATAAATCCAAATTAAAATTTTTCGCGTCTCTGATAACCTACAGCCTACGTCGTTTATAATTTAAAGAAGATTTTTTAAGTAGCGCCTTGTATCTAAGGAGGGTAAAATAAGAATGTACTTGGTAACGTAGCATTTTAAGCGTTTAATATTAGGGAATTGGGCGTACATACAGATGTTGCCAAATCAAAATTTGGTAATATTATCGTGAATTATAGGCAATAGCTTATCTATTAATCAATACATTTTATGTTTACGTTATGTCGTTTCGCATAACTATTAGACTAAAATTTTCACAATTTTAAACGGAAAAGTCAACGCGCCGTGGTAATATTTTATTATTCATAGTTAGGGACAGTGCGATATATTAGTTGTGGTTGTACTTGATTGTACTGGTCGCATACAGCAGAAGCCAACAGTTGAAAGTGGCTACGTAGCACTCTGCTTTGACTGGTTAAAATTTAAATTTCGACCAATCGTATCACACTACTGGATACAGTTTGTATTTCGAAACTTTGCCTAGCACAGACATACGGCTCGTGCAATTCACTTAAGTTAGACAAAGACGAGATTAGTACGTGGTCTGCGCTTAATCTATATACTTCCGCTTGTTCACTTAAGAAATTTGACATCTTTGACGTACATTCATCAATGTATTTCCGTAGATATTTGATCGAACTGCTATTGATTTCGTTCTTATAAATACGTATTCGTTTAATAATTTTCTGAAGTCAGTTTTTGTTTTTTAACTAGAATAGCAGTACATGGTAAAACATTACGTTCACAGTAGCACAAGTTCTCTTAAATTTGACGACCTGTCTCTAAAGCCACACGCACTTAACCCGAGAATGGAAAGTGTCGCAGCTGTCATATTCATTTTGATATTTACAGTATTTAACATGTCGCCGAAGCACTGATTTGATTCATACAAATGTAATTGATGACGCAGGGATTATCTTTCGTGAACACAACTAAATATTTTATCTTGGATCGAGTTGGTCTTTACTTGATGTAAATCCATTTTCAGTGTGAAATAAAACAAACAAATGTTTAAGATTTACACTGTATTCATTAACGACAGCTGTTTCGCTACACTGTAGCTTCATCAGGTTGAAATATACAATAATAACTATCTACATATCCTTGACTCTTATATATAGTGCGTGGTTATTAGGAATTGCACTTTAGTGTTAACCTAAACTCATGACCATTGTTAAATATATTTAGTCAGTAATACAGTTTCCCTAATTTCACACATAAGATCTGTTAGCAGTATATTTAGTTACACGTACTTTCGGTATAGACCCGACAGTTTTAGACAAGAAATTGTTCTTTACATTTTAGTTCTTAGAATTCCTAATAACCACACCCTATATATAAGAGTTAAGGGTATGTTGATATTTATTATTGTATATTTCAACCTGACGAAGCTACAGTGTAGCGAAACAGCTGCCATAGTTATTAAATACAGTGTCAATCTTAAACATTTGTTTTTTTTATTATATATAATATTATAGTTCAATAGTTGGCTGCATATTCATGATGGCGCTGAAAAAACGAAACTTTAAAAATGTATATCTCTATAAATAATAAAGATATAGCCAAATAAAAAATACAGCTCTATTTTTTTTAATGAAAAATCTTTCTGTTCCCAATTGTACTTTTCATCTTTATTACGATGTTATTATAAGAAATGTGGATTATTACAGTAGCCATACAACATATGTAATCCGATCTAATCTTTATGCTATTTAAATAAACAGATTTAGTTTAGTTGATTAGAATTGATGAACTTTTAAGTATTAATTTAAAAAGTGTTAATTAATAACTTGATGCATTGTATATATTTTTACAGGTGATTTCAGCAAATTATGTTTTAATAGTGCTCCTCAGGAAGAGAGACTTATGTCAGGTGATTTCATTGCCATTGATAGGATTATTGTGTGGACTGATGCAGGCAAGGGTTATCTATATAAGTTACCATCCAAGTAAGTTTTTAATTTCTTTGCTAACCGATACAACCAAATATAACGACATATAACTCAAAAATTCCAAAATTAATTAATTAAGTCATCTACATCCAATCGAAGAGATTGTTTTTTCAGTCATTTACGTTTTTTAAAGTGTAATAATATGCTTACATATAAAAAATGAAGGGCATGCTAATTACCACGCCAATTATTCTTAGTATTTCTGTTTTATTTTTATTTAGCACATTATTCAATAAGTCTCCGATCTAACTAAGAAAAATCATTTTTTTTAGAAATTCCACTTTATTCATCAATATACTCTCCTTCAAGATGATACATGCTTTCCAATGCTCCTGTAACTTTTCGATGCCCTTTATGTAAAACGATTTGTCTTTGCTCTCAAAATAAGCCCCAGTTTCGGCAATCACTTCTTCATTTGAGCCAAATTTCTTTCTCTGCAGCATTTTTTTCATGTCTGCAAAAAACCAAATAGCAGCTGGGGGCCAAATGTTCCAAAAGTATGGTCATCTACATTGTCCTGGTGAAACAGCACTTTTTTCTTTTGCATACAGGGCCGTGTTTTCTTCATTTCTGCACTCAATCGATCTAATAATGCAATGTAGTATTCATTATTGATAGTTTTGCCTTTCTCAAGATAGTCGATGAACAAAATTCCATGCGCGTCCCAAAATACCGATGTCACAATCTTGCCAGCCAACTTTCAAGTTTTTGGGCGCTTTTCGATGACTTTCACCGACTGCTGTCCACTCAGCTGATAATCTTTTTCATTCAAGCGTGATGGATCCATATTTCATTCATTGTTACATACCCAGTAGTCGCTGGGAAATCTTTTTTATTTCATTTGAACAGCTCCAAACAGCGCTCTGAATCGTCGACGCATTGTTGTTTCTGGTCCGGTGTGAACGAACGCGGCATCCACTTCGAAAGCAATTTGCGCACGCCCAAATACTCATGTAAAATTGTGATGATACTACCTTTTATAACTATTTTGTGGAAATTTTTTGTTTTCTGGAACAACTGCCGATTTCGACATTATTGGTGCTTGTACGATCGCGTTTAAATTCAGCATACCAGTCAATAATAGTTGATTTCCTCGGTGCAGAGTCCCCATAAATCAAGCCACTGTTTGGCTCCAACAGTATTTTTGCCCATCAAAAAAACGGTATTTAATCAACACACATTGTCTTGAAAATTACAAAACTGGGGTCACTAAAGCGACTGTAACCTCTAAACTAACGGTCAAAATGCCATGAAATTTTGACACGTACTGTTTGAAGGTTAGTACTACCCGGAAATCATATGGGTCTGTCAACAATGTTGCTATATATGTATGTGTCAAACCGAGGACTTATTGAGTGATGTGTTATTTGTGGCGCTCTATTTTTTTGATCAGCTTCAATTATGTAGACATAAATACAGTTAACTACTGTGTTTGAGAGCATTAATGTTGATGATATTTAACAGTATAATTTTATGAATTTTTGAGTATTATATCGTATTTGAGAATTGAATCTTTTTATTAATAAAGATTTTTTTGTATGGTGATTGTCTTCCTTTATTAGGACTTCAGGAAAAAACAAAATATTTCAGCTCTAAAAAAAAACTTCACAATAATCGTGTAATTTCATATGCGTATACTTTTTTTTGAAAAATTTTGTTTTTAATGACTATCCCTAAAATAAATTATTGAAACATTAGTTACAATAACCTAATTCGTAACTAACTATCTGTAAGGTGATATGGCAAGTTTTGGTATTTTTGTTTTTAGTATTAACAGTATTTTTTTACATTTGTTTTTAGTTTATGCACTTTTAGTTCTCATTATTCATTGTTTATGCACAATACGGTACATTGTGTTGCCTGTACTAATCTATATTTTTTTGTTTACATCGTGGACCATATAGACAACTTCGTGGCAAGAATCTTAGGTTAGATTACAATACCATTTATACGTTTCACTATTCTTTGCGCTCTAATAATTCTTTACATCCTTTTATGCTTTTAGTGTTTTAATATTTAAATGTACAGGATTGGAAAAATGATCGATTGTATTTGATGGAATTGTATCTGCACTGTGCATTTTGATATCATGAATACACATTGTATATTATGTATTTTCACATAGGACGTGTACCTATGTAAAAATTTTTAAAAGTATCTCAAGGCATGTATTATTTGATTGTTGTCATTGAAGTCACAAAAATCATTTGCACATTTACGTTTTTAACCAAAATCATTTTTCCGATATTTTTGTCTGAGGTGTTGGTTATGTTTTTTTGGTCTTACACATACATACATGGGCTCGTTGATATATGAATATAATTAAACTGTAAAAGAATGTGAAGAATTAAATTAAATAGTTATGACGTATTTAAACAATACTTCCTAGGCAAATGTCATAAAATATTTGTTATAGCACTGTATGTGATGTATTCGTACATTTTATTTATTTTTGCAGTCTATTTTATTTATTTTTATATACCTGCTGAAGTAAACTTTATATACTTTACATGTTGTTAAAGAACCTGCAAAGAAAATTACGGATTAAATGTTATAGAATTTTTAATATTGCTAAATATGTTTAATATTAGAGTGAAAAATAACCTTTTAAAACTGTTTGATAGTGTTTTATGAGTAGGAGATAATTGGTTCCGAAATTCGAGTCTATCTTCCCATAGACGACTGTGATATATCTTAGGAGCTCGATATTTATATCGAATATAATGTATTGTTGGAACATAATTAATAGCGCAACATTATTTCCGGCGAAGTAGCGCTGTAACAAAGCCGTGGAAAAACATTTATACACACTAAAGTTATACGCAAGATCTGTAGCGGTAGTATTGACAAACAATACAGCTTAGGAAGCCACTGCGGCTTCATCCATTACAAAGGAAACGAAAGAAAAACGATTACTAATTTTGACCTTTTTATCCTATTAAACAAAATAAATCTATATATTACAACTGACTTTAAGAAGTTTCTCATTTATAGCATTTTTGTCTACATTTTACTATCAACCTAGTCCGCTAAAGTCGAGTCAGTGCAGGCGAGAGATAGGAAATAAAAATAAGTGTGCACTTCTATATACTTTTGTAATTACGACACATACAGGCAAGAAACAGACTCTTTTAAAAGTATTACCTCTTACATTGCAAAATGTATCATATTGAAGTCTATTATTACTATAGAGACATGACAAGATGTATAGCTGACATTTGTTTTAGCAGGGAATTTAGTTTAATCAACCGATATTACCTTTGAAATTGATTACACATCTGTTACCAGTTCTGTACTTTCATAGAAATGACAATACTTACCTAATCTACAACAAAGTCGGAATGTCAATGCAGCAAATCATTGATTGAATTATAATCTAGTGCTTATGTTTTTCAATAATATAACCTATTTCTGTTTGTT